>PISX010000378.1:0-296247 GCA_004024625.1 Mellivora capensis
TTATAGGGCTAATTAATATTCAACAAAGGAGGCAAGAATACGCAATGGGAAAAAGAGTCTCTTCAACAAACAGTGTTAGAAAAACTGGACAGCTGCATGCAAAAGGATGAAACTGGGATACTTTTATACATCGTACACAATAATAAACTCGAGATGAATTAAGGACCTAACTGTGAGACCTGAAACCATCAAAATCCTGGAAGAGAGCACAGACAGTAATTTCTCTGACTTTGGCCATCACAACATTTACCCAGATATGTCTCCGGAGGCAAAGGAAATGAAAGCAAAAATAAATTATTGGAACTATATTGAAATAAAAAGTGTGGAGCCTGACTTGGGGCTCGATTTTATGACCCATGATCATGACCTGAGCTGAAATTAAGAGTCAGATGCTTAACTGACTGAGCCACCCAGGCACCCCCAAGAACAAGACTCTTAACTGTAGAGACGAACTAATGATTACCAGAGGGGAGGTGGGTAGGGGAATGGGTGAAGTGGGTCAAGAGTACACTTTTCATGATGCGCACTGAGTAATGCATAGAATTATTGAATCGTTCATTATATGGTACACCTGAAACTAACATAACACTGTATATTAACCATGCTAGAATTTGTTTAAACGATTTCATTTATTTATTTGAGAGAGAGAAAGAGAGGAAGTAAGCATAAGTGGGTGGGGAAGGGGCAGAGGAAGAGAGACAAGCAGACTCTCCACTGATCAGGTGTCTGAGCCGAGGTCAGACACTTAACTGACTGAAACACCCAGTTACCCCTGTACTGGAATTTTTTTTTAAAGATTTTATTTATTTATTTCACAGAGAGAGAGATCACAAGTAGGTGGAGAGGCAGGCACTGATAGAGGGGGAAGCGGCTCCCCACTGAGCAGAGAGCCCGACTCGGGGCTCCATCCCAGGACCCTGAGATCATGACCTGAGCTGAAGGCAGAGGCTTAACCCACTGAGCCACCCAGGTCCCCTGTACTGAAATTTAAAAAAAAAACTGATACTTTTGGTGCACCAGTTGACAAACATTTTGGTTAAGATTTTCAGCTGATTTGCATTTGAACAAAATGCAACAAAAATTTAGAAGCCTGACATTAGTAATTAGTGATTGTCACCTGTGTACCAGGGTTGTACTCAACATGGGGAATATAGTATGAAACAGACATAGGTGGTTCCTAACTTCATGGAGCCCTAATTTTAGTAGAGGAAACAGGTAGCAATGTGAACAAATAAACAAATAAATTGTATATTATTATAAATGCAAAATATGAAATAGATTGCATGAAGAGAGAATAATTGATATGTATATTAGATAAGTTATTCAGGAAATACCTACAATCCTACAATCCTACAATATTCCTACAATCCTAATTACTGATAAATACACCAAGCCTCGCAGAGGTGGACGTTCAACCACTGATAGGTGCTCTAGTTGGAATTCAAATTCAAGTCAACTCAATTTCAAGTTTTCCATTTCCACTGTATCCTGATGGGTAGTCAGAGTAAATGCTGGATAAGTCTCCTTCAAACCCCAAGATGCTGAATTTCATGTGACATAGGCTTTTGTGAATGCCAGTGATGTAAGATTTTTTTTTTTAATTTGACAGAGAGAAAGAGATTATAAGTAGGCAGAGAGGTAGGCAAAGAGAGGGGGAAGAAGGCTCCCCACTGAGCAGAGAGCCGGACGCAGGGCTCCATCCCAGGACCCTGAGATCATGACCTGAACAGAAGGCAGAGGCTTTAACCCACTGAGCCACACAGGCATCCAGTGAAGTAATCTTAAAACTGCCTCCTTACTGATTTTTAAATTATTTTTAATTTTAATTATTTTTAATATTATTAGAAAGATTTTCTTAATTAAATGCTGGTCAAAAATTAAAATAAGAAAAGATAAAGCATAGGCTATGCAGAGTGGTGGGATTCTTGGTCTATTCACTTGCATTTTTATAATACATTTTCTTTGTATTCAAATGCTGCTACTAAAGTTGATATTATCTGCCAAACTAAAGTGGTTGACTAAAGAGGATGAGGCATTTGATGAAATACTTGCTTCAAAATCACATAGTGTGGGGCGCCTGGGTGGCTCAGTGTGGTTCAGAGGCTCAGAGCTGGATGGCTCCCTCTCTCTGCCTGCCTCTCTGTCTACCTGTGATATCTCCCTCTGTCAAATAAATAAGTAAAATCTTTAAAAAAAAATCACATAGTGTAATTGTGCTTGAAAAATAGACCTTGTTAGAAAACTTGCAGCAGATAATTTGATATGTTCCTCCTAGATTATCTGTAGGATTCCATTAAATAATTACAAGGACTTTAACTGCAAGATACCAAAAGGAGATAGCTATGGATATGAAACACATTCTGAGTTTGCACTCAAATGACCTGAGTTCAAGTTCCAGCTCTCAGCCTCAATTTCCTTTTTTATGTGTAACATGGGCATACCATTGTTGAGTTCACAGAATTGAGTGTTGAAGACCAAAATACAGTGTTCTGCTTCCAGGGGAGAAATATATTGTGTTATAACACTAATCCTTATGAAATAATACTTTCTTTGCTCACTCAGGGTTCAGAAATAATTTGTTTAATAATTCTTAAATGATGAATTTTCTATATATAGTTAATTTAAGCATGCATATTTCAAAATACATATAATTTTTCATATCATTTACCTCAACAGTAAATAGCCATTGTGGCAAGTGGAATTTTTTTGGAAACTCTTTTTCATTTGTTTCCCTGCTGATTTTCTGTATTCCATGCCATTCCTGCGTCATATCTGTTTAAAATGGACTCATCTTTGTTCTAGGATTTAAGCTACTTTTACGGCCTTCCTTTCTTTATCGGCATTTTTCTAAATTACATCTTCCACATTTATGCATCTCTATTGCTCTGGCTCTCACTGTCTCTAATTTGGTCCAGAATAGATTTTTGGGAGGCTGCAGCTTTAAAAATGTTTGTTCTCTTTTAATAGTTATTGTACAAAACGCCTACCTGGAAGCCAGGGGTTACATCCTTCTCTAGCAGGGGAAAGGTCATCTGGATTGTTTCCGAACTTGGCTGTAAGTGAATAGGTTTCAGGTTGGTCACCACCTGAGAAAGCTTTCCCTGCTGTTTAGAAGTCATTGACTTTAGGATACTTACTGGGCTGCACAACTTGAAGATTTCTCTAGAATGTGCAGTCTGAGATTTATTGTTTAACTGTTTTGAGCCCAACATGTGCAGGCTATGAAAATATTTTATAATCTTCAAACTTCTCATTATGGAAATTTGTTATGAGCTAGGCACTCTTCCATGTGCTGAGAGACACAGCCAGTTAGAGTAATTATATTATCTAATGTTACAAAAAATACCTTTGGAGGGACCTCGAGCTGTTAACATTATCTTTTAATGACTAAATATTAAAGATCTTACAAATGCTTGATATCACTGGTTCTCAGGGATGGTCCCCGGACTAGAAGCATCGCCAGCATCAACCTAGCAACTTGTTAGAAATGCCTACTGAATTAGAAACTTGAGGGGCGGGGGTGGTTCCCGGGGTGGGGGGAGTTGACTCCCAGCCATGTGTGTTTAACAAGACCTCCAGGTTACTCTGATGTTGCTACAGTTTGAGACACACTGTTTTGTAACATGCCTGTTATAGAGAAGAAATTAAGAAGGAGCTGATGTGGGGAGTAGAGATAGGAGAAATGAGTTTTGATGACGTAAGGAGAAAATAAGAAAATGGGACACATTTCCACCACAGAAGGAGAGCAATTGGCAGGAACACTTCAGTTAAGGGACATGAAAAGCCTGGATTTTAGCACCTAAGCAGAGGGTGTCTGCATGGGGAGAGATATGAGCAATGAAAAGAATAAATATAAAAGCTACTGAAAACTCACTTCACATTGTCGTTATTTGCTCAAAGATGATTGGCGGCTCAGCAGTGCAACACATTGTGATGTCTACCATGTTTGTGGGAGCCTCAGTACAGTGCACACTCCAGCCGATGCTGTGGTATCGTACAGCCCTTTATCCTGCAATAACTGACATATCGGTCTGTTGGTTTTGTTCTCCCAATGTCAATTGTCCCGATTTGTTGTTGTTGTTGTTGGTAGCCTGTCACAGTGGAGGTATCGTCTGCAGTAATTCACAGACGACAGCTAAAAAAAGATGGGATAACATAACTGCCAAGGAGACTTTAACTTGGTTGGTAGAATTATTCTTTGTAGCGCTCCTGAAATACATTCTGGTCTCCTTGAATGTTTTTTGCCAGTGATCTGTCTTTTGTCGGTGATCTGCTCAGGGAATATAAGTCAGTATAAGTTTTATTTCATTACTCATGATGAACATCGTTGTGTAAAGGGTTTCTTTATTCAAGTTGCTAAATATTTTCATTATATTCTTAGTTTTTTGGCCAGTTCATGATGTTTACAGATGTTAGCATACACTCTATAGAATTTCCTATGTGAAGTTCTCATTAACTTATATTAGTGTTCAAACCATTAAGTTTGGATTTAGAATATAAAGGGAAAATAAGCCAACCCTTTGTTTCATTTTTGATGGTGTATACCACATTCAGATCTTTCTCTCCCAAAGGCAAAGCCTGCATGGTCATTTATACATTCATTCTTCTCTAATTACTACTTGTAGGAACTTCCACCTACATTTCCAGATTAAATTATGCCATGTTGTTGTTAAATAAAAACAAATCATTCTTCACTTAATAGATGATACACCATAGGGACTTTCAATAAATATTAATTAGACCATATTTTATGTAGTTGATTCTCTGAATTACACACTCTGCATCCAGATAGAACAAATAGAAGTAATGGTCAGTAGATTTGCAATGGAGGGAGTGCCAAGTATGTGCTTGGATACATTAAAAATGAGATCACACTAAAGAAGTGGTAAGAGTCAAGGGAAGCATCATAAATCTTAAATCATGAATATGAATTTGGGTAAGAGTCAGCAAAATTTGTAGTGTTGCCCCAATTGGTTAATAAACTGTAATTAAACTGAATATATTTTTCCTTCTTTTAATCTTTCATCTTTCCTTTCTTCTCTTTACTTTTATTTACTTACAATACATACAGATCGATTATAAAAATGCAGTGTATTAACAAGCACTTTGTAAAAAGTTATAATTTTTATTTGATGGCTTTGTATTCTCAGACAAGTGACTTTATACTTGGGATTTTTGTAATAAAACTTCTGTGAAATTTACTTCAGAAAGGTGATACTTATCTCTTCATTCATCATTCAGTACCATTTATTGATTGTCTACCATGTTGCAGGCACTGCAATGTGCAGTGGATGCCTATGATCCTCTAATATGTACAAGACACATTTCTAGACACAGAAAATATGTAAGAAGAAGAAGAAGTAGAATAATATCTAAGCCTTCAAAGAACCAAATTCTATAGGTACTAGTATTCTTTCCACAATACTGTGATCTAGAAATACTTATAAGCCAATGTTAAAGATTGGAGAATTGAAGCTTAAAGATATTAAGTGACTTTTCCTAGGTAACATCTTTGAGATGGTGGAGGTGGAATACAAATCCAGGAAATTTTGCTTTAAAACTTAGAATCTTGGGGCACCTGGGTGGCTCAGTGGGTTAAGCCCCTGCCTTTGGCTCTGGTCATGATCTCAGGGTCCTGGGATCGAGCCCTGCATAGGGCTCTCTGTTCAGCGGGGAGCCTGCTTCCCCATCTCTCTCTGCCTACTTGTGATCTCTCTCTCTGTCAAATAAATGAATAAAATCTTATAAAAATAAAACAGAATCTTTTTTTTAAAGATTTTATTTATTTATTTGACAGAGAGAGAGAGAAAGCAAGAGGGTGAGAGAGAGCACAAGTAGACAGAGCAGCAGGCAGAGGAAGAGGAAGAAGCAGGCTCCCTGCCAAGAAGAGATCCCGATACAGGGCTCAATCCCAGGACCCCGGATCATGACCTGAGCCAAAGGTAGATGCTTAACCAACTGAGACACTCAGGTGCCCCTAAAACTTAGGATCTTAAACCTACTGCCAAACTGTCTCACTCTGAATAGATATTATGGAAGTGTGCATGTAAATTATAAATATGTAGTCTCTAGCATTTATATCCTACTTTATTCTAGGGCTGTTCTACCGTGATGTAAATATAAATAATCAATAGTTCCAGTCCTCTAGTATCTTCCAGTCTCATGGGAAAGATAAATAAGATATAATAGTAGAGTCATGTACAAAGTCCTACAACCTGGAGCTATGGAAAAACATGTAGCCATTTACCAAGAAAAGAGGGAGATAAGTTGAGGCAAAAGTATTCTGGACACATTGCAATCTATGCAAAGGCACAGAACTTGAGGTTCCAGTGTAATAGAGACAATGTTCATTGGGATATAAGAATCACTTAGATTAAAAAAAGAAGAATATTTAGCAAGAGAAACAGGTGTTTTAAGGTTATTCTAAGTGTCCATGCAAGAAACTATTATTATCTCCAACTTACAGATGAAGAAATTGACAAATGGAGACATTACCATTCAATTTCTTGGAGCTAATGAAGTCAGCAATAAAAATTTCTTCTAAATCTAAATCTGGTAGTCTTATACCACTCTAAAATCATAGTCAGTTGTGGAAAATTAAACTTATCAGTATGTGAGGGCAGTGGAGGGCAAACTGAGAAAGCTAGGGAATAAGTGATAATGAGCAAGTAGTCAAGGAGCCTGGTGATGGGTATAAAGGAGGGCACAGATTGCATGGAGCACTGGCTGTTATACACAAACAATGATCATGGAACACTATATCAAAAACTAATAATGTTCTGTATGGTGACTAACATAACACACTAAAAAATAATAAATAATAAAAGGCCTCAAGTGACCCCCTCCCAGGGAAAAATAAAACAAAAATGAAAACCTTTATTGGTGAGAAAGGTCAATGTTAAGAAAACAATACTTTTTTAATTACCTCAACTGGGATGTTGTCATGGAAGATGAAGCTGTAGATATTTTGGAGTGGCTGCTATTGATGACATTCTAGTAAATCATTTAGAAATATTTAAATAACATTGAGGATTAGTGGGAAGTTAGCCAGCATACAACTTTAGCAGAATAAAGAAATAAGGGGTTTTAGAATGACACAGAAGTAATAATTGACTGGATAAACACTGCATTCAGGTTAGTTTAGAAGGTAAGTAGACTTAGGAAGTCCATGAATTACCATACCCAGCAACATTAGAAATATCATGTATCTGGAATCAAGAAAGACATTTAGCACTATTTCTTAGTTTCTCTGCCTATAAAATTAAGAAATATGAGTTAGGTGATAGTAAGATTATAAGAATAAGTGACTAGTTGGCTTGGTCATAGCCAAGATGTGTTGAATACTAGATTGATTCATTCTGGGTATCTGATTTAGCTACACTGGCTTTCTTCTTGTTTTGAGGTTTTTTTTTGTGTGTGTGTGTGTTTTTTTAGTAGACCAAACAAAATTTCGCCCCAAAGACTTGTGGTCCCTCTTCACCTAGATATTTACATGGCTTTCTTTCACTTCATTTAGGTTTCTGGATCCTTAAGAAGGTATTCCCTCAGAATTTATTTAAAATAGGTACCTTCATACTCAGTTCATATTACCATAGTTTATTTTTCTATGTATAATTTAACAGACTCTGCCACCATATTGTATATTTATTTGTCTCCCCAACAAGGGTGAGGACTTTTTTAAATAGAATAACCTTGACACCACAAAAGTGGTGTACCCATTAAATATTTATTGGATCAATGAATGTCTGAATCAATGACTGGGATGAGATTCCTTGCCTTGTGCAGGTTTGTCTTGTTTCCACTTGGTAATTATGTAAAGACATACATGGAAGCTTATCAACAGCATGGGAAGAACTCCTGGGGAGATGGTAGAGGGAGTAGATGTGTTAGGAAAAGCTCTGTGCAATTTTTTTTAACACAATGCTTGGAATATAGACACAACAAATAGCATTTCTCTATCCCATATGCCTATGAAGTCATTTGAATCAAACAGGTGGAAGACACAAAGCTGGGAATCTCTAATATGATGCATTATGATTCAGAAAGACTTTGAATAATAAGATGGGCTACATCTAAGAAAATGAAATGTAACAGGAAAACTGTAAAAACTACACATGGGTTTTTAAAACATTGCATAAATATAACATAGGCAAAGTTACAATTAAACTCATAATGAAATGAATCCAGCCTAGCCAAAACCTAGAGACTTCAGTTCTTGGAAAGAACTTCTTGAGTATTATCTTAAGCTATATGGTTACTGAGTTAAAGAAATTGCTAGAGAGAAAGAAATTTGCAGCCAGGATAATAATTAGGGATAACAGGATGATGGAAACAGTGATCTGGTTGGAAGGCTAGAAGGAGTTTTCAGGAATGTATCTCTTACAGATTGATCCAGAAATTCCTGAGCAGTGTGATTTTTGCAATTATAGGAGCCTACTTCCTCAGATTCTGTTGGTTATGCCAATATTTATTTGAGAAACTAATTCTTTGGGTGACAAAAAAAGACCCTAGGTTAGAATGACCAGAAGGAATGAACAGAAACTATTAGGTTTTGACTTGAGTGGAAGTAAAGATGAACTAGTGAAGGAGAGCAGTGTGATTCCGTAAAGCTTGTGTAACACAGTTAACTTGAGAGGATGGATTGAAGCTGTGTGTGAGAGCACAAAGTTGTGCTGTAAGGTTAAACTGGAGGAATGGAAGTTTGCATATTGTGCTACCCAGTCACATGCCTTTCATTATCTATGACAAAATATACAAGCTAAGAGCACAAAATGTGAAGTTGGACCTCTTGGGTTGGAATTTATATCCATAATTTACTCCTGTCTAACTTTATGTAAGATACTTACCCTGTCTGTGACAGGGTTTCTTCATTTGTAAAGTGGAGCTAATAATAACATCCCGGAAAGTTGTTATGAGTATTAAAATGAGTTAATACATGTAAAAACAAACAAAAGCAACTGATCAAAAAAATCAATGTCTTGGCACATAATGAAAGATGTATACAAGATAGTTAATATTCTGAATAGGTGACCAGTTGGATCACCTATGTATTTTCCATTGCTGTTGAATCTTATTTCTGTAGGTTTTGATAAGGTACAACAGAAAAAAAAATGCAGAACTTCTTAGTTAAGGATTTCCCTGGGGGCTTGGTTTATCATAGCTATTTTCTTTAAAGCACAAATAAGTGGAAGAGTTATATTTCATTTATCTGCTCATATAAGACTGGTGGAATGAATGACAATTTTAAAAAGTGGCTTTATCTGTCCTTTTTGGAAATGTCTATGTACTCTTTGTTATCAGAGATTTTAAATGTTGGAGCCACTTGTTTTCTTACATTATTAAAGTTCTTCATGGCATCGAAAATGCCCTTTTACTCTAATTTGATCATTCTCTGTATCAGTCTTCAGTAATTTAGGAATCCATATTTTCATAAATGCAATCAAATCATCTCCTCCTTCAGAATTCACTGACCCTGGAGTCTAGCAACACACAATCGAGTTTGGTTTTTTAGCCACTCAATCTTGTTTAGCAAAACTTGATTAGATTCTATCATCCTACTCATGAAAGATTCCATCTGTTTAAAACTTCTTTTCTGTTTATAACAAAATTTCTTTATTGTTCTCTGCTTTCGTTTTGACTCACTATCTGGATACTATAATTCAAAAACAATATCTCCAACATGTTTTTTTATTTTCTTTTTGTTTTGGAAAAAAAGTTTTATTTTTCCTTCTGGAGAAGTTTGATCACTATCTAGTTAAAAGTCAAGAATTCTAGGTAAGGACCACACAGCATCAGGGGTCATTAGGTTTAGTTCATAACCTAAGAGACAGCAGTCTCTTAGGTTTGTCACCATTGGTAACAAAAAAATTAGTCAAGGGAGATTTCAAAAATTTAACTGGCACATCTATGTGGAGAGAAGAAGCTTTGGAGATGGATTACATAGAAGAAGGAGAATGTTGTAGTCCTTAAAAGGGGCCATGATCAAGAATTAGAAAACATAATCAGGGCAGGTAGTATAGTGGGATTAATATGGGATCTGGAAACAGAATCCTTTCTTGTCAAACATCAACTCCATCATTTTACTCTCTGGCTATGTTATACAAAGCCTCTGAGTTTCAAATTACTTTCTTATGAAATGGGAAGAAGGATACCTACCACTGAAAGTCAAGTTAGATAATATGGAATTCCTGATTCGTCAATACATACTTCATATTTCTCCTAGAGGGGTTACATTTGTCTGGTTCCTACATATGTCTTTGAATATGATCTACTGCACCTTCTCTTAGAGAATCAAAGTTCAACCATATTGCACTTTGTTCTGCATCTTGAAGACATTGCCCTCTCTTTGTCTAGAATGTTTAAATTCTCACATGGTCAACTTTGTCAATCAATTCTAAGCTTACTGTCATCTTTTCAGAGAATCCTCCCCTATTGAGTCAATCTATGGTATCACCTTAAGTTTCTGTTTTTCTCATAATATATACTATTTTTTAAAATTATCTTGCTCATTTATGTACATGTTTATTGTTTGTCTCTCTCACTGGAATGAAATTCTTTGGGAATCAAAGATGCCTTTTCTCTGAATTCTCAAAGTCTAGAGCTATATTTTTCACAGAGTAGGCAATCAATAATTATTTGCTGAACTAATGATAAACTTAGTAAATGTGTATAAAGTACATGATATAATAGTTATTCAAGACAACAGTTGTTACTAAGTACCCAGAAGCATCAACCTGGGGAGGGTTGCAAGTAGGTTAAATGATAAATAACTCACTTTTCTTCTTTGGGGCTATTTGAATTGGATGGCCCAAACTGTAAATATTAATTCTTGCTCTGTGAAATACTAGACACTACAACTGACAGGAATGTATTTGGAATAAGTAGTGCAGTTCAGATCAGTGAATGCCTATTGATCTTCAGTTACATACAAAGTATATAGAATACAAAGATGCATAAATTCTCTATAGTTTACAACAAACATGTAATTTTAAATATAAAAAGGTTTGAAAACATATGATTAAATAATAGTAAAACAAACCATTAGAGCTTTTCCTTGATGTTTTACTTTTAATTATGAGAATGTCTAATTGCTTAACATGTAAGAGTGATGGAGAGGTCGATGGCTATTGAAGTCTTATTGGGCCACCCATGAGAACAGGAACTGAAAGAATTTAGATTCTGGTATTCATCCAAAGTAATGAGGTCTGCTTTTAGGTGCAAATGGATCAGAGCATATCTCTAGCTTACTAAAATCTTCTAGTAAGTTTTAGAGTTTTCTGTAGCTCATTCAACTAATATCAAAGTATCTTGCTACTTATAAGATACAAAGATACAAAATATCTACTTGTCTGATAATGTTAGCTCTCAATAAATATGAGTTAATTAGTGAATGAAAATACAGGGACAACCAGAAACATAGCATCCCATTATTATATTTTGAATGTGGATCTCAAAAGTAGGGTTTGAAAGTTGGATAGCAATTCATGGATAATATACTTTGATTCCTTATTTATACACAAAACTAAGACAAGATGGTAAAGTGATTTGTCCAAGTTAGTTGCAGAGCTGGGAAACCTGAGATTTTCTATCACTGCCTAATATACTTCTCATTATATGGCATTGCCCAAAATAAAGATTTCATGAAGAAGTGGTTTATCAGATAGGCTAGATGTTCCTAATCTAAAGAAACAGGACCTAGATATTGCAAGCAAAATGTTATCTATGCCTTTATGTGTGTTTTTCCTGGTGACAGAGACCATAGCATTCTGCAGGTACTCAGAATTACCCATGTGACTCAGGAAAAATAAAAAATGATTACATTAGAATTAGAATTAAATTAGAATTTAGAGAGGCTGGAGGTGAAGTTGACATTCTAGTGAGATTGGAATGCTTATGGCTGCTTCAAAATATTGAGTCATTTCAATTCTGGCTTAAACATAGGATTGATTTATAGTATTCATTCATTGAAGAATGAAGAAGTAAATTGAGAACAGACCTTGTAAAATCTTGATTATTAGGGGTTATTGATTGGGAAATGAGTATTTATTAAAGGATATGAGGAAACATGAAAAATACTGATTTATTCTCCTTTTATTCTAATTTTTTCAACAGAGTACATATATGAGACTTCATGATGGAATGATTAGGGAGGTGTGTCCTATTGTAATTATAAATACAAAATAAGTCTTAAAATGTATTTGGTAAAATAAACTTTTATCAAGACCATAGTAACTGCATTTGCATATATTGTGGAAAGTAAAGGAAATACATGATCATTTATATACCATTAAAATTTGTTTATCTTAATTAATTAAAAAAATCCCCTACAATTCTTTGAAAAGCATCTTATTTAACTAGTACATGCTTCTTGTTTTAATAAAACTGTGTGTTGGGGCTGCCTGGATGGCTCAGTGGGTTAAGCCTCTGCCTTCAGGTCAGGTCATGGTCCCAGTGTCCTGGGATCGAGCCCCGCATCGGGCTCTCTACTTAGCGGGGAGCCTGCTTCCCCCTCTCTCTCTGCCTGCCTCTCTGCCTACTTGTGATCTTTCTCTCTGTCAAATAAATAAATAAAATCTTTTAAAAAAAACTGTGTTACAAATAATTGAATAACTAAATGGGTATAATTTTAATTTATTTTTTATTTTTTTAATTAAAATTTTTTTTATTTTTAAATGAAACAAGATGGGATCAGGAGGGAGACAAACCATAAGAGACTCTTTTTTTTTTTTTTTAAGATTTTACTTATTTATTTGACAGAGATCACAAGTAGGCAGAGAGGCAGGCGGGGGCGGGGGTAAGCAGGCTCCCAGCTGAGCAGAGAGCCCAAGGCGGGGCTCCATCCGAGGACCCTGGGATCATGACCCGAACCAAAGGCAGAGGCCTACCCACTGAGCCACCCAGGTTCCCCAAGGGTGTAATTTTAAAAATAGAGTTAGTATCTTTCAACATTTATTTCAAATTGGCCTACTAGACCACATCAGATACATTATGAATTCTGTAATAATGTTGATTTTTTATGTGAAAGATACAGCTCTCCAATTTTTTCACTTCTTTTAAAATTCAGTGTATCACAGGAAGAGGGGTCCATGATATCAATGTTAATGTTTTCCCTACATTACTTTTCTTTCTTGCAGAAGGATCCAAGATAGTATGAGAGTATCTGTGAGATAAAGGTGTTACACATTGGAGATGCATTGCAGCAGGTGATAGAGGTAGGAAGAGAACTAGGGATTTTTCACATATCTCTTTAGCTGGTCCCTTGGGCAGTTGTGATACCAGTGGACCAAAATCTGCAATCAAAGATTGTAGACTAAGCATTATTGAATATATTGACTTCTAGAAGGGAGACAGATACTGTGATTATCAAAGGTCTGCCTGAACTATAAAATCCATATGACATTTAGCTATCTCCTGGAAGTATTAGTATACAGATCAGTTGTAACAGGAGGAAGAGATAAGAAATATATACTTTATTTTTCTCAAAGAGAATCTTTTAGCTATTGTTTAAAGTTAATTTTAAAGACTAAACTTGGGAAGCTAACACAAATAGAAAAAAAACAAACAAACCCTTTCTTCTCTGAAATATGGTGAACCAGATAATATGAGCCAGGACAAAATGTTAGGGTGGGGTGGACCCCATGGGAATGAGCATTGGAGCTTAATTTTGGGATAGAGAGGCTATGAAACCAATCCAGATACAGATAAGGAGGCAAATTTTTCAAAGATTTTATCTATTTATTTTGTTTGAGAGAGAGAGAGAGAGCATGAGTGGGGGTAGAGGGAGAGGGAGAGAATCTCAAGCAGACCACACTCAGCATGGAGTGGATGTGAGGCTCTATCCTATGACGCTGAGAACATGACCTGAGCTGAAGCCAAGTCTACATTTAACCAACTGAGTCATGCAGGCAACCCAAGGAGACAAGTTTATTCAGACAGAACAACATACTCTAGAATATGGTGGCAAGGAATAGATAGTAAGCATGGCAAGAATTTGCATATGAGAATTAAGCAATAACTAAATATAAATCCTGAACATGGAGAAAAACAGAGCAATAAAAAGACTAGAAAATTTGTAAATCAGAGTAGATAAGCAATTGGAATTAAAGCAAACCACTTTGGGATATACATAACGTATTTCTCCCTGGAGTTGGGGTGGAAAATAGAGATCTAGATCTAATAACATCTAAGTACTGGGTTGGTTATTAAGACTTAAGTATAAGGAGGGATGAAAGAATTCCATCACCTGCCTGGGGTAATTGAGTACTGACTCTCAGGTAGGGTACAGTTGTCCTCCCAAAAGAACTTAGGATCAAGGAGAAAGTAGGACTTAGTTTCAGAGTGAAGAGAAAAGACATTGTGCTGGTAATTAAGTGCTGTATACCTCAAGCTAAGGTCATTCTAGTCTGAAAACTTTAAAATTCCCATTACTTCTCTGAAAGTTGGTTTTCTCATCTGTAAAATAAGAATAATCAAAACTAACTCATAAAGCTATTTGGTGGGCTGGCATATAGTGACCATTGAATTTATGATAATCATTAATATTTTAATTAATTAAATACATTTTAATATGTAAGCCCTATTTTTAAAACAGTATTGTGAGAAAATGACCAATAATCAAAAAACTATGTCCTATGAAGAATAAGATCAGAATCTAAGAAGTTCTGCTATAGATTGTGCGATCACAAAGTTTTGTACAAAATTTTGTTAACCATCTATCACTATGAAATTTTCCTGAGTTTAAGCTATGGAATTTACCTCAAAGAATTGATTCTAAGCAATTAATTTGAAAATGGGAGGAAAAATGTATGTACAATGGTATTCAGTGTTAGGTTAATTATTAGAGTAAAAATGTAAAGCTGTTTGCAAATCTGTCAGAAGAGGAAAATTTAAGTAATTCTGAAGAGTAATATGTGGTGAGAAGTCTATGTTATAAAGTTAAATGAAAGACATATTTTGTGGTCTAATGGGTGATCTATCCTGGAGAATGTTCCATGTAAGCTTCAGAAGACTATATACTCTGCTGCCGTTGGATGGGAAATTCTGTATGTTTCTGTTAGGTCCATTTCATCTACAGTGTTGTTCAAGTCTACTATTTTCCTGTTGGTTTTTCTGTCTGGATGTTTTATTTATTATTAAAAGTGGAATATTGGTGTCTTCTACTCTTTAATAGATGTTTTCCAAAGAAGACATACAAATTGTCAACAAGTCTATGAAAATATACTCAACATCACTAATCATCAGGGAAATGCAAATCAAAACCTCACATATGTTAAGATGTCTATTATTTAAAAGGTAACAAGTATTCATATGGATGTAACAAGCATTCATATGGATGTGGGAAAATTGTAAACAGTGTGGGGATTCCCTAAGAAATAAAAAATAGAGCTACCATATGACTCTGCAATTGCACTACTGGGTATTTACCCCAAAGATACAGATGTAGTGAAAAGAAGGGCCATCTGTACCCCAATGTTCATAGCAGCAATGGCCACAATCACCAAACTGTGGAAAGAGCCAAGATGCCCTTCAACAGATGAATGGATAAAGAAGATGTGGTCCATATACACTATGGAGTATTATGCCTCCATCAGAAAGGATGAATACCCAACTTTTGTTTCAACATGGACAGGACTGGAGGAGGTTATGCTGTGTGAAATAAGCCAAGCAGAGAGAGTCAATTATCATGTTTTCATTATTTGTGGAGCATAAGGAATAACATGGAGGACACTGGTAGATGGAGAGGAGAAGTGAGTTGGGGGAAATTGGAGGGGGAGACAAACCATGAGAGACTGTGGACTCTGAGAAATAAACTGAAGGTTTTGGAGGGCAGGGTTGGTGGGGGGGTTGGGAGATCCTGGTAGTGGGGATTAAGGAGGGCAGGTATTGCATGGAGCACTGGGTGTGGTGCATAAACAATGAATCTTGGAACACTGAAAAAAAAATTTTAAAAATTGTAACTTTGGTGAACTGTTGCTGGGAATATAAAATGGGGCAGCTACTATGGAAAACAGTATGGGGTTTCCTCAAAAAATTAAAAAATTAACAGCCATATTATCCAGCAATCTAATTTCTGGTTATATATTCAAAGGAACTGAAATCAGGATCTTTTTTTTTCTTTTTTTTAAGATTTTATTTATTTATTTGATGACAGAGATCACAAGTAGGCAGAGAGGCAGGCAGAGAGAGAAGGGGAAGCAGGCTGAGCAGAGCAGAGAGCCCAAAGCGGAGCTCAACCAGGACCCTGAGATCATGACCTGAGCCGAAGGCAGAGGCTTTAACCCACTGAATCACCCAGGCGCCCCTGAAATCAGGATCTTGAAGAGGTATCTAAACTTCCACATCCATTAACTCTGAGTTTTTTCCTTACCTGAATCAGTGGATTTCTATTGTACTTGACTTCTTTATTTTTTATTTTTTTTATAAGATAATATTTTGAGTAATGGAAAAAAATCAACTAATGGTTTAAGACTTCTAAAAATCATTTAGAATTCCAAAGACTGGATTTTCATTTCTTGGATTTTACCTCAAAATATATTGAGAACTATACATTTGAATCATATATTTAAAAATAATAAACCTAATGTCCTCTTTCTTGCATTGCTTAACAGCAATATTATTATTTAATTTGATGCCTTTTTCTGAACTCAGTTATTTGTATTTATAGAGCACACTAGTTGGTGCAATCTTGCCTCAACATAATAATTAGTTTATGTTAATTCCCCAAGAATTATAAAATTTCCTGCTTTCTACTTCAACTTCTCTAGAGACAAAATGCAAAGTGAGTTCCATAACCATTGAAGCCAACTGCTGTTAATCTATTTTAGGTGACGGATTCTGGGACATTATGACAAGAGTACATAGATGACATCTTTAGATAATCCTGAAAGAACAAATGGCAAACCTATCAAATAACTTTATTGAACCAAGCCAAAAAAAGATCACACAGAACAAGAATGCTTGGAAAAACGTGAACAAAAGAAAGGGATTTATGGAAGTCATTTTTAGAATGTTCCCTTATGGATCCTGACACAGCAGAAAAAAAAAAAAAGGTGTTGGAGTACATAACACCTTTTCTTCCTGCTTATTTGGCAGGCACTTCTCACTTGGGGGAACTTTATTTTATTAAATGACTGTCAGAAAAGAAAAGGATCTGCATTAGCACATTTTTCAGGAAGGGTAATCTGGTGCAACAGCTGTTAGCCTTTGTACATTATTTGTAATTCTGTCTTTTCCAAGGTATGTTAGGAGACTTGATTTTGATTTATAGGATTTTATGGAAAGTGTAAAACAGATTACTGGCAGCATGCACAAAGGAAGTCTAGTTTTCATACAATAACCATTTTATTCAGGAGAATGCATGTCACTCAAGATTGTTACACTTTCTGTAGTTCTTTTAAAACAACTTAAAAGTGTATATTTTTGAAAATGATTTTTTATGTAAAACTTATCTTACTGATTTTTTAGTTCATGGATTTAAGTTACGTACTTCTTTTATGAAATCTACAATGTAGATGGTAATTATTTCTTTAAATATCTCTCCTCCTTCTACCTGCTCACCCAGCTAGACTGTGAGCTCCCTGGGGGCAGGGATTATATGGCATATTAATTTTATTTATCTTTGGGACCCCAAATTCAAAGGATGTCTGAGCATATAACACTTGGTAACTGTTTTCAGAATGACAGTAAATGCAAACAAACTTGTTCTTTCAATGGTTATCTCTTGTTACCAGTGGCAGGCATTTTGTCTGCAGTTACTCATGATTTTTCCTTAAATGCTTACTACTGCACTTTGCTGTTAGTATCAAAAACTAGATTAGGCTTAGACAAGACAGAAGTTGATTACATGCCTTCTATCTTTGGTGGCTTCATTTCATATCCTCTTTTTTTTTTTTAAATTCAGCATTTCTTAAAGTATATTCCAAATAAATTTAGACCAATGATATGCTCTGTGATAAATAAACTCCATAATCAAATAAATTTGGAAATGCTTCTTATATTATATATTGGCTTCTTGGAAACTCATACAGAAGCCAGAAAAGAAAAGCTTTGAGAACTTTTTTGTTTTACTGCAAGTCACTTGTATCAAAACTGTGTTTGTGACGGGTGCCTGGGTGGCTCAGTCAGTTAAGCATCTGACTCTTGATTTCGGCTCAGGTCCTGATCTCAGGGTTGTGGGATGGAGCTCTGTATAGTGGCTCCATGCTCTGTGGGGAGTCTACTTCTCTCCTCTCTCTCTCTCTCTGCCCCTCCCCCTATTCCTGCACTCCCTTTCTCCCTAAAATATAAAATAATAATAATAAATCTTTTTTAAAAAAACCTGTTTGCCAAACTTATTTGTATATGGACTTTTTTTCCTGTAAAATTTATTCATATTTCATGCTAATTATGAAGAAAACACATTTAGGTTATCATGTCCACAATATTTCAAAGTTACACACACATTTTGTACTCTTGACTTTGCTCTGTTTTTACAAGTTCCAGTTGCCCCAGTAACCTATTAGATAAGTACTTAAGTGTTTTGTTTAAGCAAAAAATAAAGAACTGCTCTATCTTCCAGTGTTCTGCTGTATAAGATTTGAGAATTTCATTTTGATCTGACTGGTTTGTTGTCACTTTATGGTCTCATTTTTACTTCATCTCAAGTTGAAAAATCATGAGCCAAGAGTTTATCTTTGGAACCTGACCTGACCTTCAACCTGGTTTAAATATCATCAAGGAAAAAATTTTTTTCTTTATATTTTCATCTCACATTCTTTGATAAAATTAATCAAAAGATATTTGAAAAACAAATTAAGATTTTAATTACATTAAATAGTATCCAGATCACAGAATCTCTTAGACACATAGAGTGGCATTTTCAGAGTATTGTGTGAGTACTGGCTTTCTAACTGGGAGGGTGCACCACCACTCTCTCCCCTGCAGTCCTTGTTCATTGCTAATATTGTCTGCTTTATAATATTCTAGAATGAGATCAGCAAATTTTTAGAGCCAAAGCTCTAAACTACTTTGTAAGCCAATTAGAGAAATATTATTATTAGACTAGAAATCGTAACTTAGTTAAAAAGGAGAGGTGAAATGCATGCTCTCATTTCTTCTAAATTATTGGCATAGGGTACAAAAATGAAAAACGATTAATTTTTGTGAGAGAGATCTCAGTAGTTGATCCCTTTATTTTTTTAAATTGATTTTGTGCTCATTTTCTGAGCTTGATGCTGTTACTTTCATTATTTAAAATACAAAGCTATTTTTAAAATTCTATAGAACTGTAGTCATGTTTTATCTTAACCCAATGATTGCAGTTGAACATTGCACGCAGCTAACATCTAGGATCATTATTCTGTCAGTAGCTCAGTTTTAACATTCACTCAGTTTAGAGAAGTTGTTGAAAATATCATTTTTTAGTTTGGATTTTTCATATTTCATTTCATGAAAGGTAAGAACACCAAATGAAATTTCATGGTATTTTAGCAAATATGTATGTTACATTTATAATGAAATCCAAGAAATATAAGCTACCTTATCAATTATATTAGTTATGATTTCAATTCCTATTTCTTTTTCCTGCTGCCTTGTTGGAAATGTTCAATTTATCACAGGTAAATAAAATGATATTAATCTGAGTTTTTGGAGATCTGTTTAAACAAAAAATTAAAAATCTGACCTATTTTGGGGTGACTGGGTGGCTTAGTCAGTCAAGTGATCCAGGGTCAGGGGATCTTTGGCTCAAGTGATCCAGGGTCAGGGGATGGAGCATTACGTCATTGGGCTCTAGGGGGGAATGCTTCTCTCTCTCTCTCTCTCTGTCACTCCCTACCCCCTCCACTTGTGCACACACACACGCTCTCTCTCAAATATATAAATAAAATATTTTTTAAAAATTTGATTGATTTGATTTGATTCTATTATCTGTCCTTCATAATTTCATAACTGAAGGATCTTTCTACTTGTACCATTTTGAGAAACTTCTGTAGCAAGATTCTTTTCTCCCCCTTTTCTATTTCCCATTTTGAAATATTTTTAAGGCTTTAATAAAATTATAACTATTAAATATGTGTAACTAATAGTATATGCTATTATAACTATTGAATTATTCAGTAGTTTGTATCTTTTTCTTCATTTTAATTTTGGTTTTGAAACGAGCCAGGCAATTCCAGAAATGTCAATCTTATTTAGGATTTATTTATTATGGAGCATACAAATAACCCAGATCTTTATAATGTTTAGCTTAAAAACTATATCAATGAGCTAATGTATACATTCCCTGTTATGATTGGATATATAAGCCACTCCTTATAAGAGGGAGAGATATGTGGTTACTTAAGTTTTTCAGAAGCTTTAATTTAGACATTTTATAAGCTATAATGGACGCTGACCTTTAACAACCTTCAAGGATAGCCAGAACAGGGTTGGTGGATGTGTGCTCTAAGTCTGGTCATTGAGTGAAGGGATGCTAAGATTGCTACATTATTGAATGCTGCATACATTTACTTCCTTAATGCAAATCCTTTCCTTGAGAGGACTTTCAGCATGAATTTTCAAAGAGCTAGACAACAAAGCTTTTCTCATATGTGAGCTCAAATGTGAGCTTAACTGTCTCAAAGTGGTGCTGAGGAAATAACAGAAGCATACCACTTTGGTAGTGATTTATAAGACTTTAAGATAGTTGGGAGGATGCATGCCTATTGCATCACATTAATGAATGAGGAATGATGATGAGAACATGTACTGGAAATAATTAGTGGGAGTCAATCACTTCTATAAGCAGGCCATGTTATGGTGGGGATATTGTATTACTGAGAATATATTTTCCACTTAGGACAATGTCGAGTTCACTGCTGAAAATCTCTCCAATATCTATCAAAGCTTTCCAGCATTCAAAATAATGCCTTCTAAATGCTCCCATATCATCCTTGTAGCAGAACTGTCATATTGATTATCAAACTACTTTATACATTGTTATTTTTCTTTATCACTTCCCAGACAATATGGTAATGCATGAATTGTAACTGTTATACTTCCAATGTTTAGTACAGTACTAGATAAAGAAGAGAGTTGGTAAATATTTTGTCAATAAAGAAGTGAATCATGAATGCAAACATGATTGGATAAAATAGCTGAAAAAGAGATGTTGCATTAATAATTTCTCCATCATTTCTTCAGTTATCCTGAAATATGGCTCTGAACACTCAATGAAAAGTGTTCTGAACCTCAGCCTTAGGAATATTGTTTCAATAATTCTGAGGTTGAAACCTAGAAAGTTTTATTTTAAAAATTTTTTCCATGTTTAGGACCTATTATTCTAGTCAGTCTTTAGATTATTAATATCCCTACAAAATTGCTTTTATGGATTATAAGTGGGTATGATGAAGCCTTTATGAAGGAGAATGATAAAAGGAATACATGTTTTAAGGACTTTGTTATGACATTAGGTGATGTCTTCTCTATGAGGATAAATCTCAAAATATCTGTATATCCTTAGTGTCTGCATAGTCAGGTGATCATTAGTAACTTGTATTGTCTAAACCTGAGTCTGCATCCTCAGATATAATCAAAATCACTGCATTCTTTTTAAAACAAATTATTTTTACTCTGAACTAATCATCTGTTGGGTAGTGGTAAATTCCAATCATAGCTGGGACCTTTCCTTTTCTAGGGTGGTACCATAATCTGGGAGCCTTAGATGTTACCACCAAAATGGGTGAAAGAGCTTTGAGAAATGAACCTTAGCCATTAGAAATAATCTTAATGATATGCCTCTCTTAATAATGGTGAAATAACTAATATATATGGAATCATTTGTGTTGGGTGCTTTCCCAAGTATTCAAATGCATTATGTCAAAAAAATTATTCTGCCACTTGTTAAAATAGTAGGCAGTCTTTATTCAGGTCTATTATGATATGCCTAGGGACTAGTACAGTAGGGTTTTTTGGTAAGGAAAACACACCGGGCTCAACTACCAAGGTATATGTAATTAGTGCCATATCCCACAAGTTAAATGCTCAGTCCCACAAAACTCTCCCCACTTCAAACACCACTTGCAAGACCAAGATTCTCAAATATATTCCTGACCTACTGATTATGAATCCTATAACTCCCTCCTTAGGTTCAATAATTTGTTAGAAAGGCTCACAGATCTCAGGGAAACACTTAAGTTTGGTAGTTTTTTTATAAATGATATAACAAAGGGTACAGATGAATAGTTAGAAGAGGTGGTACATAGGGAAGAGACACAAGCACAGGGACTTCTGTTCTCATGTAGTTGGGGGTACACCACCCTCTTGGCAAGTAGATATGTTCGCCAAATTGGAAGCTCTCTGAGTCCTATACTTCTGGAATTTTTTAATTTTTATTTTTAAAAATTTTTTTTAAATATTTTATTTATTTATTTATTTGGCAGATGGAGATCACAAGTAGGCAGAGAAGCAAGCAGAGAGAGAAGGAAGCAGGTTCCCCGTTGAGCAGAGAGCCCGATGCGGGGCTTGATCCCAGGACCCTGAGATCATTACCTGAGCCAAAGGCAGAGGCTCTAACCCACTGAGCCACCCAGGAGCCCCTACTTCTGGGGTTTTTTAATAGAGGGTTCATCATGTAGGTATGGTCAATTATTTACTTAATTCCCAGCCTCTCTTCCTTCTCTGGAGAATGGAAAGTGGGGCCAAAAGTACCAAGCTTCTAACCATGGCTTGATATTTTTAGTGATCAGCCCCTATCCAGGAGCCCACCAAGAATCTTCACCATAGAATAAAAGTTGTTCCTATTATTCAGAAAATTCCAAGAGATTTAGGAGTTCTAAGTCAGAAATAGAACCCAATCCATATATTTCTTATTATTTCATAGGTGATCAAGTTGAAACAAGGTATTTGCAACATCCAAAACTGATAACAGATTATAGTTCCTTTAAAATGTAAGCAAATAAGACATAACACCCAGTAGAAAATTGGCTAGGGGTGGTAAACAGGCAACTTCCAGAGGAAACACCCAAGGGCTAATAAGTATATGAAGAAATATTCAATTCACTAGTAATAAAAATAATAAAAATTGCCTTCTACCAAACTGCAGGGCTATAATCAGAAAATATGCCGTTACCTAACATGACTTAGGTGTTGATGAGACTGTGAGGAATTGGAACTCATATTGAGGCTACTTGGAATATAAATGTCTAAGAATATCCAAAAATAATCTGACAGTATTTACCAAAATTAAGCCAAATGTCTAATAATCCTACTCCAGAGTAGTGCAGAGTTGAAGGCACCTTCCATAATGATGTGAGTGATGAACACAGTCATGCACCTACTAGATTGTCCTTCAGTGAAAGATTTGTTACACTGTATGCTAAGGTTGTGTCAGTAAACAGCCTTCAGTCTCAGCTCTTTCAGAGTATACCAAGGTCTCAGCTGCACAGAAACTATCGAGCCCAAGTCCATTTATGGAAGACCTACATCCCGTGACTCATTGATGCAGATATATAAAGCTTTGGACATCTCTGTCCAGTTGAGATGAACTGAAGGACCATTCTATCTCCAGAGCTTCTACCAAAATTATTGTTGTGTGTGTTTCACAGCTTGATTTTTTCCCCCACTCCCTCCCACTTCCTTTCATTCATTCCTGAATAAACCACCTGCATGCAAAACTCCATCTTAAAACAAGCTTCCAAGGGAAGCCCAACTTGTCTGAGAAAGCAGGTGAGAAAGGTGAAATTTTGAAGCTGCATCACTTGCTACCCAGCCAAAAATGAGAATTTCATCACTGGTTGTAGGTGAAGCAGTGAACCCTGGCATAAAGTAGAAAACTGGGATTATATATTGATGGAAGGGAATGTTTTAGTCTGTATGGTACATTAGGGATTTGAGAAATCATGAGGAACTGGCAGCTATAAGGAAAACAAGATTAGCCATTGTTAAACTCTATTGATGTTTTAGAGAAAACTGTAACAAAAAAGCTGACCCCATTTGTAGAACTTTTACTTCTAGTTCTTGCAACTTTGGGCTCTGCTAGTTTAAAGACTACTTCTCAAATGGGATATTCTTCTGTTGAGGAAACGGACATTGATTTTTAACTGGTCACTATTGCCTGAGGACTTCAGGCTCCTTGTTCCAGAAGGCAAGAAGAGGAGTCACTATCCAGGCTGGGGTAACAGACCTTGTAGGAAGTGATGGGGCTACTGTTTCACAATGAGGAATGGAGATGGTATGTTTGTCAGCCAGATCATCCAATTAAGTGTCTATTTTGATGGTAAATGGACAAGTTCAACAAACTTGGCCTGAAGAAAAGTATGATGATCATGGGATCAGAAGTCTCAGAGATGGGAGTTTGGGTCATGCCGTTTATACATAAGCCATCAGGATGGCAGAGGTATTGCTTAAGGATGTGGGATGGATAGTAGATGAAGGGGATGATGAGACCAGCAGCAACTGTAGGGCACTGTTTTCCTTTCTCTGTGATTACCCTAAAGAATAAAGGTTCATCAGAATGCCAGTGGAGCTGCTTTTAGAATTGTGTTTGAAGAGGTGGATCCAAACAACTAAAGGAATGAACTGTGCTATGCCACCCAGTCTCTTTCAAGGAAGGACATGTCGACAGTGATGGTGGGAGCATCCTCAGAAAGCCTTCCACTGTCAGCTTAGGGATTGTGCAACTTTATTCCCCTTCCTACGTGGCCCTCATTCTTCAAACTATAGACATAGAAATATAAAAGCCTGGTCATTCTGGCCCAGAGAAAAATATCTCACTTTAATATAAGGGAGACTTGAACATGTTTAAATGCTTTTGAAAAGAAGCCAATAGGCAGGAGAAATTTCTTCAAAAAGCAGGAGAAGGCAAGCGGGCCTATGAGATTCAGATCATGGGTGATATTATAACATGGGATCATGTCTTAATATTAATTAAGAGACATAATTGAGTATAATAATATTTCCATGAAAAGCATCACCATTCACTGAATTTTAAATATCACACTTATAATATATGACAATTACAGTTGAATCATTTAATGTTGTCTGTATTTGAATTTTTGACACATTATAGCAATTTGATACGGTCATCAAATTGTCAGTATGATAATATTACCCCCACATTCAGGTATCTGCAATATAATACAGTATTGTAACTATACTCAAATTTTTATTTTAACCATTTTCCCCTATAAATTTTGACTGAATTAGGCCACGGTTGTTGGCAAAAACCTTGTACTGGCTCTGAGCTTCATACCAAGTACTGTGTCTTTACATCGAAATAAAACAAAACTTCTTATATCTAGATCACTGGGGAATGGGGCTGGTTTGGATATATGGGAATCCTGAGAGCCTGGTTGTCTTTCAGCCATGTGGCCACTTGCTCTGCTCCCTTCTGGCTAGTCCCATATCTGCTTTGGGAACTCATCCCACCACTGCTTCATGCCAATTTTTCTTTGGATCCAGCTGGCCCTCACTCTACTGCTGGCTCTGGCTGTTGCATGTTTCTATAAGAGACTGAGTCTTCTATTTCCAACATGGCTGGCCCCATCTTTATTTTTGGTCTCAGGCCAGACACAAATTTATGCAGATAAACTGGAAATTTGGGTGTAGTTAAACAGAGTTGGGGTGGGTATTTGGGATTGTCTTAAAGCCCATCAAACTTTGCAATGTATTCATAATAAGACTGGTAATATTCTATCTTCAAAGGGAAATTATTTCCTGTCATTCTTCCCCCTTCACCAGGCTTCCATCTCCCACTGGCTGAAAATCTGGAAGGGCATGGTCCTGGACATTCTTTTGAATCAGACTGGTGCCATATAACATCCCCACCACTCTAACATATTTTGTTGAGATTTAAATTTATCACAAGTTGTCAGACGCTAGCCATCTCTAGAAAGTAGCTACAGTACACTTTGGTTTCTCTGAATCTTAAGGCACTCAAGTCAAGTAAGAGATGCCGATAAGCAGTACAGAAGGAATCTCTTTACCATCTGTACTTGGGGATTTTAGTATCAAACATCCAGCAGATAATTAGGCAACTCGTTCGAAATAAAAAGCAAAGTTGTAACTGCGAAAACTCCCAAATGCCCCCTCTTTTGATCCTGCCAGAGTTAAAACTATTTAATAAGAATAAATCAAATTTAGAGAGAAGTAGAGAGGTATTTTAACAGAATGTAATGACCATCCTAATACAGCTGTAATTTTAGTGTATTTGTATACTTACAGATATGAATATATCCTCATTTTTATTACATAAATCTAATTTAAGAAACATTATAAATGCAAAATAAATCAAGTGATTATATTTAAAGATACTATAATGATTTATAAAAGCAGTTGTTTAGGAACCTATGGAAACTAAAATAGGTTAAATGTAACATCATGTACCAATTTGTGAAGTGAGTATTTTTCGGCTTCCTTAATTCCAGGTTTTTTTTAAAAAAAAGCCAGAATTTTCACCATCTGTTTCTAAACTGCACAGATGGCTGCAAATTTAAGTCTGTTGTAAAAGCGTATTGTGTAGTGGGCTGTCCACTGTGTTCTCTGATAAGTGTCCAATCAATCAATTGACAGTTAATAGTAGCAGTAACTTTTCATCTACCTAACAATGGTACTAGAACCCATTAACCCATGCAGAATCTCAGTATTTTCCTAGCTAACTCCTTGAGGCTTCTTTCTCACCTTGTTCTCTCCCCAGGTTAAAAAAATCATGACCGTCAAATTTCCATGTGTCTTATTACCCAAGTTAAATGTGTACAGTATTAAAATGGTGACATAGCATACTTGATTGAATGGCATGACATGAAACTTAAAAACATATGGGTATGTACAATTGTTCACTGTGAGAAGCAGTGCTTTATTGTCACTGATATATAATTGAAAATATGAATTAACCTATTCCAGTTTGGTCATGCTGACCTATTTTTTTGTTAGTATGTTGGTTTTGCTTTGTTCAGTAGTGGTAGTTGGAAAAAAGAATTAGCCACCCCACGAGTAGGTTGTAGGGAAGAGTAAGGGACAAAATTCCTGCATGTATGATATATGGCACATATATACTGTAAAGCAGAAAAAAAAATTCCATCCTACAACTTGTTCTAAACTTGATGTGGTTGTGGCTCTTTCTATTTTTTTCTGCTCCTCGGCAACCTTGGCAAACACTTTGGCTATAACTTTCACATGGAGAAAATGTAACAGCATTCCACCTTGAGGATTCAGCTGAATATCTACTTGAGTCAAGAGGCCACAAATCCTCCATACTAGTTGAGGACATTAAATCATTTATGGTTTAAGCTTCTATTACTTTTTCTAAACTTAGGGGTTATTGAACTTCATAGATTCTTATATTTTATTTATGTGAGAGGAGTGTCTGATATTCGACTCAGGTTATTTGAATTCCTTTTATTGTTTATGCACCAATGATAACTCATTTCTGATATGTATTACCCAGATATCTGTTAATTTCATCCACAAAACCCTATTTCTAACACTAATTGTATGGATACAAGAGATTCTGGTATTAATGTCTGCTTAGTAAGTTGCCTTTCTTCCTAGTGCTACTTCAGGATACCTGGCATGTAAATTTCTAATCCCAGCAACTCACTGCACCAAGGATGTGATGTAAACAGGCTGGCTATACATCGTATATTCTGTCTCTGTTGACCTCCATGCATGGCTAGACTAGTTTGTCTTTGGCAGGGATTTGAATGTGAGAAAGCACCTCATTTGCCCTAAAGTAATTTTTATTAGCATTTAATTTTCTCGGAATTCTCTCTTCTTTTGTCTTGGGTTAAAGCTGCTGAAGAATTGAAAATTTTCAGCCGATCCTAGCAAGTCTTAGCCCTCAAACTGGTCCTCCCCTCTTCCTGATCAAAAATCAGCCAATTAATGGCTAAACCAATTAATGGTGAACTGCAGTCTTAGTCTTGAGGTCTTGCAACCTGTCTCATCATTAACATGTTCTTTGCTTCCCCATGCCTTCTGAGAATTTAAACAGTAAATAACTCTTGAAACAAAACTGGACTTTGATTGATCTTCCTCAGTTTGTTCCATGAAATCTTTTAATTATCTGTCATTATTAGTAAGTTAGGAGCTAATGGTTTTTGGTTGATTTTCATCCTTTCCTATTTGTGAACCTTTTCCAAATTCGGCAGCTATGGATAAATTACCCTGTATTCCATGCAGCTAATGTAAAGAAAAGGATGTGCTGTTTTTGAATACTTTATAGTATTTTTATTAATAAATATTTATATAATACCACAGGCACTATTTTAAGATCTTTAGAAGTATTAACTACTGGGGCACCTGGGTGGCTCAGTCTGTTAAGCATCCAACTCTTGATTTCCACTGAGGTCACAAGCTCAGGGTCATGAGATCAAACCCCACGCTGGGATCCACACTGGGCGTGGAGCCTGCTTAGGATTCTCTCTCTCCCTTTGCCACTTCTCCCCCTACCCCTGCTCACTTGTGCTCTCTCTCCCTCTAAAAAAAGTATTAACTACCATAATCCTCATAACTATCCTATAATATAGATACATATATTATCTTGATTTGAAATATGAGTAAACTGAGGCACAGATAAATTAAGAATCTTGTTCAAGGTCACACGGCTAGTAAGTGGCATAGCTGAAGTTCAAAACAAAATAATCTGATTCCAGAGAATGTGCTGTTAATTACTTATAGCTAATATCAACCTATGATTGATTATATAATATGATAATTATTGATTAATCAATAATTTCTTATTCATTTCTTATTTTCTTCTCCAAGTGATCACCAGAAAATAGGGTTAATTTTTGTTTCCATCCATGCAATATCTAAAGAATTACCAAGATTTCCTTGTCCTTGCAGGCCTGCTTTCTTTTCCCATAGGTGCTTACTAAGGAAATGTTATTGCCATCCTAAACTATGGTTTTCTAAGGCAATCAAACTGCCTTACCAAGAAGGGAAGGAAAATATAGAGGGTGGAGGGAGGAGAGACCTTCAACAATGCCAAAAAGAATAGAGAATTCCTAGAGTTTGGGGCATATGAGAGACTGAAGTCCCTTGGGGGGTAGTATTTATTGGCATAAATAGAAGGATTCTTGCAGATCATAAATTAGTTCTAAAGTGTTGCAGAAACTAAGATAACCAACATCCAACTGAACATAAATGGACTGACTCCTCTAAAGAACAAAGCCATTGAGTTACTTATTTTTCATTAGAAATGGGTTTTATTTCTTAATTTTTTAGTCCCAGACTTGCTGAGATGTAATTGACACATAACACTGTGCAAGTTTAACAGGTAGAACAAGGTGATTTTATGCATGTATGGATTGTGAAATGATTACCACAATAGGGTTAGTTAACACTTCTATCACTTCACATAGTTACAATTTTTATTTTGTGGTGTAAACATTTAAGATCTAGTCTTTTAACAATTTTCAATTATATAATACAGTATTATTAACCGTAGTCACCATGCTGTACATTAAACCCTAAGAACTTACTCATCTGATAATGGAAAGTTTATACTCTGACACATATCTTCCCATTTTCCCACCCTTAACTTTTTAAGATTCCACATATAAATGATATCATATATTATTTGTTTTTTTCTGTCTGACTTATTTCACTTATTATAATGCCTTCAAGGTTCATCATGTGGTTGCAAATGGAAAGATTTCTTTCTATTTGTGGCTGAATAATATTCCATTGTGTATATATACACAACACATCTTTATCCATTTATCTGTTGATGGACACTTAATTGCTTCTGTATCTTGGCTCTTGTAAATAATGCTGCAATGAACGTGGGGGTGCCTATATATTTTCAAATTAGTGTATTTTTTACAGTTTTATTTATTCATTTGAGAGAGAGAGAGAGAGCACATATAGGGGTAACAGCAGAGGGAGAGGGAGAAGCAGGTTCTCCACTGAGCAGGGAGCCTGATGCAGGGCTCTATCCCAGAACCCTGAGATCATGACCTGAGGCGAAGGAAGACACTTAACCAACTGAGCCACCCAGGCACCCCAAATTAGTGTGTTTTTTTTCTTCAGATAGGTACTCAAAAGTAGAATTGATGGATCATATGGTATTTCCATTTTTAATTTTTTGAGGAACCTCCATACAGTTTTCCATAATGGCTGCACCATTTTACATCCCCATCAACAGTGTACAGAGTTCCCTTTTCACCATATCCTTGCCAGTACTTGTTATTTGCTGTCTTTTTGGTATTAGCTATCCCAACAGGTGTGAGGTGATATCTTATTGTGGTTTTGATTTGCATTTCCAGATAATTAGTGACATTGAATATTTTCCCATGTACGCATTCGTTAGTATATCTTTGTAAAAATAGCTATTTAGGTGCTCTATCCATTTCTTAACTAGATAGTGTTTGCTTTTCTGCTATTGAGTTGTACTGAGTTTGTTACATATTTTGGATATTAACTCCTTATCATATTGGTGATGGAAATATTTTTTTCATTATGTAAGTTGCCATTTCATTCAGTTAGTAGTTTCTTTTGCACTGCTCTATATTCTGGGTGCAGCAAGGGAGACATGAGCCCATCTGGCAGCATCCCACGCAGCTAGGGAAACAGGACACTCACTCACTCACATTCTCTTACTTCCCCCTGTGGGAAAATCAGGGGCCAAGAAGACCTTCCCTGGCACTGGGTTGTGCCACCCTGGGGGGAGAGCTGATGTTGGTAAAGTTAAATTGTTCAGCTTACACTTTCCAGTGTGTCCAATCTCATTTTTTTTTTCCTCCAGCAGTCTGCTGGAACTTCTTTCCTGAGCTCCTGGATGTTCACAAAGGCTCCATGGTTCCTGAGTGATTGTCTAAATTAGTGATGTCCAGGGGCTCCCAGACCCTGGCCAAGATGGGCTGCAGCTGGTTCACAGTTCCTATCAAGGTCCACAGCCGGGATCAGGGTATGTGTTCTTCTTACCCAATGCACGGGTGGGCTAGATTCCTTCTGGTCCCTTGGTGTAAAGATCTGGTGAAAGAACCAAAGCCAAAATGGCTGTAGGCAAGTATTCAGGGATATAGAGATATTTCCAGATCTACACTCAGGATCACAGGTCAGCATGTCACCTTCTTGGCTGTGGGCTTTTCTTCTCAAAATGGCCCTCCTGGGTTTTGGACCATACCAGGAATTCACAATCCCTTTCCCCAAATCCCACAGCTCTCACAAAAGCACTTTAGTCTGTAGATGGATGCCAAATTGTTATTGCCGAGGGACATATGAGCAAAGGATGTCTTATTTGGCCATCTTCTTGATGTCACCCCAGCTTCTGTTCTAAACTTTGTGTACTGAATACGCCTGAGTATACTTTAATGACTTAAGGCCAAGGAAGGGTTGCTATTAAGGACTGATAATTGGATACCTTCTGAACCCAGGCCACTGGAGGCCCGAGATTTAGAACTGACTTTAATTTGATTTGATGAAATAATATGTTTTCTTTAAATTGAGTGTCTGTGTGTGTGAAATTTTTTTTAAAAGATTTTATTTATTTATTTTACAGACAAAGATCACAAGTAGGCAGAGAGGCAGGCAGAGAGAGAGAAAGGGAAGCAGACTCCCTGCTGAGCAGAGAGCCCGATGCGGTGCTCGATCCCAGGACCCTGGGATCATGACCTGAGCCGAAGGCAGAGGCTTAACCCACTGAGCCACCCAGGCGCCCATGTATGAAATTTTTAAAACATAAAATGTGGCCACAACATGCACGCTATTTTGTAATTTGACATTTAACTTACCAACTCTTCCGTTACTACTTTTATATATCATTGTTTATTCAAAAACTCTTATTAGATGTTAAATATTTTCTTTGTTACTGGTAATGGGGCCATGAATATCTTAATAACTAAACATTTTTTAATTTACCCTTTTACTTCCAAGATAATTTGCTAAATCTTATTATTTTGGAAATTCTGTTGCTAGGTCAAAATGATCTTGTAACATTTTGTGTTTTTTTTTTTTTTCAATTCAATTAGCCAACATATAGTACATCATTTGTTTCAGATGTAGTGTTCAATGATTCATCAGTTGCCTATAACACCCAGTGCTATCATATCACGTGCTCTTCTTAATGTCCATCACCCAGTTGCCCCTTCCCCCTACCCATCTCCCCTTCTGCAACCCTCAGTTTGTTTCCCAGAGTCAAGTCTCTTATGGTTTGTCTCCCTCTCTGATTTCTTTCCATTCAGTTTTACCTCCCTTCCCCTATGATCCTCTGCACTATTTCTTATATTCCACATATGAGTGAAACCATATGACAGTTGTCTTTCTTTGATACTTATTTCACTAGGCATAATACCCTCCAGTTCCATCCATGTTGATGTAAGTGGTAGGTATTCATCCTTCTGATGGCTGAGTAATATTTCATTGTATATATGAACCACATCTTCTTCATCTATCCATCAGTTGAGGGACATCTCAGCTCCTTCCACAGTTTTGCTGTTGTGGACATTGCTGCTATGAATATTGGGGTACAGGTGTGCCTTTGTTTCACCACATCTGTATCATTGGGGTAAATATCCAGTAGTGCACTTGCTGGGTCATAGGGTAGCTCTGTTTTTAACTTCTTGAGGAATCTCCATATTGTTTTCTGAAGTGGCTGTACCAGCTTGTATTCCCACCAAAGTGTAAGAGGGTTCCCCCTTCTCCATATCCTCACCAACATTTGTTGTTTCCTGTCTTATTAGTTGTAGCATTTCTGACTGGTGTGAGGTGGTGTCTCATTGTGGTTTTGATTTGTATTTCCATGATACTGAGTGATGTTGAACATTTTTTCATGTGTTTGGTGGCCATTTGTATGTCTCCTCTGGAGAAATGTCTGCTCATGTCTTCTGTCCATTTCTTGACTGGATTCTTTGTTTTTTAGGTTTTGAGTTTTATTTTTATTTAAGATTTTATTTATTTATTTGACAGACAGAGATCACAAGTAGGCAGAGAGGCAGGCAGACAGAGAGAGGGGGAAGCAGGCTTCCTGCTGAAGCAGAGAGCCCGATGTGGGACTTGATCCCAGGACCCTGGGATCATGACCTGAGCTGAAAGCAGAGGCTTTAACCCACTGAGCCTCCCAGGCGCCCCAGGTTTTGAATTTTATACATTCTTTATACATTCTTGGATATCAGCCCTTTTATCTGATATGTCATTTGCAAACATCTTCTCCCATTTGGTACGTTGCCTTTTAGTTTAGTTTTTTTTTTTTTTAAGATTTTTATTTATTTATTTATTTGATAGAGAGAGACCACAATGAGGGGGAGCTGCAGAAGAGCGAGAGGGAAAAGCAGGTCCCCGCCGAACCAGGAACCCAATTCAGAGCTCAAGCCCAGGACCCTGGGGTCATGACTGACCCAAAGGCAGATGATTAACTGAGCCACCTAGGCACCACTGGTTTTCTTTTTCAACATTCCTCAGGCTATTCCAGGTCTTTTCTGGTTCCTTACAAATTTTAGGATTGTTTGTTCCAGCTCTGTGAAAATGTTGATGGTATTTTGATAGATATTGCATTGAATGTGTAGATTGCTCTGGGCAGCATAGACATTTAACAATGTTTATTCTTTCAATCCATGAGCATGGAATGTTTTTCCATCTTTTTGTGTCTTCCTCAATTTCTTTCATAAGTGTTCTGTAGTTTTTAGTGTATAGATGCTTTACCTCTTTGGTTAATTATATTCCTAGGTATCTTACAGGTTTTGGTGTGATTGTAAATGGGATCAATTCCTTAATTTCTCTTTCTTCAGTCACATTGTTAGTGTATAGAAATGCAACTGATTTCTCTGCATTGATTTTGTATCCTGCCAGGTTGCTGAGTTGCTTTATGAGTTCTAGCAATTTTGGGGTAGAGTCTTTTGGGTTTTCCACATAAAGTATCATGTCATCTGTGAAGAGTGAGAGTTTGACTTCTTTGTCAGTTTGAATGGCTTTTATTTCTTTTTGTTGACTGATGCTGAAGTTAGGACTTCTAGTACTATGTTGAACAACAGTGGTGAGAGTGGGCATCTCTGTCATGTTCCTGACCTTAGGGGAAAAGCTCTCCGTTTTTCCCCATGGAGAACGATATTCACTGTGGGCTTTTTGCAGATGGCTTTTTTGATTTTGAGGTTTGTTTCCTCTATCTCTACACTGTGAAGAGTTTTATTCAAGAAAGGATGCTGGAGGGGGCATCTGGGTGGCTCAGTGGGTTAAGCCTCTGCCTTCGGCTCAGGTCCTGATCCCAGGGTCCTAGGATCGAGCCCAGCATCGGGCTCTCTGTTCAGTGGACAGCCTGCTTCCCCCCTCTCTCTGTCTGCCTCTCTGCCTACTTGTGATCTCTCTCTCTGTCAAATAAATAAATAACCTGACACTTTACTGAATTCCTGTACAAGTTCTAGCAGTTTTGGAGTGGATGCTTTTGGGCTTTCCACATATAGTATCATATCATCTGCGAAGAGTGATAGTTTGACTTCTTATTTGCCGATTTGGATGTCTTTAATTTATTTTTGTTGTCTGATTGCTGAGGCTAGGACTTTTAGTACTATGTTAAATAGCAGTGGTGATAATGGACATCCCTGCCGTGTTCCTGACCTTAGCGGAAAAGCTTTCAGTTTTTCTCCATCGAGAATGATATTTGCGGTGGGTTTTCATAGATGTCTTTAATAATATTGAGGTATGTGCCTTCTATCCCTACACTTTGAAGTTTTAATCAGGAAGGGATGCTGCACTTTGTCAAATGTTTTTTCAGCATCTATTGACAGTATCATATGGTTCTTGTTCTTTCTTTTATTAATGTATTGTATCACATTGATTGATTTGTGGATGTTGAACCAGCCTTGCAGTCCTGGAATCAATCCCACTTGGTCGTGGTCAATAATTCTTTTAATGTACTGTTGGATCCTATTGGATAGTATTTTGGTGAGAATTTTTGCATCTGTGTTCAACAAGGACATTGGTCTGTAACAGACTGAGGGTTGCTGGGGAGAGTGGGGACGGGAGAGGGTGGTGGGGATATGGACATTAGGGAGGGTATGTGCTATGATGAGTGCTGTGAAAGGTTACAGACCTGTAACCCTGGGGATAAAAATACATTAAATGTTTATTAAAAAATTTAAAAAAATAAAATAAATGGAATGATAAAATAAAATAAAATTTAAAAATAAATAAATAAAATAAAATCTTAAAAGAAAGAAAGAAAGGATGCTGTATTTTGTCAAATGCTTTTTTTTTTGCATCAATTGAGAGGATAATATGGTTCTTGTCTTTTCTTTTATTAATATGATCTGTCATGTTGATTGATTTGTGAATGTTGAGCCACCCTTGTATCCCAGGAATAAATCCCACTTGGTCATGGTGAATAATCCTTTTAATGAACTGTTGGATCCTACTGGCTAGTATCATGGTGAGTATTTTGGCATCCATGTTCATCAGAACTATTGGTCTGTAATTCTCCTTTTTGATGGGATCTTTGTCTGGTTTTGGGATCAAAGTAATCCTGGCCTTATTGAACGAGTTTGGAAGTTATCTTTCCATCTCTAACAGCTTCTGTAGAATAGATATTATTTCTTTAAATATTTGGTAAGATTCTCATGGGAAGCCATCCTGCCCTGGGCTCTTGTTTTTGGGGAGGTTTTTGAGGACTTCTTCAGTTTCCTTGCTGGTTATTTATCTGTTCAGATTTTCTATTTCTTCCTGTTTCAGTTTTGGTGGTTTATACATCTCTAGGAATGCATCCACTTCTTCCAGATTAACTAATTTGTTGCCATATAGTTCCTCATAATATGTTCTTAAAATTGTTTGAATTTCCTTGGTGTTGGTCTTGATCTTTCCCCTTTCATTCATGATTTTATATATTTGAGTCCTTTCTCTTTCTTTTTGGTAAGTCTGGCTAAAAGTTTATCAGCCTCATTAATTCTTTCAAAGAAACCTTCTAGTTTCATTGATCTGTTTTACTGCTCTTCTGGTTTCTATTTCATTGATTTCTGCTCTAATTTTATTATTTCTCTTCTGCTTCATTTACACTTTATTTGCTGTTCTTTCTCCATGTCCTTTAGGTGTAAGGTTAGTTTGTATATTTGGGATATTTCTAATTTTCTGAGAGAGGCTTTTATTGGAATGTACTTCCCTCTTAGGACTGTCTTTGCTGTATTGCAAAGGTTTTGAACAGTTGTGTTTTCATTCTCATTAATTTCCATGAATTTTTAAAATTCTTCTTTAATTTCCTGGCTGGCCCATTCATTCTTTAGTAGGATGTTCCTTAACCTCCTAGTATTTGAGTTCCTTCCATATTTCCTCTTGTGGTTAATTTCAAGTTTCAAAGCATATGCAGGGAATATGCATATGCAGGGAATAATCCTAATATTTCAGTATTGGTTGAGACTTGATTTGTGACCCAGTAAGTGATCTATTCTGGAGAAAGTTCCATGTGCACTTTAGAAGAATGAGTATTCGGTTGTTCTAGGATGAATGTTCTGTATGTATCTGTGAAGTCCATCTGGTTCAGTGTCATTCAAAGCCCTTGATCTTCTGCTTAGATTATCTACCCATTGCTGTGAGTGGGGTGTTAAAATACCCTACTTTTAATGTATAATGATCAATGTGTTTATTTACTTAGGTTATTAATTGGTTTATATAACTGGCTGCTCCCATGTTGGGGGCATAAATATTTAGAATTGTTAGATCTTCTTGTTGGATAGACCCTTTAAGTATGACATAGTGTCCCTCTTCATCTCTTACTACAGTCTTTGATTTAAAATCTTATATGAGGATTGCTATCCCAGCTTTCTTTTGAGATCCATTAGTAAAGTAAATGGTTCTCCACCCCCTCACTTTCAGTCTGGATGTGTCTTTAGGTCTATAATGAGTCTCTTGTAGATAGCATATTGATGGGTCTTGCTTTTTTATCCAATAGGATACCCTATGTCTTTTGATTGGAGCATTTAGCCCATTTATATTCAGAGTAACTATTGAAAGGTATGAATTTAGTGCTCTTGTATTGCTGTAAAGTCCCTGTTTCTGTAGATTGTCTCTGTTTCTTTCTGGTCTGTGTTACTCTTGGGCTCTCTCTTTGCTTACAAGATGCCCCTTAATATTTCTTTCAGGGATGGCTTGGTGATCACATATACTTTCAGTTTCTCTTTGTTCTAGAAGCTCTTTATGTCTCCTTCCATTCTGAATGACAGCCTTGCTGGATAAGGTATTCTTGGCTGCATGTTCTTCTCATTTAGTACCCTGAATATATCATGCCAGCCCTTTCTGGCCTTCTAGGTCTCATTGGGTAGGTCTGATGTCAGTTTAATGTTCCTACCTCTGTACGTAGGAATCTCTTGTCTCCCAGCTACTTTCAGGGTTTTCTCTGAAATTTGCAAGCTTCATTATTATATGTTGGGGTGTTGATCTATTTTTCTTGATTTGGGGAGGGGTCCTCTTTACCTCTTGGACATGAATGCTTTTTTCCTTCCTTAAGTTATGGAAGTTCTCAGCTATGATTTGTTCGAATATACCTTCTGGCCCTCTCTCTCTTCACCCTCAGGCACCCCAATAATTCTGACATTGGTCCATTTAATGGCATCATTAATTTATCAAAACCCCTGTTCATGGGCTATTAATTGTTCTTCTCTCTTTTCCTCAACTTCCTTCCTTCCCATCAATGGGTCATCTAGGTCAATTACTCTATCTTCTGCCTCATTCAGCTTAGCTATTAAATCATCCAATCTGTAGCATTTAAAAATTTTTTTTTAAGATTTTATTTATTTATTTGACAGAGATCACAAGTAGGCAGAGAGGCAGACAGAGAGAGAGGAGGAAGCAGGCTCCTGCCCAGCAGAGAGCCTGATGCGGGACTCAATCCCAGGACCCTGGGATCATGACCTGAGCTGAAGGCAGAGGCTTTAACCCACTAGCCACCCAGGTGCCCCCAATTTGTAGCATTTTTAATTTTGCGTCTCAGTTACAGCATTTTTAACTTTGGCCTGATTAGATCTCATTTCTGCACTGATTCTGTAGTGTCTTTTATGCTTTTTTCCAAGCCCAGCTATTAACTTTATAATTGATATCCTGAATTCCATCACTCACATCTTACTTATATCCATATCGATTAGATCTGTGGCAGAGAATATTGCCACTGATTCTTTTTTTGGTTGTGAATTCCTCCTGCTAGTCATTTTGCCCAGAGAACAATAGATAAGCAAGTGAGTAGAATCAAAAATATTAACCATGACCCAAGCAAAACACACACTAGACAAATAAGAAATAAGAAAAGCTCAGAAACTAAAACAGAAAAGCTTACAAAACAAAACAAAGCAAAGCAAAAACAAACAAACAAACAAACAAACAAAAAGGAGGGGGAAGAGAGAATATAACCTCACAGGGCAGACAAAACAGGATTTTGTTCCTGAGCAAAATTTGGTCTGTGCATTAGAAAACAGTAACTCGGGGTGTCTGGGTGTTTCAGTGAGTTAAAGCCTCTGCCTTCGGCTCAAGTCATGATATCAGGGTCCTGGGATCAAACTCCGCATAGGGCTCTCTGCTCAGCAGGGAGCCTGCTTCCCTTCCTCTCTCTCTGCCTGCCTCTTTGCCTACTTGTGATCTCTGTCAAATAAATAAATAAAATCTTTTAAGAAAATGTTTAGAAAACACTAACTCCCAAAATTACAAAGAAAGCAGAATTTATATTTATACAAAAATAAAATTGAATAGAGTGAAATGATATATGCCAAAAATAAAGCATATATCTATAAAATGTAGAGGTAAAGAATAGAAGTTAAAAAGTGACTAAAACAAAAAGTTGATAAAATAAGAAACTAGGTGAAAGGGGAAAAAAGGGAAAAAGGAAAAAAGAAATGGAAAATCCAGTTCTATATACTATTTCCCCCAACACTGGAGTTTTACAGTCTTGTGAGATCCATAAATTTGCTGTGTGCCTGTTCTTCCAGTTGGTCTTCTGGGAGAGGAACCTGCTGTGATGCTTTTTTTTTTTTTTAATTTTTTATTTATTTATTTGTCAGAGAGAGAGAGAGAGAGAGAGAGAGAGCACTGGCAGATGGAGGCAGAGGGAGAAGCGGGCTCCCTGCCGAGCAAGGAGCCCGATGTGGGACTCGATCCCAGGATGCTGGGATCATGACCCAAGCCGAAGGCAGCTGCTTAACCAACTGAGCCACCCAGGCATCCCTGCTGTGATGCTTTTCATATGTGTCCTTGCTTGGGTGGAGTTGCATGACCCCTTGCCCTGGGGGCTGAGCTCAGTGTGAGCTGGTCCTCTGAGTAGCTTTTGTTCCCTGAGGCTTTCCCCACCTCTTTAGCGGATCAAAATAAAAATGGTTGTGCCCCCATCTCCAGCCCCAAAGCTGAAAGACAGCAGTCCCTCCTCTTCAGTAAACACTCTGAGACACTTTTGTGTGTGCCAAACTCTACAGACTCCTGCAGTGCATGCCCACAGCGATCCTTCCCCGTGTGCGGAGGGGGGAGCCGGAGGGTCCCAAGTTACTGCCCTTTGTAGGGCCCTGGTGCTGAGAGCATTCTTGGGATTGTGAGTGTACCTGCTCTGCCCCTTCTGGGGGATGGCAGGTAGTCCCCATGTTCCAGTCCGTTGTAGGGTACCAAGTAGAGAGTGGTCTCCAGATTTGGCCAGCTCATGGTTTATGGTGACCTGAGCTGAGAACCCTTTTCTGGGCTCAGTGACTGTAACCAGTTTCCCTGATCCACTGCTAGGGAACTCTACTGGCTCAGACATCCCTTTTAGTTTTGTGACTCCTGGGATCCTGAGATGACACTGACCCACCTAGAATTCTGTCTGTTTCATCCCCTGATCCCCTTGGAGACAGGGGTGTTTCTCACTGGAGCAGATTTCTAGGGTTCTGATTCTGCCCTCTGGGGCTATATCACTCTGGTACCCAGCTCATGGAGTTTCCCTCCCCCATCCATTTATCTTCCAATATCTCCCCCTCAGATTCACTTCTCTGCACCTCCTACCTTGCAAAAAGCAGTCAATTTTCTACTTGTGGGATTCTAGATATTTTTTTTCTTACATGTCAGGCTGAATTCATGGGTGTTCAGAATGGTTTAATAGTTATCTAGCTAAATTCAAGGGACCAAATGAAATGAGGTCCCTTAATCTTCCACTACCTTGCCTCCTCCAACATTTTTGGTCTTTAGAAAGATACTGATTAATAGTTATTGTTATGTAGTTATAGGAATGTCCATTTCTTCAAATATTGAAATTTTAATGATTCTATGTGCCAGATCTTAGTATTATTATTATTTTTTTTAACCAGTCTTTGACAATTTTACAAAGGAAAGTGATATCTCATTAGTGATTTATGTTTTGCATTTATTTGATTACTGGGGAGAGTTCGCAGTTTTATTTATTTTTATGAGTCAATATTTTTCCTCTTTGGTGGTTTGCCTACTTTGATTCCTAAGCAAATGTTTCTTAGATCTTTTAAAATTATAACACCACCCTTTTTTCTTCAATGGCTATATTCTTTGGTTCAAAAACTATCAATAAATTGTCTTCCGATCTCCTTAACTTTTTTTTTTTTTAAGATTTTATTTATTTATTTGACAGAGAGAGAGAGAGAGAGAGATCATAAGTAGGCAGAGAAGCAGGCAGAGAGAGAGGGGGAAGCAGGCTCCCTGCTGAGCAGAAAGCCTGATGCAGGGCTCGATCCCAGGAGGTTAAAGCAGAGGCTTAACCCACTGAGCCACCCAGGCGACCCTAACTTTTATGTTTTGAGGATAAATCTTAGAGTATAAACACAGTAATTTTCTTAAGTTAAAGTAACTATTCTGGGACTCCAGGGAACATTACAGAAGGGGGAAAAATTCACATCCTGATATAACGGCATAGCCTGTTTTTCTTATGAAGATAAACATCTCATTTTTAAAGAAATTTTTAAAGTACCCAAGTGAACCTCACTACCAGTTGACATATTACAGTATTGATGTACCAAATAGACGTTGAAGCTGTTATTTCAATTTTATTTTCTCATATGTGAGTAAAGTTAGAGAATGAACGTATCTCAATATGAAATAAGTTAAAATAAATCACAGAATGGTAAAAGAAAGTTGCTAAGAGTACATACAGAGAGCAATCTTGCTACCCCTAAAGGTTTTCAGCACTTATTATAAGCATTTATTAGACAAGCATGAAAAAAATTCTTCCTCATAGGTGTGCTGAGATTGGTTGAATCACTATTATAAAACTTGTCTGGTAAGCTTGCTAAAGTGTATGCAGGGCTATATGTCATGAAGAATTTATATCAGGGTGTTAAAAGTGATTTGAGAATCCCATTAAAAGAAATAACCTTAATCATCCACAATAACATTGCATTAATTATTGATAAATCTAATCAGTAGTCTGAAATTGCTCACATCTAATATTAATCAGAAAGGCAAATGAATTCCCAGCATGATGACATGTTCTTTGTGCCTTCAAGTACCTTTATAGTGTTATTATTTACATGTTCCTGAGTCGGAGAAAATTTATCTGAGTGAGAATCAGAAAGATTAGATCCCTCAAAGAAATGACCTCACTGTGGTTGTGATCCAGTCTCAAAATTGGCGTATCCAGTATTGTCAACTCATGGAAAATGTAACTGCAGTGTTTTTTGTTTTGAACTTATTCTCTTATAAAGTCCAATTGTCTTAATATATTTATCTTGATTTCAAAAAGCAAATAGAAAGGGAGAGAGAGAACTGTATGCAAAATGGCAATATACTCATAATGCAGCTTACAAAGTGGACATTGGGGAAGGTATATGCTATGATAAGTGCTGTGAATTGTGTAAGCCTGATGATGAATCTCAGACCTGTCCCCCTGAAGCAAATAATACATTATATGTCAATAAAAATAAAAATAAAATAAAATCTGAAAAAAAATTTCTATCAAAGCACCTTTCTCTAATCCTCTTGGATCATATTCTCTACCCTCCCAACTAGAGTTAATCATTTTGAATTTGAATGTGTTTACAAATTTCATTCGCTCCTTTATACTTTATGTATGTATATGAATATGCTTTTTGTATACATGTATACCAATTAAATTAAAGCAATATATGGTGTCATTTTCTGTTTTAATTTTTTTTAGAAATTGTATCATTATGACTCATATAGCTCTGTGTAATTGATTTCCAGAGCTGTAGAATTCCCCAGTGTATACATATACTGGAATTTACCATCTATTCTCCTGTCAATGGACATTTAAGTTATTTCTAAATTCCTGAGATTTCAAATGCTGCTGCTTTGAAACTTCTTGTACATATCTGTAGGAGAAAATTTTCAAGTCTTTCTCCACGGCATAGACCTGGAGTGGAATGGCTTGTCTGAAGAGTATGTAACTCTTCAACTTTAATAAAGTTTTCAGCAACTTGATTTTCAAATGGGATTGTGCTCATTTGAACTTTCACCATCAGCATCTAAAGTTTTCAGTTTGTTCACATTCTAATTAACTTAAAAAGTTTTTCTTTTGCCAGTTTACTGTATGCAGTACTGATTTTCTTTGTGGCTTTCCTCTATGTTTCCATGATACTTGTGAGACTGAGCACTTTTTACTTGTATTGACAATCCCATTTTCTCTTGAGTTGTATATGTTTGTCACATGCTATTGATATTTAATTGTCATGATAATATATTTTGCAAATAGCTGCCCACTTCTATGATTTTTTTCTTTACTGTGTTTGTTATTGTTTTTGTTGTCTTTTGGACCACTTAAATCTTTATTTAAATATAGCTTAAAATGTCAGTAGAGTTTCATTTATGGTTTATACTTTTTTGTTTGTATTTTTTTTAAAGATTTTCTTTATTTACTTGACAGACAGAGATCACAAGTAGGCAGAGAAAGAGGGATAAGCCCAATGAGGGGCTCAATCCCAGGACCCCGAGATCACGACCTGAGCCGAAGGCAGAGGTTTTAACCCACTGAGCCACCCAGGCGCCCCAATTTTTTGTTTGTATTCTTTAAGAAATAATCCACTATTGAAGTTAAAAAGGTATTATATATTTTTTCTAAATGTTTAAGTTTCTTATTTTTCCTGATATTGTAATTGTGTATATGATGTGAAATAGGAGTCTACTTATATTTTTTAATATATCATTCCAGCATTGTTTTGAAAAATGAGTCCCAACTTTTCCCATTGATGTTTGATTATATCTCACATCACAAATGACACTTTCCTACACACAGATATATTTTTAAAGATTTTATTTATTTGTTTGTCAGAGAGAGAGAGAAAGAGAGCACAAGCAGGGGGAGTGGCAGGCAAAGGGAGAAGCAAGCTCCCCACTGAGCAAGGAGCCCGATGTAGGACTCAATCCCAGGACCCTGAAATCATAACCTGAGCTGAAGGCAGATGCTTAACTGACTGAGCCCCCCAGGTGTCCCACACAGATATTTTTTATGGTGGCTTCTATTCTGTTCCATTTGTGTGTTGGTTTATCTTTACATTAATACTTACTGTCTTTATTATTATTATAAGTTTTTTATAACACATGATATCTTATAAGGTAAGTTTATCCACCTACCACACCCACCAGTTCTTTTTCTTAAAGAACATTTTGATTTTTCTTGGTCTTTTACTCTTTTATATAAATTTTAGAATATGTTCCCCCCTAACACACACAAAGTCATAATTGTTATTGGAATTATTTTCTCTTATACACTCATATGTGAAATCAAGAAGATTTATTTATTTCAGAACACATTTTCTAACTTTATTACTGATTTTATATATTGATTTACCTTTAACATATGTATTGATTTGTGCTATTCATCATCTATCTAAAATCCTTACCTAACTGTCCTATTAAATAAAAAAATACATAAGTAAATAATTATATTGTCAATACATGAGGATATTTGCTATTCTAATCTTTAAACTGCTGCTTGTTTTTCTTATCTTACTGCACTGATTGAATCCTTACTGTGATATTTAATACACACTGTGATATTTGGATCTTATTTTATTCAAACTCTTAATGTAATATTTCTAACATTTTAATATCCATTATGTTGTTGCCATAGACTTTTTGATAGACACACTTAATTAGCCTAAGAACATTTGCTTTGTTCCTTGATTGCTGAAAAGTTTTATATGTATTTTTATATGTATTTTTAATTTTAATGTTGAATGTATAACTTCAGTCAAGTAGTTTTTCTGAACCTAGTGAGATAATCCTTTTCTTTTCTTTTCATGGCCATATCTAGCTTTAAGCAATGATGGGATATATAATCTCTAGCAGGTTGGCCATGAACCCAGCTAAGACATATAGGTTATGGATTATATTACTACAATTATGAGATTTTACAGCATAAATTTATACTGCTTCACACATTGATTAGAAAGCATTTGCTCTATTTCAAATCCCTGGAACAATTTATATGTGAGGTATTATTTCTTTCCCCATCTATGCCTGGTATTTTTTTTTTTTTACTCTTTCTCCCTCTTCCCTCTCTTCCTTTCTCCCTCCCTGTTCTTTCTTTCCTTCCTTCCTTCCTTCTTTCCTTCCCCCTCTTGAGGGATTGATTCAATCTTATTAAGCTTTATAGTTAATTAATGTTTTCTATTTCATACCGAGTTAATTTTGATAAGCTATATATTTTATTGTTTATTGACTATTTTCTCTAAATTTTCAAGTTTAAGTATTCAAAATATATTCTTTTTATGTATCTTTAAAAAATCACTGCTATGTTTCCCTTTTTTATTCTTTTAAAAACTTTTTGATTATTACTTTTAAGTAAGCTCTGCACCGAGCGCAGGGTTTGATCTCATAACCCTGAGATCAAGGGTCCCAGGCTCCAGGGACTGAGCCAGCCAGGCATCCCTTCCCCTTTTTCTTTTTTTTTTTTTAAATTTCTTTTCAATGTAACAGAATTCATAGTTTTTGCACCACACCCAGTGCTCCATGCAATGCGTGCCCTCCATAATACCCACCACATGACTCCCCCAGCCCCTTTTTAGTTCTTAATATTGCTTATTTGGAGCTTATTTTGTTTACCTTGATCAGTCTTGTGAGTGGTTTGTCTAGTTCACTAGTTTTGCTTTTTAAAAAACTAATATTTGGGGGCGCCTGGGTGGCTCAGTTGGTTGGGCGACTGCCTTCGGCTCAGGTCATGATCCTGGAGTCCTGGGATCGAGCCCCGCATCAAGCTCCCTGCTCGGCAGGGAGTCTGCTTCTCCTGCTGACCTCTCTCCTCTCATGCTCTCTCTCTCTCTCAAATAAATAAATAAAATCTTTAAAAAAAAATAAATAAAAATAAAAAACTAATATTTGTATTTTAGGATATTCTCTGTTACATATTTGTTTTCTGTTATTAATTTTTTATTTTGTATTTATAAAGCTTATATTTATACAGCTTTTTGTTTTTATATTTATACAGCTTATTTTACATGAACATTTTAAGGGTATAATTACAGTACTTTTTACTACATTTGATGTTAAGTATTTTCTGATTTCTATTATTTCATCACACTTATTCAGAAATATGCTTTTAAAATTTTAATTTATTATATTATTGTTTATCTTCTGGATATCAATTTCTAGCTAGTGGTAAACTTGACAAAATATTGTTCTTTTGAAATGTGATTAGTTTTCCTTTTGTATCACTGTCTTTCCTGCAAATGCTTGAAAACTGTATTTTCTAATTGTGGACTGCAGAGTTAAATGTGCCCATTATTAATTTGTAATCAGATTATTCAAATCTTTATTCTTCATATTTTTCCCCATTGATCTATTTCACCATTATGAGAGTTGTGTTAAACTGTATTTTATTATAATTGTGGATTTGCTCATTGCTTTTTACAATTATGTATATTTTCTCCTAATACATTTTAAGTTGTGATATTAACTCCATTTTTTGTTAGTTCACATTCAAACTTTCTGTGGTCTTATGTCCTATATATGCTGATTTTAAGTTGTAAATAGTTAGATTGTGTTTTATCTAATAAAGTAACATTTTTGTATTTTTAACTGTTGAGTTTAATAAATTTATATTCTTATTGCCTTGGGGGCTTTGTCTCCAGCTCACCTCACCTGGAACCGAGCACCACAACCCTGGCTGCCCACCTCTGTCTCCTGCCATGGCTGGTGGGTGGGAAGTTGAGTCTGGAATGCCTGAGAAACTTAACAGCTGGAGCAAGCAGCTAAAGGATAACATCTAATAAGTTACGGACACAGGAGCCTTTTAAAATGTTATCCCCTTAGGAGGTCTGCTGACTTGGGACACCTGCAAAGCCAGAAGAAAGTCAGAGCCCTGTCTGTGCCATGGATTCTAGGCCAGAACTTGTTCAGACCTCCAGGATGAACACATCACAAACTTGCTGGTGTTTGGCTTCCTCTAAAACCGGTCCAACTAGAATCTCCACAAAGAGTTGGAGGCGTTGGGCCATGAAGAGCCCATGCCAGCTTACCTGCAGGAGGACCACGATGATGAGCTACAGACAAATGGCAAGTGGGGCAGCCACGTCCTAAAAAGTGGGGAGACAGATGCTGAGAGGAACTCATCCAGGAACTTGCCAGGCGGCTCACCCAAATAAGGGACCAAATAAGGGACTGGATGGATCACAGCATCCACTCAAGACTAGTGTATAACCTGGCAATGTGGTTTATGAAGGTAAACCTGTGGGAGGAGGACAGAAGGAAGTACCTCGCTGCTGTGTTGGAGCAGGTCATGCAGGCTTATCCTAAAGACACGGAGAAAGAGAAGACCAAACTTATGTTGACCCGTGCTGTTGGCCAGAAAGGTCGCCAGTCACACACCAGTCATCCATGATGTCTTTCACATGACCGTGAACTTTATTAACCAGAACCTACCCACCTTTTTGAGGAACTTAGTCAGGAATGAGATGGACAGAATGGACAACTCTGTAAAAGCAGGACAGGTTAAAACTTGATATGGTGACAACAGTATACCTTCCTCCAGTGGAGATGGAGACATGGCCATTTAAACAAAGTTCTTAGAGAAGATAGGCATGAGATAATAGCTAATTATTCTTACTGTTTTAAAGAGGATGTTTTAAGCAGGAGAGCCATTTAGAAATCTTTACATTAACATGGTTGAATGAAAATGTCAACTTGCACATATTTCAATGAGTTTCATGCTGTCTTCTAAATCTACTGCACATTGTACCTTAATCTTATTTTAGCTGTATAGGTCTTCACTTGAAAATTAAATTGAGGAACAGATTGTAACACAGAAGTAAAAAAACACACTTTTTTATTATTAAAAAGAAAACAACTTTACTGTTTATTAAAGCACTGCTTTGGGGCATGGTCTTACAGCAGGCATGTTTGAGGAGAGCAAGGACTGGAAACAGATGCATGTACCCCTCACAAATGAAAAAATCCTCTCAAGATAGGGAATATCTTAATACAAAAGAAGTAACAGTATTCTCTTTTAAAAACCAAACAGTGTGAGAGGTTCTGGACCAATGTTCTGTACTCAAACAAGGAAAATCAGGCCTCAAAACATGTCTGTGATTATTTTTTTTTTCAATTTGATTTCCTTTTATTTGAGTCAAGAAGGCATTAAAAGGCATGGAGGTAATTTAAGGGCCCATGTCAACCACAGTTTCCAAAATCACATAAATAAATGTACGTTTTCTCTTTCTAAGAAGTCAAAGCTTTGAAAAACATTTTAAGCTGATGGAGTACCAGAAGCTACTGCATACACCCCAATGTCTGTTAATAATCTTATATTTTTATTTTCCTCCCATATGCCTCAACTGATCCTTGCTCAAGAAGCTACATCTGAAGAAAATAGGTTTCTAGGCATGAAAGATGAAAGAACAATTAGACTTTTGAAAATTCAACACTTGAGGTGGTTCCCTTTCTTAGAGACATAGTCAGAATGCAAGTAGTAACAAAAGCAACTCACTTAGGCAGTGCCAAAATTAACCAGTGGGAGTTTACATTTAGAAGCAGTGCAACCATGATAAGCATTCCCTGGGACTCTGTTTGGAAGTATGATGGGGGATGCTGTGTCTATATCACACCCGTACTGTTACTCTTACCAGTAACACTCTTGTTACTGTGCATATGACACTCTGGGGAAGCATATGAACAAGATTAATTAGGTACTAAATACTTTCTTATTACCAAAAACACTTTTCCTTAAGAGCTTAATCAGAAAAGGAAACAATGACTATATTGTTCAGCAGTAAATACATACCACACTAGGGCTGGGTCTCAATCTGCTATCTGCAATGTGTTGCAAATACTAAAAGCAGTACTAAAAGCCATGCAGTATGAAGGCAACCATTTGGAAATAAATCTTCCAGTAACACTATTTTAAAATAAATAAATAAATTATATTCTTTATTATTATTGATAGATTTATACTTATATCATACTATTTTATGCTTTCTGTATATATGACTTTCTGAGGGTACAATTTGATATTTCTAGAGAATATATTCATTAAAAAAATGTGTTCAAAAATTTATTGTTTTAATTCTTGTTCCCCAACACACCTTGCACTTAATTGAAATTTATATATTTTATTTTTATTATTCTTAAAGTTAATCTTAAAATATTAACACCTATACTTTATTTAGCAATGATTAATATTAATCTTTTTTCTTTTCTCTCCCTCTCCCCCCACCCAGCATTAAGTTCTGTGTAAGAGTTTGAACTTGCCACTGCCTTCTTGTCTTATATCTGAGGTTGTAGGTTGAGTTCTGCAGTTTGTTTTTCCTGAAAACTTTGCCTAATATTGATTAACTTCCTGGTACGTATTGTTGAATTAGAGAGCTTGTAAGCTCATGCTCCTAGAGCATTATCTGAGAGAATTCTGTGAGGCTTATGAAGAGGATATGTGTTGGGGCGCTTGGGTGGCTCAGTGGGTTAAAGCCTCTGCCTTCGGCCCGGGTCATGGTCCCGGGGTCCTGGGATCAAGCCCCGCGTCGGGCTCTCTGCTTGACGGGGAGCCTACTTCCTCCCCTCTCAATCTCTCTCTCTGCCTGTCTCTCTGCCTACTTGTGATCTCTGTCAAATAAATAAATAAATAAAATCTTAAAAAAAAAAAAAGAAGAAGAAGAAGAAGATGTGTGGATGTGTTCTCCCGAAGACTACCTGACAAGGCTGTTAACCAGCCTAGGATGGCCTTTTATGGTAACCCTCAGCACTGGAGTGTCTGGACAACACAGATAGGGACATTTCAATACCAACATACAACAGGATAGATTTTGTTATGAATTCCTATGGGGAGACTCTTTTTTCCTACTTGGAACCTAAATCAATCAGATAAACTTGCTTTCTCCTTTTCCCTTCCTTATCCTATTGCTAGGAGTGCAGCCTTTCAATAGCTCTGTCCTTACATAAAATAAGGCATGGCTCTTGTTCCACATATAGCCCTGCTTCCCTTTCTCCACCAGATTCTCCTTGTTTGTTTGTTTGTTTTTTTAAGACTAGCCAGTGCCTCCTAAATAACCCGAACTTCAGGACTACTTGCCCCTCGGTGTTTCACTTTCCTCTCTTGTTTCAGGTCCATAGATAGGGTAAGAATTTAATAAGAAATGTTTGTTTTAATTATCAGCTGTCCAAATACTTCATTTTATAGCTGACAACAATGAGAAGCACAACTGTGGAGTTTTACTGACTTAACCACAAGCAGATGTTTGATGGGGAAGTAATTGGGAGGTTATTGGTAATATTAATTGACAACATTTATGACATTTCTGGCATATAATACACACTCAAAATAGGCCTCTTCCCCCTCCATTGTCATTTCTCTAATCGCCCAAAGTTTTATGCTTGTGAGCAGCAATAGCAAAGAGCACTGCCCTCATCCAGTTCTCGTTGTCAGTTAATAATATCATGAATAATAGGTTATCTCCTTTTTCTTAGTGTATTTCTAGCACCCCAAAGAAATCAAAAGTCTAGTGTTATGATTCACTTACATAGAACTTGTCCAAGCTCCTGTTAGACTAACTGGAATGAGAACCAATCAAATTTTGCATTACCCGAGAGTAGCTGTAATTTTAAAATACATGTATCTAAATGTAATTTAAATTTTCTTTAAACTTACATTTAAGTACTTGGCACATTGAACTTGTAGCAATAAGACTGTATAGCAGAAATGTAATACGGTATTACAAGTATCTGAATGTTAGTCTACGTGTATACAAATTCATAGTTAATGAAAAATGGTATAGAAAAGACATTATATAAGCCTTTTTTCTTATTTAAGACTCACCTGTCTTAGTTGAACAGTCTGCAACTTTAAGATAGAGTTGAATTGTATGATTGGATTCTCTTTTTAATTGCTCTATAACAGACTTCACAGAACCATGTCAAATATAAGAAGAGTTACAAAAGAGAGTTTCACCTCGGTTGTACCTGTCACAAAGAGAGCTGTTGAAACATGGATAATGGGCGTGTGCCCTGGGTTTCTTTGATTTAATTGCCTGAGGTCTCCTCTAGTAATACGTCTGGCCAAGGTTTTCAGAGTGAAAATTGCTAGACTGTAGAGCTATTTAATAAAAACCTTTCTGACTGACTTTCAAGATACTCAGCCTCCCCAAAGACAGGAAAGCCTAGTTTGAAAGAAAAAAAAATAGATTAATTGATCTTCATGTGAAACTTTCTAGATAACGAGACAGATATTAACCTTTCTAAAAATTCAGAGTTAAATCCTCACTGCTTGAAATATGTTGCTTTTATAAAGCTAAATATCCATGAAATGAGCTTGAACATTATGGAGTACAAACAAGGAGATCATTATTTTATCATCAACTTTATTAACACAATTTGTTAAAGGTCCTGGCTGTGGTACAGGGAGTACTAAGTAAGGTACTACAGGGAATTATAAGGGAAAAGCTGTTTGGCCCAACTAGGTATTTTAGTCCCAAGAAGGACCTCTGGAAGGTCTGAGAAAGAGGAACTAACATTACTGAGCCAAGGGAATTTAAAAGGAAATAACCACCCTGTTTTCACTGTAATTGGTCCCTTTGAGGCCAGCTTTGCCTGAAGCAGATGTAATTTCAAAAGGAGGCGGACAACTCACTTGGGTTCTTCTTTAGAGGATCTGAGGAGAAGCATGGGATTAAAGACTGGGGACATATTCCTTGGAGCTTCTCCTGTCATTGAGGCAGGATCTCTGTTTAGCTCATAGGATATCTTGGACTTTTCTTGAATCTTTTATTTTTACATTTTTATCTCTTAACTGAGTTTGCTGAGTCCAGTTGTATAAATATCTGAATAGTGACTTTCACTATTTTAACCCTATGCTTAATTGTTAACGCAGATAAGGAAGCACAATTGTAAATATACACAGAACGTGGCATATCTATATCAGTGCACATCTATGCATCTATCTATTAAAAATAAATGCGTTATTATAAGTTGTTGATTAGAACAGTGCAATTATTTCCAAAATATAACTCTTTCTTCCCAGAAAATCATGAAAATAAAACAAAGATTTATTAAACACCTGTCTAATAAGAGCAACATGCCAGATATTATTAAGGATACAAACATGAAAGCATGGTCCATGGCTGTGAAGTACTTACAATATAATAATGGATACAAAATAACTTTAACACATGACAGACATTGATGAGTCCCACAAGAAAGAAAAGACAATTTCTGTACTAATTTAGAATGAATGGTGTTTCTTAAACTTTGAGTATCAGAATTTCTGGGACCTTGGACCTTATGAAGATTTGTATTCGCCCCTGTTCTAGGACGGACCTAGTATTTGCAATGTTAATTACATCTCTAAGTGATTGTAATGACTGGTCTGCAGACCACAATTGGAGAAACATCTCAGGAAGCAGAAATATTATTTATGGCTAAGGATAACAAAGAAATAGTTTTCATGGAACATGTAGGACTTTTGTTGGGTCTCAAACTAGTGTTTTGACAGAACGGAGATAGGGAAAGAGGACAATCGAGACAATCCAGATGATAGAAATAGTATGAAGAGGGTGCCTGGGTGGCTCAGTGGGTTAAGCCGCTTCCTTCGGCTCGGGTCGTGATCTCAGGGTCCTGGGATCGAGTCTCGCATTGGGCTCTCTGCTTGGCGGGGAGCCTGCTTCCCCTTCTCTCTCTCTGCCTGCTTGTGATCTCTCTCTCTGTCAAATAAATAAATAAAATCTTTAAAAAAAGAAAAAAAAAAGAAATAGTATGAAGAAATGCATGGAAGAGGTATTCTCAGAGACTGCCCCTGAAACAGATAGCCACTGGCAGAACTGCAGAAAAGCAGAGTTGTATAGATTTGGGGAGTCACCCAATAATTAATATCTGAAGTGCCCAATCCAACTTGGCTACTCTGACTTCTTTTGTTAACTCAACTTTTGTTTTGGAGAAAGAGACAAGATGGGAGAGCTCATGGGAGGAAAGGATGGCAATAAATATAAAATAATATATTTAATGAAAATATAGCTTGTCTGGGGGTGCCTGGGTAGCTCAGTGCATTGAGCTTCTGACCTGGGCTCAGTTCATCCCAAGGTCCTGGGATCAGCTGCCTGCTCAGCGGGGGGACTGCTTCTCCCTCTCCCTCAGCCCGAGACTCTGCCAGCCTGTGCTTGCTCTCTCTCCCTCTCTCTCTCTCTCTCTCTGTCAAATTAAAAAAATCTTTTTAAAAAAATATAGCTGCCTGAGTTTTGTTATCCAAGTGAATATCATTAAGGACATATTTAACATCTCACTGCCTTGGCAGCCATTTGTAAGATGGGGGAGGTGTCCTTCTACCTGTGGCGGTCTGTCCCCTTATTAGGGAGAATGGGATTTTCTTGGTCAGGCGGCTGGTCAGTGAACAGTGCTCACTTACTTGTCTTTTTTTTTTTTTTAACTCAGGAATTGCTCTTGCACTGGATTCGCTTCTGTTCTAAAAGGAAGCATAGCATCAATGTCATAGGGTTAAATGGGTTAAATAAGTTAACATTTGCAAATTACTTGTAATGGCAGCAATTAATGTAAAATAAACAATGGGACAAAGCAAAGCCAAAAGGAACCTCTTGGTTTCTGTCTGTGTCTCTTTAGAATTGTGTAAACTGCTGCCTAGACTAAATTCAATTCTTGCCACCATACATTTCCCTTTAGTTCTTAAACGATTTTCAAGTTCTGTTGTTCCTGGTTCAACCCAACCTCTGACAGTGAGTGATGCTTTGCCTACTGCAGTATTTCTGAAACCTGGTCATGTTAACTCTTCCGTTTATAAAGAAGGGCGTTCTAAATTCATGCCTACAACCTTTCTTTGTTCCACTTTGTTGGGTCAGAGAGGAAGATGTTATTAATACTTTTTTCTCTTGTTTCCCACTTCTGCCTCTGCTAATGTCCCTTAGTGCCTGTGCTGGATGTTTTCCATCTACTCCACAAGATCTGCTCTCTTAACACCACCTCCGTGTCCTAGCGACTGTCCTTCAGAGACTGCGGCACCGAACTTCCTTGTACTTTGGTCTGGGCAATAGAAAGCCCTCGCAAGGGATCGGAATGTTCCTCACGGAATGTCCTCAACAAAGGAGCGCTTATATGAGTCAAAGAGACAGAAACTGTATACATTTCTAGAAGAAAAAAAAAAAAAAGATTTTTAAATGCTGTTGCTTTTTATTTAGTGTCATTTGGGAGCTCTTTTTCTTAGCCTTCCCTCCATCTCTCACGGATCTGTTCTGTTGGTATAATACAAGGGACTTGAGCTTATCCCAACAAAAAAGAGATCCCTTGCTTTACAAGGTACAACAGAACCTAAGGTCGTTCCTAAAAAAAAAAAAAAAAGAAAGAAAGAAAAAAGAAAAAAAAGCATTGCAGATGCCTCTTGAACCAACTCCGCTCTTTTTTCTTAGATCTGTCTTTTTCATGCTTGAGGGGAAAAGGTCAGCATATGGAGCTAGCTTACCTGTTAAAAAGGGCAAATTTGTGTTACCTGCACTGTTATTCTAGATGGTAATCCCCATGCCAGAAAGTACTAATCAAACGGCACTGTTTTTCTCTAAACTGTGTTCTACATTAGCATCCTTCCCAACACAACATTCAGCCAGCCACTCCCGGTCCATCAGAATTGGGATTCCAGGTGTTCAAGGGGGAGTATATTTTTCATCCCTTCTAAGAATAGAGGAACAAAAAGAACTCCCAAAGGTCACCCATGGTGTAGTTTAGCTCACTACAGAAGGAAGAATATGTATGAATTTGGAGCCATCATTCTAACAAATAGCGGAATTTTTCTTTTTTATAATTTTGGAGAAATGTTGGGTTAAATTAAACGCCTAAGCAATTTAGAATTTTGAATATGTTAATATGCATTGCTCATCTTCAACAGATGAGAGCAATCTATAGCTTGAATTAATCAGCTTTATTTTGGTTGTAAGTGAGGGAACTCCAGGTGGAATGAGTTTAGTGGAGGAAAGACAGTTTATGGATACCAAACTACAAAAATGCAGGGCAAAAGCAAGCCACAGTTCAAAGCAGACATGGAACCCAGTAGAGTTATACTGTCAGGGTTTTTTCCATACCCTTTTTCTGCTTCTGTCAGTTTTATTTTACTCTTTACTCTTTTTAGACTGGCTTTTTCTCTATGTCATTGAACATTCCACTAAAATTTCCAAACTAGCATCTCAGGGCTTTGCCAAAGAGAGAGAGAGATTGCTTCTTTTTTTTTTTTTTTTTTTTTCTTCCCAATTAAAAGAATAAAAGAAGGAAGCACACAATGGGCTTATTTTGGGAAGTGCCTTGGATGTAGAATGTTATAATGGTCAACCCTTAGTTCCATAATGGTCAATGTTGAAGAGCTCAAAATTGAAAAACAAAGTGCTTTTGTAAAGAGCAAATGCTATTGGACGGACAAAATTTATTGGATTTTTTTTTTTTGTACAGAATATCTTACAAGGACTTCTAGTTTGCTAAATATCCTCTAAAAAATGTTGGTTAATTTTAAAGATAGCTCTCAGAATATTGAAATGGTAGGACATAGTTTCTAGAGAAATCATACATTCAGAATTCCAGCCATATTAGGTACATCTGGACTCAGCCAAACAAAGCAGTGGTTTTCCATACTTGCTTAAACAAAATTTTCACTCTCTTTAGTCATTTTACATCTTTATAATGTTTCCATTGATTATCAATTTCTTTCCTTTTTACTTACCCAAATTTCCCCTAAACTTTTGGCAATGCTCTGATTATGGGAAACTCACTGCTGAGTGAACATTTAATGTCTTTAGTTTTTATACAAAGTTATTTTACAATTATTTGGCAAAATTGCAGGTAACTAAATTGTCAAATTTGTATGTGTACATGGAGTGTATGTGAGTCTGTATGTGCACACAGATATGCATGTGTGTGTTGGGAATGTGTTATGTACATAAACTGAGTGAATATAAATCAGCAGGTTCTGTCATAGATCACAGAGAAAGATGGAGTCACAAAAAAGGGCTTGGGAATTAAGAACAACCTACAACTTGTCTTACCTTTGCAAAAGTTATTGTTACTGATGAGAGTGTTGTTATGGTGACCATAACTATGTTCTGTAATAGATGATATGACCTGGCCAGGAAGAAAAAAAAAAAAAGTCACTTTTCTCCTTTAGTTATTTCTGCCTTACTTTTTAGGGAATTTGGATATTGATTTCCCAAATTTTGGTGCTTGAATTGTCAACATTGTTTTCCATTGATTATTCCAAAATAAGAATCAAACCAAAGTTACACAAATGCACACGTATTATTCAACAATTAAAGAGTGTATCATTTAGGATTAAGGATGGGTTGAATGAAAAAGAATCACCAAAATATTGGTGATTTAAAGAATATAGAGCTTAATTCTCTGCTATTTGAATTAAGTCCACAGGCAAGTAGTCCTGGTCAGATGTGAATCTTCCATACTCAGGAAAGGTTCTTTGTCCTTCCATTAATGATTACTTGCAGAAGTTCTATTTCCATAGTACAAATTGAATTTCAGGCAGCAAAAAGACCTTCAGTCTTTTAAAGGGTGTTCTCGAGAACAGTTATACAACAATTCTACTTTAGTAGAGACTAATCCCACATTCTTATGATTGACCTTCTTTATTATTTATTTACTAGTTGAATAAATATTTGACACCCTATGCAATATCTAGAATGTTGACAATGAATTATAAGTTCTATAACTGTCAAAGTCAATTCACTACAGTCCAGTCATTCTCTGATTGAACGAATTTGTGTGTCTTGACCTTCGCAACTAAAATTTGTTTCCAGACCATGGTGAGTTTACTTAGGCAATGCTTTACAGGGATGCCTCCCCAAACCTGGCCAGCTGGATTTTTTTTTCTGGTGATATCTGCACTTCTAAATAACTCTCTTCAAATTCAACATGTCATAATATTTTTGGTGCAAATTCCAACTTTGTAACCAGGCGTATCTACATCTACCTAACACATTTGAGATGACCAAGATCATTATTTACAAAAGAACAACAACAAAAAAACCCCAAACAAAATATAAATATGACATTTATAGGTGAATTGATTAGATCCAGGACAAAATACCTAATTCTGATACTAGAAGTAACTTGGATCAGTGAGTCATCACCTAGTTAGAAAGTCATATTGTGACTTTCGAGATGGTAGTATTACTATAGTCTTTATTCTCTGCAATTCAAAGTGAAGTAGAAGTTTATTAATCTGATAATTTCATGATGTCAGCCTTCAGATTAGTGTCCAAATATTTTGATGCTAAGAGATGCATTATATTCCAAATAACATAGGTATAATGGAAAGATCCTTATTTTTCCTCCCATACACATGTTCTTTTTCCTTAAATTAGAATTTGTGGTTCTTTGATCTTCTTAGGAAGGTTCCTTCCAGCTTCAGAGTATGTGGATATGTGGATTAAAATTCGTTGGTTTTTACTGTCCCTCACATCAAGCAACATCCAAGTCAAGTGCAGCAAACTTTTTTCCTATCACAAGTAAACTTATTTTGTACTTTTAGGGTAGATTTGTACTTAATAGTTTCTTTTAAATGTGCAATTATTTTTGAAGAATTTTCCTTTTTCTTTTTGAAATAACTATAGGACATTTATCTTAGAAATCAAATGAATTAAAATTAATTGAGTTTTGGGAATTAGAGAATTTAAAGCATAAATTGAATGACTGAAGACATCTCTAGGTAGTAATTTCTAACTTGAATTATAGTTCCAAGGATTGAAAACGGCAGGTGATGTAAATTCAGCATGTAAGCGAAGGACAGAACATAAACAAATGCAGAATGAAATCCAGAAGTGAGTAAAGCATTATATATATGAAAAAGGTTGACAAAACTTACTATAAATTGTAGGAATCCAGAAATCATAAATTAAGATAGTGTAAAATGTTCAAAACATCTCTGGCTATAGCTTCATTGAAAATACAATCCCACCTTAGGACTTTTAGCTGCCAATTCAGAAAATACTCTTTCATTTGAAGAAAGGGGTAACCAAAAATAAATAAATAAGTATGTCTTCCCTACAGGTAGGATCCTTATGTGTACAGGTGCTGGAAGACTATAGCTATGTAAAGATGGAACATGTCCCATGAAGTGGACATGAAATCTGCCCTGATAAAAAGTCTATGGTTTTTAAAAGTGAGCATTACTGTTCTTCTCCATTGTTGCAAATGGGTCCTTTTGTGCATTCAGCAAATGCCAGTGATCACTTAATAAATATTCAGTTTCTGGAGATTAAAAGGAGGTAGAAATGTATTTCTTTTCCTTCAGAGCCTTATTACCAAGTGGTAGGTATCAAAGAAGGCCAATACTGCCTAATGTACAAAGATTTAATAGCAAGAAAGCACAAAACAGTCTTACGACCTGTTCGGTAGGTCTCTCTCTTGAATATTATCATTGGAAATTTGTATGAAGACTTAAGGCCAAGGTGGACTTACAGATTCTTCAGGACAAAACTGGCCAGCCGTATAGTGAGGTCAGGTATACGTTCTCTGTGAATTTGGATGCAGGAATGTCTTAGCTTGCAGTGACTACAATAACACTACGTAATAGACACAAAATCTGAATGGCATAGAAAGAAAACCTAAAAAATATATACTTAGTTCAAGCTTTGTGTATTAACAGGTGGAGGTGGCTCTGCTTTAAGTTATGGCTGAACTTGGCCCTTAGCTAACATATAATTTGGTCTGGGGCCCAAGATATTAGAGAAGCCGTTAACCTGGGGGAAGCTCATCTTAAGGAAATAGTAGAGGCAGAGTGGGCAAGCCTAACTGCCCAGGTGATTTTTAGGCCTTTGGTTATGTGACTCACACTAATATTCTACTGGATAAAGTAAGGTATGGCCAAATCAGTAATAAAGGGGTAGAGAATCGCACCCTCTTTAGTGAGAGAAACAGCAATGTCAGATGGTAAAAGATGCAGGTATAGGGAAAGGTGAAACATTGGGCTACAGTGTAGCCCAAGGACCAAGGTTACTGCATGCCTTGCTTGCCAAATTCTTATACCCAATATTAAGAAAATAAGACTTGTACTATCTTCTTAATCAAACACTTTTTTTTGAACATCACTATTTCACTAATAAAAGTATTGCTCCTAGGGGCACCTGGATGGCTCAGTCAGTTGAGTATCTGCCTTTGGCTCAGGTTATGATCCCAAGGTCCTGGGATCGAGCCCCATGTCAGGCTCCCTGCTCACTGGGGTACCAACTTCTCCCTCTCCTCCCTGCTTGTGTGTTCTCTCTTGCTATCTCTGTCTCTCTATCAAATAAATAAATGAATATCTTTAAAATAAAAAAGAAATGTTGCTTCTAACCCCCTCTTGCAAATTAACAAACTCTCTGGTTTAGATTTGCACAATGATATCAGAAATGTTAAATAATAATTTTTGGAGTATTGATGCCTCCTTAAGGTATTTCATGCACTGTCAAAATAATCTTAGTGTTGTGGACACACGTAGGTCACATCCTTTATGTTGGACTATGTTTAATAGAAGTTGACACACAGACCATATAAGAGCTGCCAAGACTTTCCATGAAGTAATGGCACCTACCTTTTGTAAGGCAGTCCCACCTATGTTCTAGGAAATTGGTCCCTCAGATTTTAAATTGTATATGCTTGGTTGAAGAGAATTTCAAACTTTTTAATAACTCGTTTTGAGCAAAATTATGGGTTCTGGTTCACTATTTCCTGAAATTCCTTTTCATAGTTCATTTTCTTTTTACCCTCACTTGGCCTTGGGTACCTGGTATTACCCATTCCTAAGGTCTGACCATTCTGACATTGTACCAATTGGTTAACAACTAGCCTAGAAACAACTACAAAGTTTTAAAAACCAATGGTAATGTCAGAACTACATAAAATGTCTTCTAATAAAAAATTTACCCTGGAGGGAAACAGAATTTCTATCCCAGCTAGTTAGCTTGAGATTGAAAAGGTGAGGAGATCAATCTCTCAGAAATGAGTGGCAATTCTTGACTGCAATCATCGGGAAGAAGAAATCTGAGTAAGTTGAAAAAATATTCACATGAAAATTGCTCTCCTGATGCTTCCCAATGCTGGTAGGGGAGGCCAAGCAGGCAATCATGCAAGGAAAGTTAATTGCCTATGAGGCTTGCAGCAGAAGAATGAGCCTGAGGGAAATCATAGGATTGGAATCCAAATATAAGTTTTCAGAAAGGGAATTAGTGAATGATAATAAAGTCAAACATAGGGAAAGAAAGCCTGTAAAATACCACTGAAGTGGTAACAGACATTTGAAATGTTTCTAAATGTAAGGAAATAATGCCCTTAAGTTATAGTCCTATTTGTGTACTAATACACCTGTTGGTGGACAAAATGAGACTATGGTTATTTGAACAATAAAGATGTGAAGCAAAGGATCTATTAGAATCCATGGAGTGAAGGTGTGAATCACAAAACATCAGAATTTCTTTGAAGAGAGGTGTCTGGCAATTATTATTTGAACTATTAAGGAAAATAAAACTATGTGTAATATTTCTGAACAGTAATGAAATCATTACAATATACCTCCAAAGAAAAAGTATGCTGAAGGTTTTTTTTGTTTTTTGTTTTGTTTTGTTTTGTTTTAAAGATTTTTTTTTATTTGACAGAGAGAGATCACAGTAGACAGAGAGGCAGGCAGAGAGAGAGAGGGAAGCAGGCTCCCTGCTGAGCAGAGAGCCCGATGCGGGACTCGATCCCAGGACCCTGAGATCATGAACTGAGCCGAAGGCGTGGCTTAACCCACTGAGCCACCCAGGCGCCCTATGCTGAAGTTTTTAATAGAATATGTAAGAAGTCCCTGAGGTTCATGGACTTTTTCCAAAATCTCTAGAAATTTTGATTTCTATCAAAATCACTGATATTAATTATAGTGAAATATTAGGTGTATTTATTGTGGAGTATTTTTTATTTTGTCTTCCATGATACCTTAAATTCTTTTGACACTTGTCTTTAAAAAAATGAAACAAGTGATTGTTTGTAAGCTAATATTTTTTTAACTTATAAAAATAAATTCTAAGATGCAAGAAGTTTTTATTGCCTATCATTTCAAAGGTCAAAATGTTTAATAAAATAAAGTGTACAGGCTGTGTGTATATGGGGACAGAGGATAAAAATGTATATAACTAGGTAAATTTATAATTAGAAACTTCAGTTGTCATCTTTAACCACTTCATATAAATATGAGAAAACCACTCTTAGATAAATTAAGTACTTTGCACAAGTCGGAATTTTCAGATAGATATTAGATTCTTGGCCTCCTTATCAAGTGCTCCTGAACTCCAGAATTCCCAGTAACATATCTGACAAGAGAGAAATGCCTCATATAGATATTAAATGAAATATAAAAGTCTTAGCCAATTGCAAATTGAAAAATATTTTTATAAATATTTTATAAATATAAATATTAAATGTAAATATTCTCTGGAACAAAAATGAAAACAAAATAAATTTTTTAAAAGATTTTATTTATTTATTAGAGAGAGAGCATGAGAAGGGGGAGGGCCAGAGGGAGAAGCAGACTCCCCGACAAGCATGGAGCCTGATGTGGGACTCGATCCTGGGACTCACGACCTGAGCCGAAGGCAGTTGCCCAACCTACTGAGCCACCCAGGTGCCCCCAAAATAAAATTTTTAAACTAAAGAGCAACAAAAGTGTAGCCCTTCACACTAAAATGTATAAGACAAAGCTACATTATTCTGAAGAAAATAAATAATTTAAATATGTTCATTGCTAAAGAAAAATGTTGCTATTCAAGGACTGAGTTACCCAGTTTAAAGATTTAGGGAGAAGGGCATGGGTGGTTCAGTAGGTCTGACTCTTGATGTTGGCTTAGGTCAAGAACTCAGGGCCATGAAATCTAGCTTTAGATTGGGCTCCTACCTGAGCATGGAGTCTGGTTGTCTCTCTCTCTCCTCTTCTGCCTCTCCCTCACTCACGTTCTTTCTCTCTCTCAAATAAATAAATGCAATCTTTAAAAAAAAATAGATTTAGGGAAACAACAATGTGAATCAAGTTAAAGGAGAATTCGAAAACCCACAGGAAAAATCAAAGAATAGATACATTCTGAAATTGATTCTCAAAAAACAAAAACAACAAAATTTACATAGTGAGTGATTAAAAAATAAGAAGCCTGTAAAAGTTTAGGAATGAGTTTGGAAACATAACTGTATAGAGGAAATGAAAGTGAATTATAGAACATATGAAACAATGAAGAATCGAAACTTCTAGAAATAAATAAATAATACATAAATAAAAATAAAAAATAAATTATTTCAAAGTAAAATTTCAAAATAAAAACATTTCTTATCAATAAAGACATAAATAGAGGAGCTTTATGATTTTGTTGTGAATATTACTGAAGGTTGACACATTCCTATGCTTTTTGTTTCCTTTATAATGAATAGCAGACAATAAAAGGGTAACAACTAAATATAAATAATATAATTTCAGGGAGTGAGTAAGACTATGAAGGAAACAAAAGCAGAGTAAGAAACTGAAATGGATGTACGGTGAGGCTATTGTAGAGGCAGTTTTGATCATATGCCTCTTCCAAACAAACAAACAAAATGATATTCAGACAAAGATCTGATGTGAGATGTAATCTATGTAAAGATCTGGGGAAGAGCACTTTGCCAGGCAGAATACTTGAAACACTGTCAATAAGGAGAAGATGTCAGGCAATGCGGCTGAAGTGCCATCAGCCTCTAGGCCAAAGCCAGGCCTTTTAAGTCACAGTAGATTCTATTCTAAGTATTATGGAAAACAATTTTTATGTTTTAAGAATGGTGATGTAACCTAATTTACACTTAAAAATATTATTCCAAGTGTTTGAAAAAGAACTGAGTGAAGGATGACATAGTGGCACAGTTAAGGGGCTCTTTTTTTTTTTTTTTAAGATTGATTGATTGATTGATTGATTTGAGAGAGAGAGGGTGGGGAGGGGCAGCAACAGAGGGAGTGAGAGGGAGGGAAGAAGACTCCCTGCTGAGCCTGAAGCTGGTCTCTGGGTTTGATCCCACCACCCTGAGAAAGGGGAGGAAAAAAAAAAAGAAAGAAAAAAAGAAAGGAAAAGAAAAAAAAAGAAAAGAAAAGAGAGAAAAGAAACATATTTTTAATATCTGTAGTCCAATAGTGATGTTTCATCTTTTATGATTTTAGTAATTCGTATCTTTTCTTTTCTTAGACAGTCAATTTTGTTAATATTTTCAAAGAAACAAATTTTATTTCATTGATTTTTTGGTTTTGTTTTCTTTTTTTTTATTATTGTAGTTTTTTATTATTTCCTTGTATTTTTTTATTATTTCCTTATTTTTTTCATGCTTTGGGATTAGTTGGATTATTAGAGAGAAGGTGTGTTGATCAACTCACTCCATTATGCCAGAAATGAATCTCTAGTTAAAGGAGAGATGCATCATTTCAGACCTCATTAATCAGAATCTCTGGAGGGGCTTCCACTGAGTGTTTACTTCATAAAATTCCCATGACGAATCCAATGCTTACCAAGATTGAGATACAATTATATTTGGCAGTGTGAATTTGGTTAAGTCTGTATTCAGAAGCAATTACGTTCATATTCCTGACATAAGATAATCAAGCTTAAATGATAGCCTAGGTAAGGAATCAAATATACATATATATATACATATATACGTATATATGTATATATATATATATTTGTGTGTGTGTGTATGTGTGTGTGTGTATACACATATATATGTGTATACACATATATATATAAAATCAAAATTTCAAAATGACAAGTAATATTATCATAACAGTTTTCTAGAATACTCAGAAAAACAATTCACATGTGAAGTCAAGTTGTAATGAAAGGCTTGTTTGACATGAGTAAGTAATTAGGACAGAGTAGGCAAGTAATTGATTGATGTAATTTGATTAGGTCTTGAGAGCTTGATATCTCCTTTTCCCCTTGATGATTACACCTGACATAGGAAATTCAAATATCCAAAGCAATCAGGCACTCTTCAATGAACAGTATTAGAAACATATTGACAGCTCTTTCTCTTTGGTTGTTCCTATTCTAGATTTCCTTCAGGTCTTTAATTAACAAGCTTGATTTAAATGCAGGACTGGTTTTAGTTACATGAGTGGATTTGCACATATACAAAGTCTTCACAGACACATATTTAAAATCTGGTCCATTATAGGCTCTTTCTGTATGGACCCTCATTATTAAGAAGGGGGTAACATATGATCAAACGATTAAAGACTAGAGAAAAGAACATCTTCAAGACTGATGTTTTAGCAGCATTCTAGATAAATGTTGAGAGAGGGCTATGACATTACTTTTTCAACATTGGATAAGGGCCAAAATAATCTTGATGTTATAGTTTTAGATCTGACAGAAGACTTCAGTGTAACCTTATATATACTATTAGGGTACTATAAAAGAGAGAGAGAAGGAGATTCGTGTAACCTTATAGGCTTTAGTCTCCACTCAGATCAAAGTTCTCTACCTGACCTTCAGGCTGTCAAAGGTACCATTTGAGTTGATAAGGTCTGAAATAGTCATCAAAGTAGTGTACATATTCCACACAATTATTTGGACAATTTTAGCACAGTAAACCCCTCCCCATACTTTTGCCTTTGTTTTCTTTGTGTTTCATTGCAAGAGATTTGGGCCTCCCCTTCTTAGATAATTGGCTCCATCCCTGTCTTAGTTCGGGCTGCCTTAACAAAGTACCATAGACCAGGTGGCTTATAAACAACGGAAATTTATTTCTCATAGTTCTGGAAGCTCGGAGGTGCTGTAACATGTGGGGCCCAGCTCTGGTGGGACCTAGTTTCTGGTTCATAGGTGATTATCTTTTCACTGTGTCCTCACATGGCAGAAGGGACAAGTAAATGAATTCTCTGGGATCACAAATCCCATTTATGAGGTCTCTATCCTCATAAGCTAATCACCTGCCAAAGACTCCAGCTCCAAATACCATCACACTGGAGATTAGATTTGAACATACGAGTGTTAGGGAACACATTCATTTAGTATATAACAGTCCCTGACTTGACTTTGCCTATGTAGATACCGGAATGCTCCTGTGACCATATACACCTGCTGATTCTGCTGAGAATCTAAGAAAGAACAGAATGATTGCTTTTGCGTTGGAAAGAACAATTAACACTTATTTTTATTTTTAAGCAAGGAATCTTTAGAAGCAGTGGAATTCAGTGTATTCTTGAAAAATAATTGCCATGTTTGTTGTAGTAAAAAGTCTACAATAGGGCTGTTTTCACATGCGCGCAGATTTATTTATACAGGATTTCCAGCTAGCAAAGCAAGTTTCCTTCAACTAAATTACACAGAGACAATGCTTAAAAGACTCCAGAGAGAGCAATCCCAACTCAGTAATTCCCAAGCAGCTTTCCCTATGGTGATTCATAGTCTATACCCTAGCAGTGTTTCACTCAGCTGATTGTTGCTAAGCAACAAATAGGGGGTAGGGGTTAAGCTTCTAGAATCACTTACAGATTAATTATAAGTGAATAACATTAGAATAATGAAAGTTATAATAATGAAGGGTATTACATACGTTGTCACAGTATGCGTTTTTTTTCCTATCCAAGAAGAGAAAGACCTGTGTGCTACTTGTCATGGTGAAATGACATTTCATTAGCATTTGGAGGTACCAAGGGAGTAGGTTTTAAGAGAAACAATTAGGTGTTTTATAGCTATCTTTTCCTTTCTCAAAGGTTTTCTTTCCTAATTGCTATTGACTTTGCATTCTTTGAACTACTGAAGCTAACAATAGCGTAAGTAGGTGTTCAAGTTTCCTAGTTAGGAAGTTGTTGAAGTGTTTTGATGATTTCATGACTGCCAAAGACTTTTAAATGCAAGGGAATTAAAAACCATTAAATGCAAAGAAATTAAAGACCAATTTCTTTGTTCCCTACATTTAGATATCTCGATCAGAATTTAATTTTCCCACCAGGAAAAACAATGTTCTAAAATCATAATTCATCTCCATCCACATTTGTCAAAGTGCTTGCACTGCTAGCTACAGTCACTCTCTTTTGTGAAGTTGTGTTACTCTTTAACTTTCTTTTCTTTCTAAGTGAAAAACTCTGGGATATGTGTTAGCTTAAGCAAATACCCTTTTGGTCCTATGGTAGCATGCCAATATTTGGCCATTAAAATAGACTATGGAAAACCTGAAATGTCAGCGGTGAGCTGCCAATAGGCGTACTTATTCAGACTGGAAAAGCCTGAATTTTAGTAGTTCTGTGTAGACCCCTCAGTCAGCAAAACTTGTATGTGAATGATTTCAGCTACACTATATCAACTAACGCCATTTAAGAGAACTGCCATATTAAAAATGCATTCAACCTTCGCTTATATAAAAATTCTTGGGACGCCTGGGTGGCTCAGTTGGTTAAGCGGCTGCCTTCGGCTCAGGTCATGATCCCAGCGTCCTGGGATCGAATCCCACATCGGGCTCCTTGCTCGGCGGGGAGCCTGCTTCCCTCTGCCTCTGCCTGCCACTCTGTCTGCCTGTGCTGGCTCGCTCTCTCTCCCTCTCTCTCTGACAAATAAATAAATTAAAAAAAAAAATTCTTTTTTTGAGAAAAGTGCACAGGAGAGTGAAAAATGAAATTCAGTTAAATACGAGTCCGATTTCAAGCTCAGGCACTTGATTTCGGCATAACCAGGACTCAGTACTTCACTGTTTCTCCGGCTTAGTTTACTCACAGGTAAAATGGGGAAAGGGAGCTTTATTTAACCTAACTCAGAGGATAATTGTGTGCCCGCTGTAGAGATGACTCTTCCTGTCAGCCACAGCCACTTTCATTTCTTTGCTACCTTCTCATCTTTGTTGACCAATGTGTTCTTCTGATTTTCCACTTTTTTTTTTTTAAAGATTTTATTTATTTATTTGACAGACGGAGATCACAAGTAGGCAGAAAGGCAGGCAGAGAGAGAGAGGAGGAAGCAGGCTCCCTGCTGAGCAGAGAGCCGGATGCGGGGCTCGATCCCAGGACCCTGGGATCATGACCTGAGCCGAAGACAGAGGCTTTAACCCACTGAGCCACCCAGGGGCCCCTGATTTTACGCTTTTATATGTACACGGTCCCATGGATTTATCAGTGGGATACAGAAGGCAACACCCTTCCTATCACATACTATCAGATAAAAACGTTTTCGCCATCCATGAGCGCAATGAATATAAAATGTGCAGTGACCAACTTCTGACAAACAAAAACTTCTGACAAACTTCTGACTGAAAAGTGATGCAACTGGACACACATCTGCGCCTCTGTTATTTATGTAGTAATTCGTGGGCTGAGGAGGGAGCGGTGAAGTCTGTATTTTATGAGTTTACTCACTGTAACTCTCACCCCAACTCTAACTGTAACTGAAATTTGAACCATTTTATCGTGACGCTGGTGCTACTCACCTAGGTCTTGGTGTCTGGAAGTTCTGTGTGTCACAACAGCACACGGCAAAGGCTGCTTGTGTACGTGGGTGTGTCTATCTCCCTTTCTCCCTGAGAGATCATGGTTTTATTCTCTGCTTCCTGCCTGGCGCTCAGGACAATGCGGAATACCTAATGATACATGAAAGTGATAGAATGAATGTTATCACATGTCTAGAGTCTTATCAGAGAGCCTGCAACAGATAACAATTCCTCACTAAATGCCAGGTTTCTTAGTGTTTACTTAATGTCTCTGGTTTTAGGAAGAGGAAGATTTGTCAAAATGAATTAAGCACTCAGTATGCTCTAAGCGTATGTTTGGCACAGTATAATTTTGTGAAGGAAGATAGAATTTATTTCCCTGAAATAGTTTGATGGTATAGCTTAAGGCTTTGTGCTTTACTGTCATAGAGATCTAAATTTGACTCTTGGCTTTGCTTCTTTACTCTAGGTCAGTTATTTAAATACTCTAGGTGTCAGTTTCTTTATAAGAGGATGGCTACCCTAAGTACGGTATGTGAGGCCCAAGAGAGATTATAAATGCAAAGTGATTAGCCCAGTACCTGGCATTTAGTAAGCATACAAAGTATTTCAGCTGTAGTTTATGAGTTTCTGGCCTAATAAGGAAGAACAAAATTTAAACAAAAAAAAAGATGTAATGAATTTAAAAATGTAGCTGACAGGAATATACTACATATACATCCAACTGTGATCACATGCTGTATTTTAAAATTCAAATGTAATTTCCCCCAAGTGTAATTGACTTTTTTTTGAGAGTAAAATCTGTAATTGAGCAAATTCCATGTCCTTTTCTTGGAGGAAACCCTGTAGACATTCACAAAGCAGGAGTCTATAAATGTCTATGGAGAGATCAGAGCTGTGGAAAGTTATATTGAGAACTAAAGGCAAATTTAAGATTATTCTGAAATCAAAACAAGTTAAAACGATTCAATGTTTTAATTAAGGTTTAAAACATGACAACTTTCTTAGTATCCATGTGCCTCAGTTTCTTCATTTATAAAATGTAGGTGGTAAAAATTCCTATCTCATCGAGTGATATGAAGGTCAAATGAGAAAACACATTTAAATTATTTATCATAAATCCCGGACACAGCAAGAAATTTAATGACCTTTCTATTCCTTTGTCCATGTTAAATTAATCTTAATCCCTGACAATTCTTTCTTTAATGCATTTTACTTCTGTATTTTCATTGCTTTCTATTTTTTATTTTGCATTTTCTTTCTCATTAATGCTATTTCCCTTCTAGTCACATGCTCATTACAAGATTAATATAATAATCTTCCCTTGTTTTCCTTGTCCTCAATGGCTCCTTCATTTACCCCTTTCCTGAAGTTTTTTTTTTTTTTAAGATTTTATTTATTTATTAGACAGACAGAGATCACAAGCAGGCAGAGAGACAGGCAGAGAGAGAGGAGGAAGCAGGCTCCCTGCTGAGCAGAGAGCCCGATGTGGGGCTCGATCCCAGGACCCTGGGATCATGACCTGAGCCAAAGGCAGAGGCTTTAACCCACTGAGCCACCCAGGTGCCCCTTTCCTGAAGTTTTTAATCATTCTCTATTGTACACAAGAAAAATCCAAACTTCTAGCCACCAAGTATAGTTCTTAAAAACGTTTCAATTAATTTTCCCTATACTCGTCCTGTTTCAGTCAAATAAGTCTGCCTGATATTTCTCTATTATACTCCATAATAATTTGTTTGGCCACCATGGATGAGCAGAAAAGTTCTCTGTATTCCATTTTTAGTTGATTGGCAGCTACCTCTTGATAGGCATCCTGAGGCTTCCCCTAAACTTGGAAAGAGGAGAAAGCCACACTTCGCTAGTGATGTGTGCTATGGACTCAAGGACAGGATGAGCATCAGAGATATTTGTCATTTCTGACTTATGTCATTCCCCTGACAAGACATCCTCACATGCCTTTTCTTTGCTTCTTGAAGGTCTAACTTTTTCAGAGATTCAGCTCAAATCACACCTCTTCTATTAATTATCCCGTCTATCCTAGTCCTCAGTAATCACTGCCTTCTCACGGAGGACTTATGACCTGAATCTCTTCTTTGTCACAAACATATGCTACTTATCTGTTTACAACCAAAGGATCCTGTGATGTCAACTATATTGTACTTCTTTTCAGAACAGAGAATTCTGTATGCATTGATTATCCATAGTTTTTAATAATCAATAATAGCAATACCTTACATTTTTTATTTTATCTTTTTATATGCTAAACTCATTAAGATTTAATTCTTCATGGCCTTATCAGAATCATGTATTAATATTTTGAATATTTATTGGCTTTAGTAGAAAGTTTATACTCACCAACTTTGTTTTCACATCAGGTGCTATTCAGTTCAGAGGTGGAGACTTGGAAAAATCTAGGTAGTGTGTCTTATAATTCAGCACATTTTATGAGTCCACATTGACAGTGACAATTCAGTTAAATTAAATATTGGAATGAATATTAAGCATGTTTATACAAAGTAATTATGGATTAGAGAAAAGGGAATGTAGTATTACTCCTTGCGTATTGAAAATATAGGGGAAGGGTTTTGGTTTTGAGGATAAACTAAAACATTAACTTAGAGCCATTCCACTTCACCTTCTCAGATCTTCCTTTGTTCTTGAACTCCTCAACGTGGTCTACAAATTAAGTTTTGGGATTATTCAGGCAAGAGTTTAACCTAACTGCAACATTTACTAATAGCTTGATCTTAGACAAGCTACTTAATTTATTTGAATTTCAGTTTCCTTGCCATAATTTGAGATTAATAATCTTATTTTATAGATTATTGAGTGGAGAAATGAAGTAGAGCCCTTTGCATATAATAAGGATTCAGCAAATGGCAAAGAATATGTTGTGTTTGACAGCTGTACCAGTTTCTCTTATTGATTTATAAAGGATGCATTTATCATCTTCATTATTATTTGAATTTTAACATACTAAAGTATTTCAATGACCAGAAATACAAGATCTTTTATCCTGGAACATGGGTAAAAATTCCAGGTAAAACATTAGTAATTGAACCTAGTAGTATTTATAGTAATTCTATAATATGACCATTTCTTTAATAAGATAACAAGGATGCTTTAATTTTTTAAAATCTATTGATAAAATATTTATATTTAGATCAGTGTATTTTTATATTATTTATGGTTTATATAAACATACATTTTTGAAGTCATTTATATTAATTCTATGTATTATTTATATTTATTTAATTGCTGCATAACAAATCACTCCAAATCCTAGTGGCTAGCTAACAACCATTATTTCTCTTGAGTCTATGAGTCAGCTGAGCAGTGCTCTTGTCCTGGGTCAGGCTTAGTTGACATTGACTAGCCTCATTCATGCTTCTGGGGTAAACTACCAATTGATAACCTTATTTACTCAATGGGTAGGTGACTGGTTTAGGGTTTAGGCAAAATCCATCATTCATCAGCCTAGCCCAGACGTGCTTAACTCATAGTGGTCAGATTTCGGGAAGACGCATGAAATATGCAAGTTCTTTGAGATCTAGGCTTAGAATTGAAAAACAGTGATTTTGCTGCAGTCTACTGGACACAGTAAGGTATATGGACAGTAGAAATTCAAAGGATAAAGAAATCAATTTCTCTTACTTGGCAGGAGCTATAAATGCATGTTTTAAAGAAGTATACCTACAGGGAAAGGTAGAGAATTGTTGAGATTTTCATAATCTCTCACAACATTAATACAGTAAAGGGGAAAATAACAATAGGACATACCAATTGTACTGCTGAGAGGTCATTATATTCAACAAAGATGACAAAACTTTACATAAAAGAGAAATAGAAGAACATTTTTTTAACTTGATAAAGAATATCTTTAGAAACCTAAAGATATCTTTTCTATAATCAATACTTAGATTAGTTTCCTAGGGTTAACCGCAACAAAAATCACACAAATTAGGTGGCTTAAAATAGCAGAGATTTGTTGTCACAGCTCTGGAAGCTAGAAGTCTGAATTCAAGCTGTCCACGGGACTGGATTCTACTGGAGGCTTTGAGAGAGAATGGGCCCATCATTGTCTTCTAGCTTTTGATGGTTACCCACTGTCTTTGCCATCCCTTGGCTGTTTCACTGCAATCTCTGCCTCCATCTTAACAGGTTTCCCCCCAAGTCTCTATCAGTGTGTCTCCTCCTCTTCATATGATAATGGATACCTAGTGGATGAAGGGCCTACCCTTTTCCTGTATGACCTCATCTTAACTATTTATATCTGCAGCCAGTATATGATGATCTTATTTTAGTAAAAGGGGAAAAAAACCCTTATTTTTATATGCATATAGAGACATGTATAATCAGAGCATATTTCCATAAGCACCTAGCATAATGCTGGCAGGATACATAGTGACTCTCTCAGAGCTCCAACCATAAAATTCCAGGGGAAGTTTTGAAGGGGCTGTAGGATTCCCCGATTCCCAGCCAAGCACCATGACGGAAGGGATAGATGCTCTCATTGGCTCACTGTGGACCAAGTATTCAGGCCTATGTATAAAAAAATGGGAGATGTTCATGGCTAGAGTGGAAAAGAATAATTCCTCAAAACTGGGGGAACTATTACCAAAAAAATGATGAAATGGTTTTGGGAAGTTAAAAAAAAATGACTATCACATTTCCAACTATTTTATGTATTTCTCATTGCATTCCCCCCATCATACACACTGCACACATGTGCTCACAAAAACACGCACACACAGCATTATTACCACATGTCTTTCTTTTTTCAATTAACAATAAATGACTGGCTCTATCTACTTAATTATAAGAGTAACCCATACTCATTAAGGACTATTTCCTGTACGTTTCTTGTGGCTTCTTGGTAAGCTATAAAGTTGATCTGGAACTATCCCCGGTTTGAATTAAAGAGTTTGAGTTTCTGCTATAACTGAACTGGACTTTTTTTCTGGTGAGAGAGATGGGTAAATATGAAGTAGAAGATGGAGTGATTTTTTTGGGTATGATTTCATTGTTCAACCAAGTCACATCAAAAGGAGACTTATAAAATGACCTTTAAGACACTTGCTGCTTCTAGGTTATAATTTACAGTGTATTTTATCATAATGAGGAGACATTTTTATAATCCTTCCTTCCACTTTTCTTTTTGCTAAAAAAGCTAACAAAAGCTAGACAGAAGGCAGAAAAGAATTCACTTATAACCAGTTACATTTGTTAATGATTTCGTGGCACCACCACGAAATCGTACACCAAGGCTCTGGAAACTGTTGCCCTCGGACCAAATCTAGCCAGTGTTTTTACTGTAGAAGATTTCATTGGCATCCAGCCAACCAACCGCATTTGTGTATGTACTGTCTGTGCCTGCTTTTGTGTTACACTGTCAGAGTTGGGTGTGTGACAGGGACCTGAAGATCCTCAGAAGCTAAAATCACTACTATCTGGAACTTTACAGAAAAGTTTGCCAAGCTATTCCTTACACACTCACCCCAACATAGCCAGTAACAAACAGCTTCCTTGCCTTCTGCCGAGACTGTCAGTGTATAATCTAGAAATTATACTATTTCTTTTGGAATGGGTACTTTTCAGTTAATTAATTTAAAATTATACTTGATTTCCCCTACATGGGATTTTAAAAAAAAATGCCTCTTAACAATTTCTTATTTCTATTTTAGCTTTTCCTCTCTTTTAGGAAATTTAATGCCTATAGGACCTCAGTTACAGTAAATGGTTTATATTGGTTTTGAATTTGTTATAATTTGTGAAATTCCCAATCAGCCATTGAAACCAAGAGTAGATTAATGGAGCTGTAATAACAGTAAGGTATTGGTACAAAGTAGCGCATGCTGTTTAATTACTTGTTGCAAAACTTTTTAAAATTCTTGTCTGCAAAGTGTTTTACCACTGGCACAAAACTTTAAGATATTTTATCACGTTTAATTCCCATATGAGTATAAGATACAGAGATAAAATTATCTCCATTTTATAGAGCACAAAATAGCCCAGAGAAAATTAGTTGAATTGCTCCAAGTCACGTAATTAGAGAGAAGGAATTAATCTCATACCTTTTGTTGATTTACACTTCCATTGTATATGTACTTTGCTACAGTTTCAGTCTATCTATGATCTATCATCTCTTTATTTACATGAAATTCAGCATGCCACGTAAAGCAGATAAACTTAACTGTAGGGACTTTTATTTATGGCTCATGAATTCCACTGGATAGCTCAGAGCACTACTTTGAATACAGCAAATCACTGCTTTGAACTCAGTACAATTTCTGAATATTATGTTATTCTAATATTTGGTAACAAGCCAAGTTTAATTGTAGGATTGGGTAGAAAATATAATTATGAATCTATTCATAATTTTGTCTCATTAAGTTACGACTTCTTGAGCTACCTTTTTAGGTGATGCCCCTTGCTTTCTATTGTCTAATCATCTTCACCTTTCTTACTGTAAAGACATCTTCCTTTTTGTGGGGAAAACACCCTACCCTGTATTGCAGAAAGCTTCAGTGGAGTCAATTTTAGCTGCCCAGTCCAGCTTGTTACCTGGGCTTGCCCAAATAGCGCAGAGGTCTTTAATTTAAAGTGCATGTGTTCCTGGGAGCTATTTGAAAGCTGGGGTGACTTGCTTCAGGTAACTATTATATTAACAAAATAGTAGGAGAGGCAGCTCTGGATTGTTTTAATGTAATAACAGTTTCTTTGAGTTGGGAATTTTAATATGAAAAATGGCCTTTCTAAGACACATATATGCTTACACCTTCCTCATGCTCCAGTCTCTCCATTTGGCAACTTCCCCCACTGTACTGGAAGCTTCAGCAAGGGAGGGACTATGTCTGGCATTTTTCCAAATGCTGTGCTCTCTGCACTTAGCTCAGCGCTTGGCATGCTGTGAAAGGATGAGTGATTAATAGCTGGAAGGACCAGAGGAGCAGACTGAGAGGGAGTGTGAACATGTGTGAACATGTGCGAACATGTGTGAACTGTGTGAACATGAGAGGGAGTGAGCCTATGTGAAGATAGAGTAATAAAAGAGCGCACTGCAATTAGGTCATTGAAAGAAGCTTTATAGAATAAGACATCTTGGAGGAGAATGGCAAGGGGTGAGAAAGGAGATGATGAAGAACTTCGCAGAGATAAGCAAAAGAAGGGTTACTTTATTGTGGAGGCTTTAGTGAAATATTCAAAGATCTCTACCAAAGGATTAAAATGGGTAGGTTTTAGAAAGCCAGATAGATTCAATGGAGCCAGGACTGGGGAAAATGACCAGTTAGATGCTGTCGCAGTAGCTGGGGGCACTTGAACCAAAACAGAGGGAGTAGAAATAAATAAGAGAAGAACAATGCAAGGAAATTATAGAAATCATCATCCAGGAATCATGTCTACTTTGTTAGATGCAAAGAGTGATGAAATGAAGGAATTTAGATTTACAGGAAGCATTCTAAGATCATGTTTGGAAAGAAAGAGTTGAGTTTTAAAACCTTGCTTTGAGGTATTTGTGAAAATCTAAGTGAAAATATCCAGTTAACTTTAAGGATGTGGAACCCAGTATTCATTCATTCGGTTCATCAGTGACTGTTTATTAAGTGTGTGTGTGTGTGTGTGTGTGTGTGTGTGTAAGGCACTATTATAAGTACCAAGGGTTCCATGGTAAAGAGAGCAAATCTTCACTCTCATGAAGCTTAAAATCTAGGGTTTGTATACAGACAGTAGGTTATTCTAAACAGGTGGTCAGAGAATGCTTCTGAGATGATATTTAAAGCAGGACCTTCATAATGAGAATGAATCATATAACATTAGCTAAGGGAGGAGAAAATTTAAAATGGTGATGAGTTGTCAACATTGTCAAAGCCTCAGAGTGCAGTAAAATAAGGATATAAAAATGTCCATTTGGATCTAGCTATCTGGAGGCTATTGGTGACCTAAATGAGAATAGTAAGTAGGTACAGGGACAGATGTTAGAGTGAAAAAGGAAAGCTTGGATTGGCTTAAAGAAATACAGAGAATTAGCACAAAATAATTTTTAAAGGAAAACTTGACTGTGGAAGGGCAGAGAGAAGCAGCTCTCAGGCTCTGCGAAATACCAGGAGAGAAATTTATAAATTTTTCCAGTTATATTTTTTCATGAATCTACAGACTACAGAGTACATTTTATATGATCCTCATTAGAAGATAAAAATTAGCTCATTGAGAAAATGATATGATATTTTAGAGGTGGGTAGTAGTATTTTTTTCTTAGTCCATTAATTTCATGGCAGAACAAAATGGGCAAAAGCTGGGGATCTGTGAGTAAACTGTCTGCGTGATGTGTAATATGAAAGTCAAAATCCAGTCACTAATAGATGACATCAGAATGACTTGGAGCTAATGGTATTTTTAAAGCATTTCTAAATTTAAGGGCCTGGTCATTTTCTGTTCATCATTGTTTTCATAAGATGAGAGCAATTTTTAAACTTTCTTTTGGGGAATGACTAAAATATTTGCTCTTTCTGATTCAACATTATCATGGGAGCAAGTCTTGGTAAAGAATGCTATATTTTCAGTAATAAACAGGCAGACACACCTCTAAAAAAAGCTGGAAAACTAAATGCAGTTTGGTCTAATATTCTTAGTCCCATCATATTATTTTCTTTCCGAATGTATAAGCAATTCTTATTGCTCCAAGTAGCACTTAAAATGTATTGTCAAATGATGACAACAACCATTATTTTTCTTCTCCTTTCAGTGATTGTTCCTTGATTTTACCAGGCAGTGATGCCATTTCTGATTTTTAAAATAAGACTTTCTAGCTACTTTAAAAAAAAATCTTTTATCAAGAAAGCCTCTGGTGCTGAAAATTAAATGTCTCCAGGAATGTTTTTGTGCCATTAGGATGTGAACTAATGATGAGCTATCAGATTGGGTCTATACCTAGAAATGGCTCGGGAGACCCAGATTTTAATTGACTGCAGCAAGTAAGATAGGGCTGTGCTTATGATGCTAGGCGACTGTCAGGTCTCAAACAAATCATTGAGCATTTTTCATAACCAATTAATAGATGACACCTTAAATAACATGGCCGTGCTATTCTTTATTGAAAGAAAGTAGGGCAGAGTTGCTAAATGAAAAAATGCTAAGAATATCTGCAACTCTGACAATTAGATTTCTATTCAGAGTTCTCTGCAATTATTTCTAAAGGCAACAGAGGTGACCCTAAGATTTTCCAGAGACTTCCTGCACAATCTAAACCTTCCTCACCACAAGAATAATGTCAATATTATGTGCATAGAAAGTTATTGAAAATATTTCTGAAATGATGATAGTTTATCTAGTGGATAACAAATACACCTGGGTTTGCTTTTTGATCTGTGCAAACATTACTAATATCTTTATGGACTAAACCATTCTTTTAAAAAAATTTTACTTATTTATTTGACACAGAGAGAGAGAGCGAGAGAGAGAGAGAGCACAAGGGAGGAGATGGCAAGCAGAGGGAGACGAAGAAGCAGGTTCCCTGGTGAGCAGAGAACCTGACACATGGCTCGATCCCAGGACCCTGGAATCATGACCTGAGCTGAAGGCAGACACTTAACTGACTGAGCCACCCATGCACCCCTGGACCATTCTTTCAGCTGTGTATTAGGAGACACTGAGCTCACATCACAGCTTTTCCAGGGAAACAGGAGTCTGGGAATTACTCTTTCACTACTGTTTGTGTAAAAGGGAACAAAGGGCATGTAAATAGCTGTATTTATTCAATACCATAAATGCAGATCCTGTTATTACTAGCAGACTTCTTATTTGCTCTCTTCTAAAAGGTTATTTCAATACTGGCTGTTTCCAACTCGGAAGAGATTCCCTATGGCAAGAAAATTATAACTGGCCATCAGGTATTAAAGCTCCCACAAATTCCACCTGTTAGAAATTGTACAGTCTACTCATGTGACTAATTGTGATAAATTTGAATTGAGGGAGAAATCAAATTTAGGATCATGAAGGAGGAGGAAGAATAAATTATTTTATTTTATTTTCCTAAGTCCAAGATTGGTATTATGCAATAATACCAAGGGCTTTAAGCGAAAAGGGCTTTCCAAAATATAGCCATATCCTATTGTTCTCTCCAGCTTCATGGTATATCATTGTCTCAGTCTTAACATTTCTCAGGAAGGGGGAAGAATGGTTATAAAATTACCAGTTGGCAAAAATCAATGGAGAAAGTTAGGGGCACTTAAGGGTGAAAGTGGAGAAATGAATAAAGACCATACTGAGAAACTCTCAGCATCTATATAGTGGGAATTAAAAAACTCACACAGACATTTTTATATTTTAGAACAATTAGATTATTCAACTAAAAATATGATTACAAAGCCCACTTCATATAGTATTTGGGGAAAAATAGCCTGCATGGGTTTGAGAATTAATGTTCAATAACTATTGCCTCTCTTCCATAAAAAAAAATAATTGCAGATTTCTAGCAAGATTATATAAGCATATAAAAGAGCATATCAAAAGATATGCTATTATTATTATTATTCCCTTTCTCTACTTTTACCCTAAGTGCCCCTTACTTTCTCCATTGATTTCCATAAGTGAAAAATGCAAAGAAGATCCTTGGAATATTTATAGAAGAATCTTTATGAAGTCATTCATGGAAGTTTCCATTAACATTACATACACAACAAAGTGTCAACATCTTTACACTGGGAATGAAAACGTTCACACAAAACATTATGATATTTGAGATCGTTTATATTAATTGTGCTAGATACAAAGCTGAGTCTGAGTCAAATGGGATGCTACCTACTGAGCATGCTAGGATTGATCTCTCCTGCCAGTGGTACTTTATCTCAATTCCATTTTCTTTGACAAATATGTTTAAGTACTGGTATAGACTAGATGTTTGTGTCCTCCTCAAAATTCATCTACTGAAGCCCAAATCCCCAGATGATGTGTTAAGAGGTAGGGTCTTTGGGAGGTAATTAGGTTCAGATGGGGTCATGAGGGTGGGCCCTCTATACAGCAAGAAAGCAGTCTTCTCCAAACCAGCAAGAGGGACCCCAGCAGAACCCAACCATGCTGCTCCCCTGATCTCAGATTTCTTAGCCTGAAAAATAACTGTGTATTGTTGAAGTCACCCAGTCTATGAGATTTTGCTCTAGCAACCTGAACTGCTTAAGATAAACACCTATTTTATGCCACACAATTTGCTAGGCATTGAGGTTGCAAAATGAGTAAGATTGGATGCTTGCCCTGAAAAGTTTCACTGTATTTTTGGACACAACTTGAGTAGTATGAAATACATGTTGAGGTATTAGAGTGGTGACATCAGTTACACTTATACACTAACTTGAAAGAAATCAGATTTTTGCATTTACTGGAAAAATATCTAAATCTTGCACTAAATCTAGTCATATGTTTTTCTGTTTCTCAATATGTGTACTAAACTATGTCAGTCTTTTGATTTCATGGTCCAAAAGAGATGAAAGCATGGAAAGAAGCTCCACTACAGTCTACTGGTGTCTGAACAAGGAAATTATTTTCCTTATACTGATATGAATGGACTATGTCTTATCTTGGTACAGGCAGACCCCTAGAAGTCTGACACCATCTTCAATAAAATGTTTCAACTCTGGAGATTCTTACTGTAATCTTGGAGACAGGTAGAGAGTATAAGACCAAAGAAAATAATGAAAAGTAAGAGAATGTAGTTCAGAATATAATATTGTAATACCAGAGAAACCAGTTATATGATTGGTTAAGTCTATGAAATTAGGGATGTGACTTGTATTTAATCTCTTTCTTAGGACTTCATACTTACAGCCCAGTTAAAACTTTATCTATTACTGAGATATGTCTTCTTGTATCTTAAAGTAATACATATTTAGAGGAATCAGAATGGCTTATTATGCTTTCAACCCTAAAAAAAAAACTAAAAGAATTTTTAAAATAGGACTTTGTGTGTATGTTTAAAGAAAATGATGACAAATGATTCCTGTGTTCAATGTGTTTTCCATTGTGTTTACCTCTCCATGGTTTTGCATGTTGTTTCTTTTTACAACAACTATACATGCATTTTATGTAATTTTTTTTCTAATTATCAGTTATCTTCAAACATAGGAAAATTTAATGAAAAATATTGTGTGGTGCACTGGTAGTAGGAGTCTCCAAATTATATTAGTTGGCTCAAATCCCTCTCACCTAATTTGTATTTTTTTTCCTATGGGGCATATCTCCCCATTCACCTCCAAATAGCCCACCCCACCAAGTTTTTTTTTAAGTTTTTATTTAAATTCCAGTTATGTTTATCTAATTGTAGTACAGGTGTACAGGTATATATATTTTAAATTTATTATGTTGTGCTTGGGAGCTCTCAGGTATGTATATTTTATTTTACTTTATTTTTTTTGTTAAATTTAATTTAACCTAATTTTACTTATTTTTAAAAAGATTTTGTTTATTTATTTGGCAGAGAGAGATCACAAGTAGGCAGAGAGGCAGGCAGAGAGAGAGAGGGAGAAGCAGGCTCCCTGCTGAGCAGAGAGCCCCACGCGGGGCTCGATCCCAGGACCCTGAGATCATGACCTGAGCTGAAGACAGAGGCTTAACCCACTGAGCCACTCAGGCACCCCTAATTTTACTTATTTTTTTAAGTTTCTACTTTAATTCCAGTTAGTTAACATACAGTGTAATATTAGTTTTAGGTGTACAATAAAGTGATTCAACACCCATACATCACCTAGTGCTCATGACAAGTGTACTCCTGGATCCACACCACCTCTTCTGCTCAGCTGGCTAAGCCACCCAGGTGCCCCTGTACAGGACTTATTATGTCCATTCTGGTTTGTTAATTGTGATTATAACTCTTGTTTCATTGAGCATAAAGTTTTAGGTCAATATTTTTGGTAATACTTTAAAGTGGTTCGAAGATGAAGATGACAGAAAATTTGTATTTATTTCAATTGGTCACCTCCTCTTTTCATGTTAAAATGTAATGTGGCCAACTATACAGGAAAATATGCTTGGCTGTTGAAAATGCAAATTGCTGCAAACTTTAATAGAGGAATTTGGATACAAATCAAAATCCTTAAAAATAATTTTAGCCTTTGGTCTCAAAAATTGGCTGCTAGAGATGGATCAAAGGACATAAAATGTCTCCTAGCATTTATTCATCATGTATATTTATTGCTCTGGGTTTGTTGTATAAAGTGACAATTTGGAAACCACCTAAATATCTAGGAACAATGATACAGAGATTGAATTGTGATTATGGATAATGTTTACATTGTAGTATCATGATAAGAAAGTTTAAAAGCACTGATCCCTGGGGCACCTGGGTGGCTCAGTAGGTTAAAGCCTCTGCCTTCAGCTCAGGTCATGGTCTCAGGGTCCAGGGATCAAGCCCCACATTGGACTCTCTGCTTGGCAGGGAGCCTGCTTCCTCCCTCTCTCTGCCTGCCTCTCTGCCTACTTGTGATCTCTGTCTGTCTAATAAATAAATGAAATCTTTAAAAAAAAAAAAGCACTGATCCCACTTCTGTAAGAAAATACATACAGTTCATTTTATATATATGGAAAAATAAATAGTGAAATATAAATAACAAAGAGCTTATGGTGATTTTATTATTTGTATTGTATAAGCTGCAATAAACTTTACAATGTTATTTTAAAATAAATCAAGAGAAAAGATGTGCAAGATTTTCTGACTACTGGTAACTATTTTTTTCTTAAAAATTCAGTTCTTAGAATGTACTTAGCTTTTTAAAGTTCAAACATTTAGTTGCTAAAATAATAAGGAAATAATATGAAGAGGTTTGTTGAGTGATTTTAGTTCTTAACGCAAGTTTTTTCCCCTCTACTGAAAATGAGTTGAATAACCAGTGACAACTTTCTCCAATAATGTTACCTTTTAAAATGCTTTTCAACATAATGGTAATATAGATGAAATACAACATAAATTCAATAATTCATCTACCAGACTCTCAGCTACCTTATACAGAGCATAAAAAACAGATCAGATTGTTGGATCCATTACTATTTAAGCTTACCTGCTTAGTTTTGTTTGTTTTTCTCCTAGAATCCTTTTTCTCCTAGAATCTCCCATATTAGATTCTTCCAAGCCATAATATGTGTTACATTACCAATAAAAAAAATATATTAACTGCAGTAATGGTTCATTGACACATAATAATTGTTGGTTGAATGAATAAGTGATTATGAGATGATTAAAAATAACGATAATTTTTTAAAGATTTTATTTATTTGTTTGTTTGTTTAATTTGTTTGAGAGAGAGCAGAGAAAAGGTCAGAGGGAGAGGAAGAGAGAGCCTCAGGTAGACTCCGTGCTGAGTTTCAGCCAGGGGCGGCACTTGATCTCACGACCCTGCAATCATGACCTGCCCGAGCCGAAACAAAGAATTGGACACTTAACTGACCTTAACTGACTGAGCCACTCACGTGCCCCAGTAATAATTTCAGCTAGTTCTTTTTCCTTTTGCCAGTTTGAGATAGTAACCCCTCCATTATACGTTCATTCACTGCATTAAACCCTCCTCTTGTTACAGCCTTTGTTCTCCTCAGTTTCAAGTTTTGTTTTATAGGTACATCTGAATAAATACAAACAAATAAACATTTATAGAACGAAAGCCATGGATTGTGATGTGTCTATTAAAGCTCAAGCTACTGAAAAATGTGAGAACCGTCCAAATATTTATGCATGGAACCCGGATATCCTTTGTACCTAATAAACTTATGAGCCTTGCTTAGGAAAAACCACTGCATTTCTAGGTTTGTTTCCTAACACAACCACTGTTTCTGTGGGGTCCCTGACATGGGACTAGTGATTAGTTCTGGGGTGTGTTTTTTTGATGCTTGAGGCATTCCCTTTGCTACTTCCTTCCACGGCTGATTTGTTGTTGCCGCCTATGATTGGTATTGTTCATTCTGCGTCCTGGCAAGAACAGAGCATATATTCCTTTAAGAGTCTGGGGAAGGAAAAGAGGGGGTCTTTAGCAGAGGGGTCGATATTACTAGCGAAACAGCTCTTCAGTGTCACACACCGCATTTTCCTTCCCAGGATATCCCATCCACTTCCATATATAGAGGTCCTGGGTTTGAGATTACAAGGAATGGTTGATGCACAACTGTTTCTACATCCGCAAACACGCTGTGACAGTCAAAGGCTGGACGTGACCTCTGCACAGGGTCTCTAGGGTAGGGACCAAGATGAATTTATAGACATAAATATTTACGCCCACACAAATATGTATATATTTGTAACTCTTTAAAGTGGTTCAGCGATAAGGGAGATAGTAAAATTGTGTTTGATCTATTTCAGTTAATCACATTTTCTTTCCATGTTAATATGTAATTTTGTCAACTATACAGGAAAATATGCTTGGCTGATGAAAATGCAAATTGCTGCCACTTTTCATATAAGAATTTGGATATAGATCAAAATCAAGTGCAATTTCTCCCACATATGCAAGCCCAGTTCACATTAAAAAATCATTTAATGTTCTCCATTATATCAACAGGATATAAAGTAGAATCACAGGATCATATAAATAGATGCATAAAATGCATTTGAAAAATCCAATACCCACTCATGTTAAAACCCTCAGTAAGCCAGGAAAAGAAGGAAATTTCCTTAATTTGATAAAGACTGTCTACAAGAAAATGTATAACTAATATCATACTTAATGGTGAGAAGCCTAAAGCTTTCCCACTAAGATTAGGTAGGAAGTCCCTTCTCATCACTCTTTTTCAAGATACTATTGGAAAAATCTTAAATGAGTATTACTAAGTGAAAGAAGTCAATCTAAAAAGGCTAGATACTATATGATTCCAATTATATGACATTCTGGAAACAGCAAAACTATAAATGATCGGTGGTTGAGAGGCATGGAGGGTGGGGAGAATGGGTAAGCAGGGCACGGGAGACTATTAGGGCAGTGAAAATATTCTGTTTGATACTATAATGATAGATAGATGTGATTATACATTTGTCCAACACCCAGAATGTGCAGCAAAAAAGAGTGAACCCGTATGTAAATTATGGCTTTGGATGATAATCGTGTCAATATAGGTTTATCAGTTGTAACAAATATACCACGGGGTGACGGTGATAGGGGGAGGGTCTATGCTGGTGTGCAGGCAGGAGACATAAGAGAAATATATGTACCTTCTGCTTAATTTTGCTGAGAACCTGAAACCTCTTAAAAAAAAAAAACAAAATAAAATCACCTAATTTTTTTAAGTCAAAGAGTGTAATATAGGGAAGCATATTTCTGGAAAATTGTTGAATGAGTATTTTGGGTGTAGAATTAAGAGGATTTGCTGACGAATTAGGTAAAAAGAGTAAAGAAAGCAGTAAATTCAGGATGATTGTTAAATGTTTGGATTTGTGCAACTAGCTAGATAATGGTGTTAGACATTCCACATGTGTAGGAACAGGTCCCGAGGACAGAAAACAGGAATTTAAAATGTATTGCTCACCTTGTATTTACTATATACATTTACCAATTTGCTACATATTTTATTGGTATTCATATAGCCTGGGTTAGAAACACCAGTGATTTGATACTGACTACCTTGTGAGACAACCTATTTCCAATTTCTGTTCTTATCTGAGATCCTCCATGTAATGTCCATCTGTGAGTCTTAACTCGGTCATTTGAAGGAAGGTTGGACAAAGTCTGGCAGTTTCTTTAAAAAAGTTAAACCTATATATCTCATATGACCCAGACATTTTATGTATATTTCCAAGAGATATATATCTCCAAGAGAAATGAAAACATTATTTAAAATAATGTGTGTGTATACGTGTGTGTGTGTATTCAAAGATTGACAAAGATTACAACCCAAATCTATATCAATGGGTAAATCAAAAAACAGCATACAGTGAATGCCTACACAACTGAACACTACTTATCAATGAAATGGAATTGACTATTGCTACATGCTACAATTAGTATTCTCAGAATATTTTTTTTCTGAGTGACACAGCCCAGTCCAAAACTATATGATTTCATATATATAAGATTCTAAAAGGTGCAAACTAATCTATAGTTACAGAAGTGGATTGATTGTTGTCCGTATGGGCTGGGAGAGGTGGCAAAGGGGTGGAGTAGAAATGGAAGGGCTGGAGGAGACTTTGATGGCTACAGATATGTTCACTACCTGACTATGGTGATGATTTCATGGATGTTTACACACGCCAAATCCCATCAATTTTATGCTCTTAATACATGCCGTTTATCGTATGTCAGTTATACCTCATAAAGCTATTAAAAATACTGTGGATATCCAGAGTAGTACTTGACAGCTATAATTTAGAGGTTCATGGTACATAATGAAAAAAGCTGAAGACAAACAATTAAGATGTATACCTTTATTAATCCTGGAATGCAAATTTATGGAATCACGATGATAAAAAGTAATATTTTCCTCTGCTCAGATTTGCAAAAACAGAGGTTATGTAATGTATCAAAAATGTAGTAAATTTGGTCACAAGCTTAATTCTGTAAATGTGTTTTTATATATCTTTTAAAAATATTGTCTAATTAAATGCATGTGTATGACTTAGAGAGTTTAGTATGCTTTTTTTAATGGACTCTAAAGAAATTGTAATTGGCATAACATAATGGCAAAATACTTATTAATATTACAGATATAATATGTGCCAGGCACTTTCTCTTCAGCAGCTCATGATCCAATTTAAATATGGGATTGACATTTAAAAAAAACGTTCTTCCTGCTGTGTTGAGAATAGGATTAAGTATTAGAATTACAGTGTAGTAGAAACGAGACACCTCCCCATCTCTCCACCCTAATTTAATAGATCAGTATTCCAGGTAAGAAAATGGTGTTTTAGCATAGTTAGCAGTAAGGTTCAAGTGAAATAGATAAAGATATGATATATTTTAGGAGAAGAATTAAGAGGACTTGCTGATGTAATCCACAATCTAGTGTCTGTCTGTGGTTCCTAACTCAGTCCTTTGGAATATACTAATATTTCATGAGTCCAGACAGATTCTAATTTGTTTTGAAACCTGAATAGTAATTTCTACATATACTAGATTTCTTTAACTCAGGGGACATTAGCCAGCTTTTATCTTTTAAATGTAAATATTATCTGAATATAGATCGTGATATTTTATAACTTTTCCATTTTGATATTAATGAATAAAATGAAAGCAATATTACAGTAGCTCACAAGGAAATATATACCTACCTATGGAAAAACTGTTATCCAGTTGTGAACCAAATTTATTTTACCAGTAGATGCCAGTCTCAGCTCACAAAACAGATTCAAGTAATTGCATATTGGTAAATTGCATTATAAGGATTTCTGTTTAAAAAATGTGGAATGGCAGAGATTTTATGTCAAGAAAAAAGGCAATTAATGAACTTTGAAAGCAGAACACAATACAAGCTCTTGAACAAGTCTATGACTCTAACAACAACTGGAAATAAGATTAATCTCCTCTTCCAGATTTTTCAAGTTGATATGAGATACTATCCCCATGAAAAGGGAATGAGAAATAAAAGAAAAAAATATGTACATGTATATATATATGTATATGTATACATATATATGTAACTGGCACTTACTGACCTGATTTCTCTGCTTACCTTATCTCACTTCTGTCTTGTTTTTACTTTATTTTTGTTTTTTGGTGGATGTGGAATGAAAATATATAATACATTAAAACCAACTAAACTGGATTTTTCTCTACCAAATTGCAATAGCTTAAAGTTCCTGAATTGGGCAAGGAGAGGCTCAGTTTCCTGCTACCTGCAAATTGATTCATGTCTCATTGAGGCGAGGTGTATTCATGTATTAGATCAAAACTAAGGCAAGTTCTTAGATTGTCTCTCTGTGAGTAGCTCAAATATGTTCGAATTTTTATTCATTTGCTCTTTCTTCTACCTGGAAGATTATCCTTTCAATTTTTGTGGGCATAGTCCACAGTAAGTATTAGATTTCAATACCATGACCCAGGAGGCACATGTACGTGTGTTTGTGTGTATGTGTGTATAAAACTGCAATGAGAATTTTCCTAAAACAGTACTTGTCTTTGCTATATATGATATCTCTGTCTTTTTTTTTCCTATTTTTTCTATTTTCTAGTTAGGTGCTATTCACTTGTAACCTGTAATAATAATTTGAGTCACAGATGTGATTAAAAAAAAATCTTTCTTAAGTGAACTATTCCAAGAGATAGAGGGTCTGGATTAATAATACTTTGTGTGTGTGCTAGTGTCTCAAATTTTTCTCTGTACATTAGCCTTGTAAAATTATATAGATAAATACTTAAGAGGGTGACACAGCATTCAATTTTACCAAAACAAACAAACAAACAAACAAAGAGCGACCTCTAGAATAGAGTTTGTTTCCTCCAGGAAAAGCTAAAGCAATTTCAAATATAAGTTATGTTTGGGAAGTACACCTATGCACAGAGGTGTCAATTTCATGCACAAAAATACTGTTGCATAAAGGTGTGCCTGAAGATGCCAAACTAGCTCTCCTTAAAAAGGGGGAGGGTAGCAAAGTGCTGGGTTGGTAAAGCAGGAAGCTGGCTCTCCTTTTCCAGAGCATTTGAAGATTTGTGTGGACCTGGCAATTGACAAGGCTGAACATACCCAACCAATAAAGAACTCGTCCTCATTAAATAAAATGTCCCTACCCACAAGTTCCCTTCTGCATGACCCAAGAAAGGATGCCCAGGAATCTGCAAAGAGAATTTGAATTAATTTGTACATGCTAAATTCTCTTAACAGTTTTCTCTGTCCCTTATTTTTCCACATAAGATAGTAGGATTAAGAGAGAGATTTACTTCTCCGTCTGTAACAAAGTTACTAAAAGGGAACTGAAATACGTTGAAATCTTGTACCAGTTAACTCAAAACCAGCACACTCCTGATTCCTTACTTATCTAGAGACTATGCCTATCCGACTCAGGGAAAAAGTAGAAAACATGTTCAAATGCAAAATAGAAACAAAACAGCAAAATCAAGCAAACTAGCAGCAAAAAATTTCTTGATCACTTACCTACTGTGTATTTTTAAAGCAGGGATGTGTAGATTGAATGGTGTAATTCTAGGGGCACCAACAGTCAGCTGGCTGACTACTGTCTAACCTTGACATTCTGTGAAATTCATCGTAAAATTCTAAAACTAAATAATAAGTTACATGATGTTCTTTTTAGAAGGACCAGTCTTTGTTTTATTTTCTTCATTTTCATCTTCACTTTTCTGTAAATTTTAAACACTTTATACTCTGTGTTTTTCAGACAATCACAAAACAGTGAAGGAAGGTAAGAGAAGGAGGACAAGTGGAAAAATCTAGGTCCTATGGAGTGAAGACAAGAAAATTAATTTAATTCCAAAACTATTCCATATCCTGTGGCAATCCTATGTGTGCTGTGTGCTGTCCAGATATAATATCTGAAGTAAAGTGAAAAGAAAACCAATTCCAAATTAGTTACAATGTTACATCATTGACATTACTGTGGGTCCCATGTTTCAACATCTTCCCGGTAGAATCTTCTTTCCACCACCATAGTTTGTGCAGTGGTGCGCAAACCACTCTTCGCTCTTGCTTAGACCAGTGTTCTGTCTTGTGGACTGATATCCCTGCCTCTGCTCTTGCTCTTTTCCAATACGTTTTTCACACAACTGAGTGAACATTTGTAAATGGAAAGCAGATCCTCCATTTAATACCTCCCAGGGGTTTCCTATGGCTCTAGAATGAAATAAAAACTCAGTAACTGTGACAAAAACGCCCTGCATGAACAGGCTCTGCCAACCTCTCCTTCCTCAGATCTGCAGACTTCCTCCATATACCTGCCGTGCACATCCGGCGCTCTCTGAGGTGAGACCAAATGAGTTTTCTAGTTCCTCGGATATTTCAAACTTTTTTTTTTTTTAAGTATTTATTCATTTGCTCTTTCTTCTACCTGGAAGATTATCCTTTCAATTTTTGTGGGCATAGTCCACAGAAAGTGTTAGATTTCAATACCATGACCCAGGAGGCACATGTACGTGTGTTTGTGTGTATGCGTGTGTAAAACTGCAATGAGAATTTTCCTAAAACAGTACTTGTCTTTGCTATATGTGATACCTCTGCTTTTTTTTTCCTATTTATTTTCTTTTTTAATGGCTGGTCACAACTTACTACATTAATTTTATCCATCACTATTGCATTGAAACCCAGAATCAAATTACACCTATATTTTTTATTCATCGTGTAACCGAGTTATTGCCATTAATTAGGTCTCAAATTAAATATAATCATCTGTTCATGAAGGTTGTGTCTGACCACCCAAACTGAATGGAGTCCTTCTTAGTGTGACTACATATTGAACTGTAACAGTTAAGCATTTATTGTTTTGCCTGTTACTCTGTGTCAATAAATTCCACAGTCTTTGCAGGAAAGGTTCCACCCCTCTGTGTACATTTTCTTTTCTTTTTCTTTTTTTATCCAGTGCTGTGTACAGAACCTGACACATAGCACAGGCTATCAGTAACCTTCTTTCTTTTTTTTTAAGATTTTATTTATTTATTTGACAGAGAAAGAGATCGCAAGTAGGCAGAGAGGCAGGCAGAGAGAGAGGAGGAAGCAGGCTCCCCGCTGAGCAGAGAGCCTGATGTGGGACTCAGTCCCAGGACCCTGAGACCATGACCTGAGCTGAAGGCAGAGGCTTAACCCACTGAGCCACTCAGGCACCCCTATCAGTAGCCTTCCATAGCTCCTCTCAGTACTGGTTAAAGAAAGTCTTTTTGCTATCAGTTTCCTGAAATCATTTGTAACCATAAACCTACTTATGTAGGTTAGCTGAAATAAGTAAATGCACATAAATAATTTTAAAAATTGGGCCTCAAAGTATTCTTAATTTTTTAAAATTACCAGATTCATTTCCTGTGGTTGCTGTAACAAATTACCACCACCTGGGTAACTTACACCAACAGAAATTTATTTTCTTACATTTCTGGAGACCAGGAGTCTGAAATCGGCATCACTGGTCCAAAATCAATGTTTTAGGAGGGTCATACCAACATCGAAGGCTCTAGAAAAGGATCCATTTCTTTCTTCTTCCAGCTTCTGGTGGCTGCTGGCATTGCTTGGTTTGGGGCTGCTTTACTCCAAGCTCTGTTTTTGTCTTAAATTTACCTTCTCTTCTGAATGTATCAAGTCTTCCTCCACCTTGCTCTTGGAGGATACATATAATTGCATTGAGGTCCCACTTGAATAATCCAGGATAATCCCCCTATTTCATGACCTTGATGTAACCACATCTGCACAGAGTCTCATAAGGTGATATTCACAGATTCTAGGGGGTCTATTTTTCAGCTACTACAATTAACAGTTCGTTTTACATTAGTATGGAAGATCTGTGCTAATTACTCCTCAAGAGTACCGTTATTTGTTCTTTTTTCTTTCTAAAGATTTTACTTGTTTATTTATTTGACACAGAGAGAGAGAGATCACAAGTAGGCAGAGAGGCAGGCAGAGAGAGAGGGAGGGAAGCAGGCTTCCTGCTGAGCAGAGAGTCCGATGTGGGGCTTAATCTCTGGACCCTGAGATCATGACCTGAGCTGAAAGCCGAAGCTTAACCCACTGAGCCATCCAGGCGCCCCAAGTTATTTGGCACTGAATTTAGTCTGAGAAGGCTAATTTAGAGGCATGTTAAAAAAATTTCCTTTTTGTCAGTGATTGGACTTCACCATTTGTCGTAGTAGTGAATATTTCTACTTAAAACAGTAATAACTGAAATTAAAAAACTGTCCTGATTCTAGCAAAATCTTATATAAGTTAAAAGGTTTAGGTAATCTAAGAATCAGATATAACCCCAACGATAGTGGGCATTCAGAGACCCAACCTCCTACTGACTTCATGTTGTTGAGTTGAATCATCCCGGCACTGTACAATTAATTAGAGTGTCCAGCTTAGCTTGTGGGATTAGATCTTCAGCACATAGCAGATTACAATTTTCCACCTAATATCTATTCTCCATGTTTTTAGTAATAGAACTTCCATTGTCATTTAGGCAGCAATGGGGAAGGTAAATCCCACATTTCCAAAATTCCTTGTAGCCCGTGGTGACATGTGACCCGCTTCTAGCCAGTGAGATGCAAGGAAACACAGGAACTGAATTTTAGTGAGAAGGGCACCATTTCTTCTCCCCTCTCTTATTCTTACTGCCTGAACTGAAAACTGTAGCAAGTCTCCTGGACTACACAGTACTCTTGGAAGAGGAACAATGTAGTCAAGGTGGTAAAACAGATATACTGACAAAACTTTGTTTCATGGGAAACAAAAATAAACATCTACTTTGTTTAAGCCGCTGTCATATTAGTATGTTTTTACATGTAGTTGAACCTAATCCTGACATGCTATCCAATGTGAAATTACTGTGTCATTGATAAAGTTCACTCAAAAATGTAATCTGTAGCAAAATATCAGCAGGTATAAAAGGCTTGCTAAAAAGTTATGGGAGTCTCAAAAAAGTACATCTCTATATAATCTAACTTTAGGGAACTATTTACCCTAAAAGTTAAATTATTTTATTTCATGAGGATAAAACATTAGAATTCAAAGTCATTACCTATTCTCTTGCGGACCTCACACAGGTTTGATTTTACTGCATTTGCAGTTCATAATTTTCCTTGGCCATTTTATTTTTCCCAACTTCAAATGTGACCTTTATCATCTGAGTCCCCAGTCAGCAGTTAATCTTGTGTTTTCATGTCATGTTTCATGGCTAAATTGCTATAGTGTAGAAAGTATTCTAATTAATGTGGCAAGATGTTGGAAGGAATGGTTAAGTATTTTGATTTTCACATATCAGCGGCAAGTTACAGCTGCTTTGGTTAAAAGACAATTTGTCCACATGAATGTAAAAATAACATTATCTGTCATTCAAATTCATTTTTTGATAATTTCTTAATCTTTCATTTAATTTTCTGTCAATCTAATTTAGCCTGTTGCGCAAGTGCATAAATAGGTAGTCAGTCTAATTGAGTTCTAAATATAGACATATCACACATATAGGATAAACTTCTTTTGCTACCTCTCCAGGAACCAATCTTTTGCTTTCAAAATTGAAGCGCTGGGTCATATTTACTTTTCAGCGGCTAAGGGGCTAATTGGAAAAGGACATTTCAAGTTCAGTTTTGCTAATATCCTTATCAAGTTCCACAATCGTCAGATTTCTATTAAATCCACACCAGTTGTTTGAGGTGAGGGGAGGGGCAGTTTTATTTGAATTCATTTGTGTGGACTGGGATTGTTACCTGTCCATTAATTTGTTGTTTAATTTTGGTTCATTCTCCATGGGACCACTACGGGGAGCTGGCATATTAATGTTAATCTTTCCTTTGGGGCCATATAGAATATGTTGCAGTCACACATTCAAAAGTGTATATTTTAAGTGACTAGGCCATTATATCGATTTTTTTAAATGGTCTGTATATTTTTCTAAGTTGTAGTAAAATACACATAATATAAAATTTACCATTTTAAGCATTATTATTAAAGTGCACAGTAACGTGATATTAAGTGTACCCACACTGTTGTATAACTATTACCACTATCCACCTCCAGAACTCTTCTCACATTGCAAAAGTGAAACTTTGTATCATTAAACAAAAACTCTGCATTTCTCCCTCCCACGTTCTGGCAATCACCCTTTTACTTTCTCTCTCCATGAATTTGACTGCTCTAGATACCCCATATAAATATTTGTCTTTTTGTGATTGGCTTATATCACAACATAATATCAAGGTTCACCTACATTGTAATATATGTTAGAATTTCCTTCCTTTTCATAGCTGAATAATACTTCATTGTATGTATATATACCATTTTGTTTATCCATGCATCCATCAGTGGGCACTTGAGTTCCTTCTACCTTTTGGTGGTTGTGAATAATGCTGTTATAAATATACAAATACCTCTTTGCAACTTTGCTTTCTGTTCTTTTAGGTATATTCCCAGACAAAGATTTGCTAGAGCATATACTAATTCTGTTTGTTTGTTTGTTTGTTCATTTATTGAGAAACTGCCATACCGTTTTCCAGAGGTACAGTATCATTTTACATTCCTATCAACAGTGCATATGTGTTCTAATTTCCCCACATCCTCACCAAGATTTGCTATTATTTTGGGGTCTTTCTTGGTATTAACCATTCACATGGGTGTGAGGTTATTACCTTTTTAAAAATCATAAATTGTGTATGTGTTGATCAACAGTGTTAATCATGATAACCTAACTTTGCCAGGTAGATGAACAAAATAGAGAACATATTTAAAGATGTACCATATTTTATCTTCTTATTTGCATTATGATTTTGTAATTATGGTTGTGTATCCAGTGTCTGGGCTTCACATAAGGTGACTTTTTACAATATTGTTGAATTGCTTTTAATCTAGGCAAATAATTTCTTAAAAATGGATTGTATTCTATAAATTTACTTGGAAGATCATTGTTAAGAATGTCAAGAATACTTTCCTATAGACCTTGCATTTTAAAAATACGTCTTGGGGTATCCCGCAAATGAATATTTGACCAAGTAGAGTAGTTGAAATCTGGTATACTAAAAAATTAAATCATAGAAAATTATAATATGAGATTGAATGCAATATTTTTAATGTGCTGCAATTTAAATTATTTTTACAAGGGACAGGCATTTTGATATGCTCAGATAATATAATAACTTCAAACATACATTTAACATGTTCAAACAATTCCCTGAAAGCTGTATGTATTTCAACATCAAGAATGAATCTCATATGATATAATTTGAAGTACTCTGATGACAATCACTAACAATATAAACAAATACACCAAGAGCTCAAATTTAGATAATTCAGAATATGTATAATTATTTTGGCTTTTCTTTTAAGAGGTAGTAAATGGAGCCTATTTGAGGATTACCTGAATGTATACACAAAACATTTCTGAACTCGGTTAGCAAATGCTCATTCAGAAATATCTTTCTGAAGCAATAAAATCACATTTGTTTCCATGTCATAAACATTTAATTTACAAAAGGTGTTGAAAATGTTTTTTTTAACAGATAACTTTTTAAAGAAATCTTTATTGTATTAGTTACTTCAGGTATTATAAAAATACTTCAGATATTATAAAAATGACAACACCTTCTATGTAGATGAAACTTTTGCAATTGCAATTGTTATGACTGTCCACACCGAATGGAACTTTAATGTCTCTTTAAAAGAAAAAAGAAAGAAAAAACAGAACATGCTTTGAATTGCTAATCAAGGCAATTTGCCAGTTGTAAATGGAGCACTGTAATGGGAGTAGATATGGACTTGAATGATACCATTTACAAGTTCACCCTTTTAGAAGGTATAAGAAAAATTTCACCAATAAACAAATTTGATCTTGAGGTAGGGACCGGTCCCATTTTCCACAGGTCATCTCAAAACACAAAATCCTGGAGAGAAAATGAGTATTGCCCTATTGACTAACACATAAGTTACTGTCACCTCACAGTAATTACACCGCAAACAACGCGACCTGTATCGCTTTACTTTCACAAAAATGAGGAAGGATCTTCTATTTCTAACATCCTCTCTATTCTCATTGTAATATGGGTACATACACGGAAGTTTCCGGTGTAGGTTTATTTTGACTTATCTACTATAATACATTATGTAGTATGTAAACTATAATAGTCATTATTACCCAAGCAGTTGCATAGAATTCATTTTTCTTAGTTTCCATTATCCTTCATGAAGGAGCCCTCCATAATCACTATTGTCTGGGCAATGGTGGATTTTTAAGAGGACAGTTTTAAGAGGACAGTTCAATTTTGGCTTACCTGTCTGAAATACATTAGTACCCCAGAAAATTTTAGAGCTGATGAACCCCAACATCTCTGAACCCCAAATTATAAGATTTTCTGTAAATACTAGTTTTGATTAGCTATTTCCCTTTCACAAATCATTTGACATTCTTAAAAGTATGGAACAAAATATTAGGCTCAGCAATAGCTCTTTGGTTTGTTTTCTGGTGCTCCCTGGGTCCGTTTACTCAAAAAGTGGATGTGGTAAACTTATTTTGACTAAACTGTGAGTGCTATAGGCCTTCTTTCCTTCTGTAGTTTTATCATGTATTCCATCTGCACCTGGGAAAAGGTTCTTCACATCCTGGTGTCATCACCTTCCTTTTTTTTTGTCACCATGAAAATGACTCATGGAAATTGGAAAAGTTTTATTTTCCCAGTGTGTTTGTTTTTCTCCATTGCTTATTTTGTTTTATTTTTTAATTTCATTCTAATTCCAGTAAACATACAGTGTTATATTAGTTTCAGGTGTGCAATATAGTGATTCAACACTCAACTGCTTCTTATGTCCTATTTCCTTATATTACATAGCCTTCCTCTTGGCATCTCTTGAATGATTGCTTTATAGGATCATGTGACTATTTCATGTGCTTTTAAATCCACATATGTTTTTATAATATGTTCTTTTTGGGAAGGCACAAGTCATCCTTTTTTTTTCATTTGCCCTGTTGTCCATTCCAGTGTTGAGGCTCAAGTTTCTTCTTGATAAATGCTTACAGGTGTCGTGATTTCCTCATACTTTTGCTTTAGGAGTGTGGCGTCACGACAGACTTTGAATTGGGCAGCAATAGAGCTGAACCAGCGGCCACCCATGAGCTTTAGTTTTAGAAAGTGTTCTGGCAATCTCTTTTGCTTCTCTTCCATGTTTCGTAATTTAATTCCAACTTAACTAAAAGAACCTGGGGGCACAGGAAAGATGAGTGGCTTGTTTTGGAGAAAGGGGGAGCATGTCTACAACTGAATCGTGGGCCTTTCTTTTTCACAGGCTTGTCTTTTGAGCCAGGGGGAATTAGCTAATGGGGATACTATCCAAATAACATAGCAAAACTGAATGAGTTCATATTGCCAAAGTAAGTTGTTTGTTAGGATTTGTGAAAAATATCAAATTAATCCGGATTGATGAGGCAGGAGCTTGTTGAAATACTCTTGAAATGACTTCAAATAACATTGGGACTCCAGTTTCTTAGCCTGTATTTCTATGCTTATATTTTTCGCTTCCAATCTTTCAAACATTGGAAAATAAAATTCAGAATGATAGGGACACAATATAAAATGAAATGAAATGAAACAAATAAACCTGAAACTGGTATTAAAACTTTCCTTGTTTGCTTATCTGTTACTGAGGAAAAAAACGTGCTTTTTAAAATAAGGAATAATTTCAAGAATTTAATTTAGTATTTTAGAAAGTGTTATTCCATCATAATTGATGATATATATATATGTGTGTATTTGAACCTTCTTATACCTTAAATCTGAAACTCAAACAAGCAATAATAGTTAATATTTACTGTATGTGTACTTTATGCCAGACACTGCTCTAAGAGCTTTTTAATTATTAATCCTCACAATTAATCTATTAGGTGGGATTATTCCTGTTCCCATCTTGTGTGTCAGGAAGTTGAGGCTGAGAATGGTTAAGATCAAATGAGTGCTAAGAAGTGAGCTTAGGAACAGCAATTAGGAACCTCTTATTAATGGTCGAACATCTTTATGTTGGGTTCATATTTTTGTGGCTCTTTGTTCTGGCACACATGCTTTTGAATGTTTTGTATAACTTGAAGACTACCATTTCTAAGACAAGCATTCACATATTTCTATAAACCAAAAATTAAGTCTAGTTAATAACTTTGTATAATTGCAGATGATTTGCTGTTTATATGACAAAATGTATACATGCTTAATACATTTGAAAATATCAAGTCCCTGTTTGTATTGTCTCAGAGAGATACCATGGTGAGATGGTTGTGTAGAGATTTTCTGCTATTTTAGAATAGCAAGGGGCGCCTGGGTGGCTCAGTGGGTTAAAGCCTCTGCCTTAGGCTCAGGTCGTGATCCCAGGGTCCTGGGATCAAGCCCTGCATCAAGCTCTCTGCTCAGCAGGGAGCCTGCTTCCTCCTCTCTTTCTGCCTGCCTCTCTGCCTACTTGTGATCTCTGTCTGTCAAATAAATAAAATCTTAAAAAAAAAAAAAGAATAGCAAGGTTTATATACTTGGTATCGGCTATTGGAGATCGTACCTCCTTTCCACTTAATCACTTTCCCTCCTTCCTCCCTCCCATTAATAGTAGGATGATCTAAAGCTGACCTTTTTTTTTTTCCCCATGGCACTTTGTCATTTTCCCTTCCTCACATCTTTTGTGCAATACACAGGTAGTAGGGGAGTGCATTCCTACGTGTGTCTTGGTGACATATATCTAATGCAATTCATTAGTCTTTTGAGGACATACATAGTACAGAAAGTATACCAGGCTGATTTTTTTTAAGCTATTGAGCCTCTGAGTAGCATCTGACTAGCTATCCTTAGCAAGATGTATGCCCTTCTAGTGATTTTTTTGTGATTAACATAATCCAAGATTCGTTCTCATCTTTGAGATTTTCTTTTTTTTTTTTTTTAAGATTTTATTTATTTATTTGCCAGAGATAGAAGGAGTCCAAGCTCTTTCCAAGCAGGGCAGTGGCAGGCAAGGGAGAGGAAGAAGCAGGCTCCCCACTGAGCATGGAGCTGATGGCTCCATCCCTGGGACATGACCTGAGTTGAAGGCAGATGCTTAACCCAGGCACCCCTCAGCTTTGAAATTTTCTTATCTGCTGGCTTAAGGAAATTTTATGCTCACACGCACACACACAGACACACACACACACTTCTGATGTTCTTTGTGGGAAATAGAACAAAATAAAGCTATTGCATTAGAAGAAATTATTTTCAGTAAATAATGCTTTTTAAATATTTCACTGGCAAGAAAAAAATATGTTATTTTGAAGAATGTGATGATTAGAAACCTGCATATATAGGGTTACATACTGCTGTGCCCACATAATATACAGAAGTTCCAGATGGGTAATGATAGGTCTCTATTTGAATCCTGAGGTAAAGGTTCATTAATTCCTACATTAACTCACTCATCATTCATCCATTTATTCATTCATTGACTATTTATTTTTTAATTTTTTTATTATTATTTTTAAAGATTTTATTTATTTGACAGAGAGATAGAGAGCAAGCCCAAGCAAGTGGAGTGGCAGAGAGAGAGGGAGAAGTAGAGTTTCTGCTGAGCAGGGAGCCCGATGTGAGGCCCGATCCCAGGACCCTGGAATCAGAAGGCAGACACTTAACAGACTGAGCCACCAGGCGCCCCTCATTCATCAACTATTGACTAAGTATATGCCTTATGACTTCAAACTGTGTGAGTTAGAAATATGATCAGGAACAACACAAATATGGGCCTTGTCACAAAATACTTACAGTCTGGAGGGTGTAGACTGTTAATTAAGTCAGCTACAGATTGGTGAATGTAGAGGTAGGAGAAATGCACAGCAGAAAGAAATCATGGAAGATTTCATAGAAATCATAGGAGGCCATGGAATTTGTATTAGAAGAAATGAATTTCAACCTGATATTTAAAGGATGAAAAGGAGGTAATCAGTGAAATAACTAAATGGAGATTGTGTGTGTGTGTGTGAATCAACATTTTTTTTTTAACATGGACAATTTGGTCACACAAATTCTAAGACCTTTTTTTGCTCAGGAAAAGGCTATGTTTTTATGAAATCCTGAAGCAACATCACATTAATGAGATTAGAAGAGTCAAACTCTCCTAATGCTTAAGCAATATAATGCCTTATCAAAAATTCTATATCTTTTAAAGTTACAACTCTTTTGAACAAATAAAGTAATAGGCTCATTCCAAGATGTCTGAAAATCTTGGATTATGTTTAATGCCTCCTTAACACTTAGTAAATTACTATTATAATAAGCTAAATAATATCCTAGGGCTTGAAAGAATGACTGCAGTCTTCAAGGCTCATAGCTTTCTACCATGGATAGTGTGCAAAATGAGAGATACTGGTTCTTAACATGAGAGCAACCCATTTGTAAAAAAACAAAAAATCAAATTGTATGCAGAAAATTAATTTCATAAACTCTAGCCTGTAAAAGACCTCTTATTTCATCCTACAGAGAAAACTCCTTAAAATATTCTGAGAGAGTTAGACCAGAAGAATCAGATCTACTATAACTATAAATTCTTGGGTCTCTCCTAGCATCCTCCAGTGCCCGACCCTGACAATCCCTCACTTCTAAAAACCTGGAAAGAAGGGAAGAGTACAGTTATAATGGTAAGATAGTAAAATTTTCTATTTGGATCTTGTGGGGAATGGAATTTTGATTGAAATCATTGGACTAAACTCAGTATAGGAATTACCCTCATAAAAGGGTATTGGGTCATTGTCAGTAGATGGACTATGGAGAAACAATTTCTGAGAACATCGGAAAGATTTAGGCTGCATTATCATTTGACAACATGCAAGCATGAGCTCTGTTTTCTCCCTTCAGAAAGATATGCCCTTGTAGGTCTAAAACTAGTTCCAGAAATGAGAGATTTTTCCAGTGAAAAAAAATTTTTTTTTTGTGGAAAGATCAAATAAAGTCTCACCAAAGACACTGAAGACCTATATTAAGTTTAATATGTTAACAGTTGATAAGAACATTCCAACTGATAAAAAGTATATGTATTTAAGTCAAAATAACTTAGTTTTAATGATGAAAATTCAGAACTATTGCCAGTTCTGCATAAAAGACATCTTTGTACATACCCTACGATGAATTTTGCTTTGTAAAGAGAGTATAATACACTATGAAGTAATACTTGAATACAAAGTGTAGTTTCAAGAATTACTAGCTCTAAAATTTGGCATTTTCCGCTCATTTTTTAAAAAATTTTCATATGTAAAATGGGGAAAACAATATTCAGAAAATCAGCTCTTTGTAGTCTGGACTAAATGAGGTGGCCTAGGTAAAGAATGTAGTATAGTGATCAGTACACACCAAGTGCTCAAAAAATGTTTGCTGTTACTTGCAAAAATGTAGGGGAAATAAGAGTAACAATATAAGGGTGAGATTAGAAAAAACAAACTTTTTCGTAAAATTAATGTGTTGTAACATTGAAGAACATTTGTTTCTCTTCTCCCATCTCCTATCCTGCCCACAAAAAGGAAAGGAAGTAAATTGATATATTTAATTTTATGTTAAACATTTACATTAATATCAGTTAATTAGGCCTTCTATAAAATTCTCAAAATAAATATTTATGGCATTATATAAACATCACTGTTCAAGTTTATTCCCAATGTGTTTTCCTTAAAAATATTAGAAAAATCAAAATAAAATCTGCATTTCAGATAGTCTGTATCGGATCTTTTCCTCAAATGTGGAAGATAATAAAGCCTCACCATAAAAGAAGCATTTGGTGAGGTTCAGCAAGACCAGTCAGAGAGTAAAATAGGACTGCGGTCCTGCACCAGTTGGGAAAGGAAGCAGCAATGAAATGATTCAGTGCATTCAGTCCCGGACTTGCAACCCAGAGCCAAATAATGTTGCAGTCAGAAAATGAATTATGAGCAGAAAGAAAAACAATGGATATAATTGATCTTATATTTGTACTGGAAAGCAAATTAAGGATAAGCAAATTATGATAGAAAGAGGACAAATATGTCAATAAAATGCTAAATTCCCAATGGTTATTGATTGAATATTAATTCTAATTCTTAAGCCTCCACAAGCTATAGTTGATCTTTTAATAGTTTTATTTTACATTAACTATATACCCTATCAATCCCGTGTCTTCAATTTTAATCTTCTGAAGTCCATAAATCTCATGTATATTGTAGTGGAAAGGCGTTAAGTTAACAAGATGCAAAATAGCCATTAGAACAACTTTCAAATCATTTTAAAAGTCAATTTTTAATTGTGTATTTTTTACATTAATCTATTTAGTCCCTGTTATATGCTGGGCAATGCATTAGGAATGCTACATGCTCTAAAATTTAACTTTAATAGTAACCATATGAGGTGAATGAGACTGTACTAATTTTACAGATGAAATAACTTAGACTCCAGGGGAGGGGGGTCAGGAGAGGGTGGTAGGGTTATGGACATTGGAGAGGGTATGTGCTGTGGTGAGTGCTGTGAAGTGTGTAAACCTGGCAATTCACAGACCTGTACCCCTGGGGCTAAAAATACATTATATGTCTATAAAAAATAAAAATAAAAGAAATAACTTAGACTCAAAGAACTTGAGAATCTTACCTAAGATTCTGTAGCTAACTATGTATGAAAAATCTGGATCCATAGCTCTGTCTGCTTACCTACAAGTTACAGTCTATTTGATTAAGAATAAAACTAGACTTATGTAATTATACATTCATATATTTTAAAAAGGTAAGTAGACCTTCAAGGTGTGCTACATAAAAACAGCATCTTTCCAACTTCCCACTCCCTATAGGCCATAATATTCAAGTTTTCAGCTAATTATTTTGGTATTTACTTCCATATAGCTAAAAAAATAAATTCTACTTTTTAAGACCATGTGATACATCCAAAATAAAACATAACCAATTTTTAAGAATTAGGACCTCACAGATAATATTCTTAATAGCAATTAAATTACAAAAGAAGAAAGAAATTTAAAATTTTTCTTCTTGTAATTGAATCAATTTTATTGCTTTAGATTTTTCAAGGCAATTTCTAGATGCATACAATTTTATGATTGTTTAATCTCCTTGGAAATTATTCCATTCTGTTCTATTGAGCACTCTAATTGAGATCCTAGTCAGTTTTTAATATTTACATATATAAAATTATATTATTATATATGCATACACAATATATGTATATATGTGATTTTCATTCCTTTACATATAAAATTATAAAATTAAAAATTAAAGTCATAAGAATTATAAAGAAAGCAATAGAAAATCCAACAAAATCTACAAATTTCCACAGAAAGTTCAAGAGAGAATTAGAACTAATAATTCATCCATTTAGTTGGAAACCATAACATGTGAAATTGAATATTCCTTTATATCAGCAATACACAATGAAAAAGAAACTAAAAATATCTTATTCACCATTACATCAAAAACTATAAGGTATGTGAGTAAGAATACATAAATTGTTTTATAACAAATTAAAAATATATTAAAATGTTTTATTTAAATATTTTAAAAGATTACTTAGATATTATAAAAGGATATAAAACAACTAAAATTGGGGAGCTGTATCATGTTCAACCATGGGGAGGTACAATACAATTCTCTATGGTGGTAATTTTCTAAGAGCAAGGCAAATTCTTTATCTTCAGTATGATGATTTTGACACACTTGAAGAATATAAAATTATATGTGGGATTATTTGCACTGTTTATTACTGGTAGGAAATAGAATTTGATTTTTACATGTAAGTGGGATCAAGCCTATTGAATCCATGTATAGGGGAATGCGGGACCTTAGAAGGGAGGAAGGACAAAGAGAATAAAAGAAAAAGGAAAAGCCAAGTGTACGGCTGAGCGGAAACACTTGAGAGAGCAAACATAATTTAGCCATTGCAGGGCTGTCACTTTTGTTTCATTTTTGTTTCGTTTTGTTACCATCAAAGAGCTGTGGTTCCTCAATATGCTCTCCTCTTTACCTATCAAAGCTTCTTTCCTTTCTACCTGACCCACTGACACTGTGGCATATGTGAAATTTTATTTAGGTGAAGTTTGCAACGGAGGAAGGTAAGATGGCTGATTATCAGTCACAAATATAAAAATAAAGGATAAGGTTTATTAATAGAAAATGAGTGTTGTGTTTTGCTTCCCCTTCTTTATTGGCCACGATTCTCAGAGAAATAGAACCAATAGCACACGACTCTCTCTCTACGTATACACACATATGTGCACATGTATACAAGTTTCATAGCTATAGAAAACAGAACCAATAATGTATGTGTGCCTGTAATAATGTAATAATGTATGTGTTACCCTTCTTTCCACCTCTTGTCCTAAATCATTTTGATAAGAAAAAAGCACGTTTCACTTCACACTTGAAGGCCAAAATATTAAGAGGCATAAAAACTGGTTGAGAAATAAGCACGAATGTCTTTTAGGCAGAAAGTGATACTGTATCAGCAAGTCCCTTGTTTTTTGACAAAGTGGTGGATTAAAAGGTTGGAAGGTACCACCTGGAATGGCGACGAATAAAGAAAGAGAAATGGGATGCATTGAGACTAACCTAACAATTACGCTAATGAATTTTTAAAGTTACCTCATTTGGTGTGGCCTGGTCATGCTTTCAAAAAGGAATGTGGGGCAGCTCTAGAGCGTGCTCTGTGAGCTTGCAAGCTCAAATAATGATCTGAATAATACATGATCAAGAAAGAGTCAGTGTCCTTGTAGGAGTGAAACAGTTTTTCTTGCACCAAAGCTGGGATGCACACTTCCTTATATTAGCTTTTTTTTTCTTTCTTTCTTTCTTTTTTTTTTTTTTTACTAACATATAATATATTATTTGCCCCAGGGGTACTCATGTTAGCTTTTTAAATTGGTTTTAAGTTTTATTTATTTATTTTAAAATTTTATTTATTTGTCAGAGAGAGAGCACAAGCAGGGAGAATAGCAGGCAGAGGGAGAAGCAGGCTCCTCACTAAGCAAGGAGCCCAATGTGAGACTCGATCCCAGGACCCTGGGATCATGACCTGAGCCATAGGCAGATTGGGTAACTGACTGAGGCACCCAGGTGCCCCTGGTTTTAAGTTTTAAAACAAATTGTCCTCTGTTGACTTTCAGCTTACAGTTTTAGCCTCAATTATTGGGGAATGATAGGAGGCTTGACTTCTTGCAAGTAGCATCTTTAAGTGAGTTTAGTGAATAATAGATTGATAAAGCCAGTTGAAACAATAAGGATTTATCTCTTACCTATCTATCTCCTTGGTATGGACATATTAAATTTACAATAAATATTTTATTTCATTAAAAAATAACTACAATATGGTATAAATCTACACTTCTTATTTCCCTTCTTTTCTATAGTCCAATTAAGCTGTGTAACTTCTGAACCATAAGAACAGAAATTCAGGAGCTTATACAGGTTTTCCTTGCTATCCAAAAGTAGAATGCTCTTATGAAAACTTCCATAGGCTGAAATGGTAGAGCAAAGAAGTGATTACCATTAATTTATATGGAAAATTTTTTGACTCTTCCCAGACCTAAAAAGCAACTTCTCTGAGGTCTTTCTGATACCTGAGGGCACATCTTGCTAATGGATGCAGAAAATAAACTGAGACAAAGCAACAGATGCTCACAGAGTTCAAAGCTATAGCGGCTTGATGATGAGATGCTGAGTGTCGCTCCCTGGGAAGGGGCTCGGCGGTGAGACTGTCACTGCTGGGGGTGTGTTCTCCTGCATAACAGCTCGCTGTGAAACAGAGGCTGAACCCTAGCTTCACTTTTCTCCTTTCTTCATAAACTGAAAATCTTCGGATTTCTTTTGACTAGCACAAGGTATCTAATGCAGGCTTATGTAAAAGCAAATTGGCCTGATGCCAACTTTGAAAAGCAAAGGATCGGGGCACCTGGGTGGCTCAGTCGATTGGGCATCGGCCTTTAGCTTGGTTCATGATCCCAGAATCCTGGGATCCAGTCCTGTATCAGGCTTCCTGCTCAGCGGGAGACTGTTTCTCCCTCTCTCTCTCTCTCTCTCTGCCACTCCCCCGCTGCCTCTGCTTGTGAGCCTTCCTTGTCTCTCTCTCTCTCTCTCCCCCTCTCTGCATCAAATAAATAAATACATAAAATCTTTGAAAAGCAGAAGATAATCTGTATACTATCCAGTTTGAAAAGGAAGCTTCTGGTAGGGTGCAGAAGTAGCCAAAAAGATTGATGCCTAACCTGGATCCCTTGCACAATGACTATAACAGCACAGTCTGTCCCTTTTAATGGTCCCTGCTTCCATTGCTTCTGGGCCCTACTTTGACTGATTTTGTAAACAGTGTTAATTGTTTCCTTAAACGAAACTTCTGGCTGACTTGTGGTAATTCTGATAGAAACTTTCCAAATTTCCATATCTGGATCCAAAATTCCAGATTAGGTTTGGACAAGTTCACTGTACTGAAAATCAAGATCTTATCTTTTTCAGTGTTCTTTAGAAAGTACAGCTGTGATTTCTGTTGCATTTTTTTTTATAACCTAAATTATGACTATCAGGTAAGCGCTCTCATCTGTAATTTTTAGAATATTTAATTTTTTGTGCAACGGCAAAGAAGTCCTCAGTCTTCTCTAGAATGTCTTCCAAAGTCAAAGCACTTTCTAAGAATTGCCTAAACCCAGTTTGGCCTCATGATGATTTTTATTTTTTATTTTTTTTAAGAAACATTTCAGGGGAATGGGTTTCCTTGTGCATCTGTTATTCACTTTCTGAAAATGAGGGGGGATAAAAAAATAGACCTAATGATATGCATATGTTTCTATCAATTTGTTTAACTTGATTAAAAGATAGCCAGCTGGGCAGGTTTTTATTAGCACAGAGCAGAAAGTCGGTACAGGGAAGGGCAATCAGAAATATCTGAAAACTCTCTTGTGACCATTGAAACCATGTCATATACTGGTTATTTAAAAATCCTCTCTGATATTGACTGAATGATTAAATGGGAAAATAATATGTCAACTCATTTCTGGTAAATGAAACAAAATCTAATCAGCTACCTTATTTCAGCCTGCCATATTAATAAAAAATGATGAAGCTCAATGTGGAATATTTCTTCTCAAGTACATAGATAAGATAATCTTGAAAAGAGTAATTGCTATGGGCTTGCTTTTTTTCCTAACAATATTTGGAGGGAAAAACTATTTCTTTGCATCTCATCTCTCCCATGAGTGCTTTGGAAAATATGTAGTTATTTTATTTGAATTCTCAAAAAAACCCACCATGGAGGCACTCAGTCAAAGTGAGAATTTAATCCTTTAAAATCAGAAGTCTTTGATAACTAGATGATATGGCAACTTTCATGCTTGATGTTTGAATAAACATGAGATAAACTTAAAAACAGAAATGTGTTTCATCTGGTTGCTTGGGTGGCTCAGGTCATGGTCCCCGGGTCCTGGGATAGAACCCTGGGCTGGGCTCCCTGACTAGTGGGAAGCCTGCTTCTCCCTCTCTAACTCTCCCTACTTGTATTCCCTCTCTGTCTCTCCCTCTCTGTCAAATAAACAAAACAAAAAACAAACAAATAAAAAAATATATATATAATGTGTTTCATCTAAAAGAATACCAGACTCTATTAAGAAAATTATTACATGGGGTTTGATATGCACTTGAGATTGGAGTTGCATTCTATTATGGTGGATACTTATTTTCCAGTGTTTCTAGATGTGGGAATCTAGATGTGATTTTTATGAATCATTTCTCTGTAAAGTGGAAAATTAGGCTGCATAAAAAAGCATTCTGAGTTATGTTAGTCCTGAAGTAGTTTTAGCATATCTTTTTAACTGCACATTAACCAATTTCATGTATTTTATAACTATAACAATATGCTTTTGAAATGCAGATCTACAACTTTGTATTTTCATTTCTAAAATTCAGAAAGTTGTGAAAAATATAGAGTTTCTTTTTTTTTTTCTTTTATAACCAAGAAGCAGGAAAAACAAGAGCTGACTTGACATGGTCTTTAATTAACTCACCTAGTGTGAATGTTTATAAATTTCTCTGATAAATATCATTTTGTTCTATTGCGGTGTGCTGCCCTAGACTCCAATGTATAATAATTATATTTTATTAGCTTTCAAACCCAAAACATATCTAGTTGTGAGAGTATATAAGAATTTCAGATCTTACATTTTCCTCTTTCAAATTCTTTTGTATGGTCTGTTTTGAGCCTAATGAACTAATTTTGGTTATTGTTTTTGAAGCAGTCGCAGTGTTATTTTTTAACTTTTCATTCATTAACACTGGCCACTGACCCCATGCCTATCTCTTTGCTTATGATTTGACTTGAAAAAGCACAATAATTCATCATTTTAAACATAGGAAACTTAAGGAAGTCTTAGTTTAGCTAGTACAAATGGATCTGAATCACAGCACTCAGATTTGACGTTTAAGGTCTAAATTTTTACAGTGGGTCTGAGGAAGAAAAGATATCTTAATCTACTGTTATTTCGTGATTTAGATCGCAAGAGAGTTTGTCAGTTTTTTTTTCTTTTTCAGTCCATTCATCTTTGACATTTCTTCTACTCAAAACAACAACAACAACAAATCAAAACCAAAACAAAACGGAAGAATATTGATAACTATTTGAAAAGATCAGTTGTATTTTGCTATGTTTTCTTCTACTAAATTTAAAGTTTAGAATTAGGTCACTTTTTAAAAAATCTTAACATAGTTAAATGTAATTATCCTGGAAGAAAGAAAAAGGAAGAGGTATTTAAAATTCTTTTAGGTGAAAGGATTCATGGAAGATTAATAATTGTTATTGTATCTATGTTGACTTTATTTCACCTTGAAATACAAGTGAACAAGTTATTGAAAGCATATGAATGAAAAGTAAAATGACTTTAAATAAAGTCCTGTTTGGGACTCCTGGGTGGCTCAGTCGGTTAAGTGGTTGTCTTTGGCTCAGGTCACGTTCCGAGGGTCTTGGAATCTAGCCCTGCTTCTGGCTCCTTGCTCAGCAGGGAGCCTGCTTCTCCCTCTGCCTGCTGATCCCCCTGCTTGTGCGCTCTCTCTCTCTCTCTCTGTGTCAAATAAATAAAATCTTTAAAAAATAAATAAATAAAGTAATAAAGTCCAGGCAAATTTTCATGAGTCATATTACAAATGAATCTTTACCCTAGGTACAAAATTGTCATTTTCACTCATAAAGATTCAAAATAAAATATTATATATTTTTCCTTTACACAAAAGGGCAGTGAGATTGATTTTTCATAGTAGTAGTAGGATGTACATTTAACATAATTTTACATTTGCGTACTCTCTACAAAGTCATTTATTTTAATGTTCATAGCAATATTTTCAGAGCATATATTTTGAAACTCAGTAGTATCTATATTCTATTTTAGAAATGTATACATATGTTTTATATATATAAATAAATATAAATATATACATATATTGGGATGCCTGGGTGGCTCAGTTGGTTAAGCGGCTGCTTTCGGCTCAGGTCATGATCCCAGTGTCCTGGGATCGAGTCCCACATCGGGCTCCTTGCTCCGCGGGGAGCCTGCTTCTCCCTCTGCTTCTGCCTGCCACTCTGCCTGCCTGTGCTCGCTCTCTCACTCTCTCTCTCTTTGACAAATAAATAAAATCTTAAAAAAATATATATATGTATATACATATATAAGAAATATATATAGGAAATATATATGTATATATATTATATATATATGTGAACTAATGTATAAAAACCTAATGAGATTTTTACTAATGTTTATACAGAAACCTAGTGTTTTTTGATTAGCTAGGCCAAAATTTTATTTACTATATTTGCCTCTGAGTTACTTCCATAACTTAACAGGCTGAGTTCCCTTCAAGAGTTAAAAAAAAAAAAAAAAGATTTGAAATGACTGTTTTCAAAATAATTCATTCATTTAATGAATATTTATTGAACATCTACCTTATTCAGACACTATTTTTTTAAAGATTTTATTTTTATTTATTTATTTGACAGAGAGAGAGAGAGAGCGAGTGCACAAGCAGGGGGAACAAAGAGGGAGTGAGCAGCAGACTCTCTGCTGAATAGGGACCCTGATGTGGGACTCTATCCCAGGACTCTGGGATCACGACCCAAGCTGAAGGCAGGCGCTTAACCATTGCAGCTACCCAGGCGCCCCTTATTTAGACACTATTATATCACTGGGAATACTACAGGGAACAAAACAGACCCCCCCCCCAAAAAAAAAAAATCCCAGCCCTTAATGAGGCCAACAGTCTACCAGGGCGAGGCAGTCAGTGCCCAAAGAAGTAAAGCAGGTAAGAGATTAGGTAATAAAATGGGTCAGAGAAGCAGATAGAGAATTTCAAGGTGGGGATTTGTAATTTTAAATGGAGTGATCAAAGGGAAATGTTACTGAAATGGTAACATTTTAACAAATACCTGAAGGAAGGCAAGGAGTAAGAGGTGTAGATAACCAGAGCCGGGTATTTTTGTGAGATCAGTCAGCAAGAGCAAAGACCCCGAGGCAGAAGCATGCCTTCTGTGTTCCCAGGGAAAATACAGGATCCTGTGTCCATAATGCATGTTTGCTTTTTCAAAGATATTTGAAAGCTGAGTTTCCAGAGTGTTATTTAAATGACTATTTATAATTAATACATCAATGAAATGAGATTATAAGTAGGTATCATCCCAAAGAAAATACTTTGATATTCATTGTGAAGATAGCTTGAAGGGAAAAATAATACCTAGAAAAAGGCGAAGTGAGAGTCCCTGGCTCAATCCTAGTCAGTCTGCTTTTGAAGCAGTGCATAAAATTTTTCATATTTTGTTTTAGAAAGGCTACAAATAACTAGAGAACCCAGAGGAAAAGATCAATATGGTGAAGGAACTTAAAGCCTTACCACATAAGAGCAAGCGAAAGGATCAAGACTGTTCACTCTGCAGATGAAAAGCCTTTCAGGAGAGAGAATAAACAGCAAGGAGATGATAGCTCTCCACCATCTGATTTTTTTTGCCAGAAATAATCATGAAAACTTTAAATCTGGAAATTCTACTTGAGCTCAACCCTTTATTTACATGTTGCTTTTATGTAGCCAAATTATAATTAGACTTTCTACAAATGCCCAAAAAAAGGAGAGCCCAAATATGACTCAATAGTTACTTTATGAATACCATGTTTTTAGAGCCCTTAAAATAGCTTACCACGTGTCCTCATCTCCAGCTGAAGAAACCAGAATTTCAAGGCATTAAGTCACCTCTGCAGAGTCATACTTCTGGTAATGACTGGCCATCTCCAAACCTCACATTCCTTGAGCTTCCTCTACCGTCCAGGAATACCACTATAATGCAATGCAAGGAACAGCCTTCTAACCAGAAGAGATATTGCGATTGGAGCTACTAACCTCAGGAGGAAATGAGAGTAGATTGCTCAGGCAGTCCCTGACAGGCTATGCAACCGTTTGTTGAGGATTCAGACACAGAGTAAGGTGTTTCAGGAATGTGTTTCTAACATCCCTCTTGATGCTAATGCTTTGCGATTATAAGTTGTATGTTGTGTTTTAAAAAAAATCAGAATACTTGAGAGTAAAAACTTGTATATAGTCTAGTTTGTATTCCATATGTCTTTGAATCAATTTGATTTCATTTTTATATATTACACTCTTAGTTGTTAGACTTACTTCTCCCAGTCAAAATTGATGTGCTCGTAACAAAACAAAGATCAAAGCTAGACTTTTGTATATCTGTTTATTATTTTGAAATTAAGTCAGAACCCAAAGACATCTCCTGGCAAATATACAGCTTAATATCTAATGATAGCTCCTTTACAAAAGGTTCATTTTTTGTGTTATCTAAAATATTTGATTTAACCAAAAGCTGCTACAGAATCTATTCCTAAACATCTCTCCCTTCACATGGTGTGTCCCTCAGTGACACAAGTGGCACCAAAATATTTTCTATTAAAATGCTAGAATATATTTTCCAACCTATTTTTAATAAATAAAGCCCTTCTTTGTTAATATGTTAGTTTATGATTCCCTCTGTTTCTAAATGAACAGCAGCAGGAATTCTTAACTGCTGCTTGGATTTACCCCAGAGAATAAAAACTTCAAAGATGTATGTATGCTTTTAGATTTGACATTAAAGAGGACAGAAGTACATATTTTATAAATAGTATTCAACCTATGCATGACAGATTAGAGCTTGATAGACACCTCATTAAAAATGTCCCTGCTGTTTGATTTTCTCAAAATATTGATTTCATAAAATATTGATTTTCTATTTGCTCTAATGTTCCCAAGTTTGCCTGATTATTGAATAAATGTCTCTACTTCCCAGATGTATGCTGTCTTTTCCATATACAAAAAAATAGAATGACTTATTAAAATGAAATAATAGTCATGTTTATAGTAGTTAATACACATGTTGAACTTATTTTGTACCAAGAATTACTTCTATTGAACTCACTACTATTATTGTCCCTTTCCTGTTACCAAATGTGTGTTAGGATCTACATTTTTCAAATATTATCTTGTAATTAAAGCCTTTCTTGAACATCTCACTTAAAATCACAACCCTTAATACTTACTAACCTCATTTCTGCCCTATTTTAAAATCAATTGTATTAATTGCTTCCTAATCAGCTATCATTTTTTAATGTGGTTTATTGTTCACTTCCACTTTCAGAACAGCGAATCCATGTGGATAGGCATTCCTGCCTTTTTATTTTTGTCCAGAATGAAAGTGACTCAAGCCTTGAAGGTATCTTGCATGTGGTAAGGACTCAATAAATATTTGCTGAGTGGCCCCATTTTACCTGTGACGAAAATGAAATAAAGCAAGTGATATCATCAGTTCTTGAGCACCTCTCTGTGCAGCATACCATGAAGTAGGAATGGGAATAAAATGGTATGAAAAAAATCTGATTTGAGCCTTGCTTTCTCAATTCCCTTGAAAGTGACTCTCGAAGGGAAGACATTAATCAAATAGTGGTAGGTCAGGTTATATGTATCTTATAATTACCAACTATGATAAGGACTAAAAAAGAGAGACCTAGAGCCATTTGAAGAGCTTAAATGTCCCACCTGGCATGCTGCTGGGTGGGAGATTAACCTCTCTGGGACAGTAATGAAAGATTAGAGAACCCTTATAAGCAAAAGGGGAAAAAAAGAACAAAAGAAGAGAAGGAAAGAGAGCAAGGGACAAAAAAAAAAAAAAAAAATGAAAGAAGGAGAGAAAGAAAGAGAAAAAAGGAAAAAGGAAAGGAAAGGAAAATAACATTTTATTGAAAATCTTGCTCAGATTCTGGTGCATATGTTCAAACACAGAGTGCAACTGTGGTCTCATTAAGTTGCACAAAATAAACACTAATTCACAACTCCTTCACATGTGCCTTGGAAATCCTAATACCCTCTCCCAGGATTTCTGTTTATTTCTCTTTCCTTTTCAGGATTATTTTGGGTTCCAAGCTCAGGGCTTTACATACTGATTTAGTGTAGGGTTTCTTCCACCTACTTTTTCCTGTTCAAACACTGTCAGTCTGGATAAGAAGCCCTGCCTCTTTCCTTAATTGTCATCAAGGCATTTTACATGTGTAGCATGTTTCATTGAGTCATCAGGGAGACAAAGGATTTCTTTACTCAGCCATAATACTGCCCCAGTGTTGAATACCAGACATCTCTGTCTCTTAAAGCTGTTTGGCCATTAAGCAGCTGGGACCCCAGCTGCTTACCAAGTTGCTTGCTTTCCTAGCTCTCAACTGTTCTCCTCTAAGATTGCCTTTTCCATTTTCTCTTTTTGAAATCTCTTTCCATTCGTGAAGTTATGTCATTAAGTTCCTTTCTCTCTCTCTTTCCCTCTCTCATCTTCAGTTCCTAATAATCCAAAGCATAGTCTCAGGATCTCATCACTCTCTTAAGATACTCTTTTAAATGACCAGCCATCTAATTCAGTATATCTAGGGTTTTGTTTTTCCTTTGTTTCAGTTTTAGTTATTAAAAGTCATGTGATAACGAACATCTTTGTTGCAATAGGCTGTCATAGAATTAAATGGAAACCAATTTCTTTGACTTCTATCTCTTCATACACCTCTTCAGATATCTTCAGATATAGATACCTGGCCTTCTGAAGTCAATTCCTTCTTTTCTGGAGTATATCCTTTATAAGTTATTTTATATTATTTCATTTATTTTTTCTGTGTTTTTTTATTATGTTCCATTAGCATTTTTTATTATGTTCCATATAGTACATCATTAGTTTTTGATGTAGTGTTTAGCAATTCATTAGCTGCGTATAAAACCCAGTGTTCATGACCACACATACCCTCTTTAATACCCATCACCCGGTTACCCTATCCTTCCATTCCCCTCCCTTCTGTAACCCTCAGTTTTGTTCTTGCAATCCAGAATCTCTCATGGTTTGTCTTCTTCTCTGATTCCCCACCCCCATCAGTTTTCCCTTCCTTCCCCTAATGTTCTCCATGCTATTCCTTATGTCCCACATATGAGTGAAACCAAATGATAATTGTCTTTCTCTGCTTGACTTATTTCACTCAGCATAATCCTCTCCAGTTCCATCCAGGTAGATGCAAATGGTGGATATTCATCCTTTCTGATGGAGCTGTAATATTCCATTGTATATATGGACCATATCTTCTTTATCCTTTCATCTGTTGAAGGGCATCTCGGCTCTTTCCACAGTTTGGCTCTTGTGGACATTGCTGCTCTAAACATTGGGGTTCATGTGCCCCTTCTTTTCACTACATCTGTATCTTTAAGGTAAATAGTAGTAGTGGTAATAGTAGTAGTAGTAGTAGTAGTAGTGTAATTGCTGGGTCATAGAAGTTATTCTAAAGAGAAGCTAGTAAACTCTTGTTTTTAAAATATCTGAAAATATGTTTTGCTTTACTTTGGTTCTGAGGTTTGGTGGTTATGCAATTCTAGCCCAATGGATTTATACTCTTGACACTTTAAAGATCTTATTTTACTATCTCTAGCTTCCAATGTTGTTGGTAAACCAAAATCAAGATATACTTGTTCTTACTCAGATGTCAAGATATGTGTCACAAGAAGGTGTGAAGTTGTATATTGCTTACACAATTGAGGTCCATGGGGTGAGCAGGAAATGGCTCTTAAGCTGGTCCAAAATGGCTTGAGAAAACAGGGCAGGGAGACCAGTCTGGCTTTCATTATGGTTGAGCATGGGGCTGGGATGAAAATTCCTTTGTACTGGCAGGGGATTGCATGGTTTGAATCTCACAAAAGCTTCAAAGGAGTGGGCACCAGGCATTTTTATCAGTCTGTCCAGGTGTGGGGCACCAGGGAAAGAGAGAGGGTAAGGCTTAAAAGTTGTCAGCAGCCAACATCTAAAAGCGTTAGACTCCTCATCACAACCTTACAGTACTCTGAATGGATTTATATGAAGTTTCACCAAGATACATGCGACAATCATCCAGATTCTGGAGGCAGGATTTCACGAACCTCCAAACCAATGCTTGGAATCAAAACCATTCCGAGATCAAGCTTCAGGCAATACCCATAAGGTGACAGGTTATGATTATTTGCATCAGGGTCTCACACATCTCTACAATATTTTAACCAATCACCATTTCAAAAATGAGGAGTATTTTTAATATTCATTATTTTAATTCTAAGCCGGAGTCAAGATCTTCCCCAGATTTCTCTTGTTAATGCTGAGCTGCCCCTGAGTTTCTTGGCACTTAAATGAGGCTCAGCCTATGAAGATGGAGCTTGACAACAAGATGACTTGTAATTCTTCTCCTTGACTAGTTCCTTGTCCACTGCTTTGTCAGTGATTCCAACCCTATTAGGCTGAATCCTGTTTTTGATAACAAAGACTGTCAAATTTCTATGCAGGATCATGAATTGAAACTCAGTCAGAACATAACATGATATATACCTTTTCAAAAACATACTTAAATAAAAATAAAAGGAAAATAATTTGTTAAAACCTTGTAACTCTAAGTAGAATCATCAGCTACAAAGTAGCTGATTAAGAAAAGAGCCCTGATCAATGCAGATGTGATGTGTTCCCCTAGTCTAACAGGGCTGTCATTAGTGAACAAAGGATGTATGACCTGAAGCACAACATTCTTTCATTTTTACAAGAATGGCATGATAGGAAAACACATGTACATATTTTTTTACATATTAAAAAAGCAAGTGCATTTTATTTTTTGATTTTTTTAATTTTTAATTTTTTATTAACATATAATGTATTATTAGCCCCAGGGGTTCAGGTCTGTGAATCACCAAGTTTACACACTTCACAGCACTCACCATAGCACATATCCTCCCCAATGTCCAACCACCCTCTCCCTACCCAACACATGTACATATTAAACTTACCAAAAAAAACACCTTGGTTTATGTGTGAAACAGACTTAAGTTTCCAAACATAGATAATTTTAAAAGGTTTTTGACCTCAGTGAATATCTCTCCATGCTGTGTATATATTACAGAAAGGCTAGCATCTTTGGTTTTTCCTTTTAATTGCCAAGGCACTTTTATTAAATGGCAGCCAAGAAATTTCCTCTATAATACAACCCACCTAATGAGTTCTCATTTTCTGCCTGAGAACCTGCTCTTCTCAGGACAACTGCCAGTGTGACTAATCCTTCCTTTAGAGAAAATTCTATATCCCCACGATGCCCACACTGTGGTATGGATTTGTCCTCTGGTCCTCCAGGGGAACTCTGCTCCCCACCCCAACACACACACACACACACACACACACACACACACACCCTGAAATTAGTTGGAGATCATAGGTACATAGATGGATAGATGATAGCATTACGGGGCCAATTTAATTAATTCAAGTCAATAACCGACTTTACCTAACAGAACAATTAGCATCTCAGCCTAAAATATTTGCTTTCAGGTTACTTCAGTTTTCTTTAGAATGAATATGCCGTTTCTTTTAGTTTATGTAACTAAATGCCTGCTCATAAGATTTGCTGAAAATAAAGACAATTCAAAAGGGAATTCAAATCTCAATCTTTGATACATTAAAACTTAGATGTGGCTTTTAAATAAAATATTTCCTTCAGCTTCAACCACTTAATAGCTATAAAACCTTAATCCAGAAAAAAAAATTTGTCTTGAGTTTCATACACTGCTTCTCACTATATTATCATTTCTGTTATCAAAAAATAATGCCTTACATAAATAAAACATAGTGTTATATTCATATGTTCATCTTTCTCTGGACTTCATTGTTGTCGTAATATTTCTGGAGGTTTTAAAGCTGTTCAGGAACATAAGACAGAGGAATCTTTGCTTTATACTTGATCACCAAATTTTCATGACCAAATCTTGCTTACACACCACATTTCTCTAGAGTGCTGCCAGTTCTTTATGGTGAATCTTCCAAGTTTATAGCAAACTGCTTGTTAAAGTTTTAACTCTAAGTAAGTTCTGGACTTGTTTACACATGGCAATGAAATTTTTATCATGCTGTGAATTTCAATGCAGTTGTCAATTCTGCTATTTATTCTTAGGTTTGCAATGTCCTTATTCACGTCTGATTTTCTGTTGTTATAAATCAAGTTCCAATTTCTCCACAACATTTGAATTAAAAAACAGAGGATGCAAGTTTTTAAAAATTCCTGCTTAATATCACTGCTTACATTTTAAGAGAGAAGCCAAAGTGAAATTCTAATAAAGAGGGCTTTCAGAAATTGAATGTCATCAAAGAAGTGCTGTAAACTAAATGTTAGAATCATGGTAAGGTTGAAATTTTCTCTGTAAAGCAGCCATTGCAGCTGTCACAGGAGAGCCCTACAAAAATGCAATGTATTGATCATCATAATATTCTGATGTTTATTAAGAAAAGGAGAAAAAATTACAGTAGAATGCTTAAGTTAAAAAATGTATGTTATATCAGCTAGAAAATTTGGAGCATTAGTTGGGAAGGTTTAGGGAATTGTTTTCCATGAATGAACTGCTCTTTGTATATACTCAAATATGATGCTAGCAAGGCACAGGTCAGGTCTGTGGCCCACAGTGCATGGAGCTTTGGGAAATTAAAAACAAAATAAAATTATCACCTACAACCAGACCACTTTGATGTTTTAGAATCTAAAACCTGGGAGGTAGGATTTCCCCAAGAGAGTATTTTGTAAGTCTGTAATAGTCATTGGGTTTGCATAAGCAGATACATATTTAAATAAACATTATTTTATTATGAAGTATTATTTATATTTTATTTTTTATAGTTAAGGGCATTACATTGAATGTTTTAAAATTTATATTGAAAGGTGATATTATACATAAATTTTAATCTAGGGGACTAAAAGGGGAATTATGAAATATTTGTCTAAGGGGAGAAAGGACTTTGGTAGGATGGAGGCTCATTGTGCCACTTCAAATGACATCTTCACCTCTTACCATGATCAGCTGCTGTGAGCATCCCAGGGTCCTGGGATCGAGCCTGGCGTCGGGGGTCCCTGCTTGGCGGGGAGCCTGCTTCTTCCTCTCTCTCTGCCTGCTTCTCTGCCTACTTGCGATCTCTGTCAAATAAATAAATAAAATCTTTAAAAAACAAAACAAAACATGAGGAAAAGATCTTTCATTAGCCTTGATGGGTCATTTCTCCTTTACGGCATCCTGAACTAGTCACAATGGTCAGAAAGCTGAGTATTAAAATTCAGTGGGACCCTGGTCAACACTGAGAGATACTGTGTTGGAAATCTGGCCAAAATCATGTGAGTGGAGTCAAGGAGCAACAGTGACCCATAAGGAAGTTGAATGGGTTGTTGGATGGGTAAACTAGGAGTCGCCCCTGAGAATCTGAAGATTATGGAAACTTCTCCCAGAAAGATTTATATGTGCACTCACACAGAAACAAACAAATTACACAACAAAAATGTTTGTTTCAAAACCCAGCTTCCCTGATTTTTGAGTTAGTTTTGGCGCTGTTTGGTTGTGAAACAGCAGCGGGTAACATTGAGGCTACTCGCCACACAGGAAGCCTGATAGGCAGAGAAGAGAATGCTGCTGGGCATGACAAAGCAGAATAAGAGAAAGAGAGAGAGAGAGAGATCTGAGTCCTTGGACCCAGTATCCCCTGAAATTTGTTTTGCCCATAATTTCCAGTGGTATGAGGCAGTAAATTTGGCTTTTAATTTATTTGATTTGGGTTCTGTCACTTGAAACCAAAATAGTCCATTCAATATTGATGTGTAACTCAATATATTAAGAAAAACTGCATTATGATATTAGCAAAATTATTTGGCCACAACATCAACCAATGACACTGCAAAATCCTTATCTTTTAATAATTAATTTTAATTAGTTTTTGCTTTTATCCTAACAGGAAGAGAATGCATATTGTAGCACATAGATGCATCTAAATTGACCTTGAAATGATTATAGATCTCTCTTTTTGAATGATAATGGTCTGTTAATTTTATTATGAAGTACCTGAAAACTATTCCCAATAGGAAATTAAAATAAGGCCCATAAAGGGTAAATTATTTAATCTCAACCTGGGTTGTGGAGATGAAGTTTATTGAATGCGGAAACTTAGAAATATACCAGCAGTCTGTAAATGACTCTTATGGTGGGCATTGTTTTCTTGATGATTGCCATAATATTATGCGTATAATTTTTTGTTTGTTTAATTACTATTTATTTGAAATATATTTTTATTTAGTGTGATTAAAAGTCACGCTAACAGCAAATAAAACATGTTGTTTAATTTCTAAGCGGCTGTGCCTTTTTGGGGGGTTGTTGGGCAAATTTGATGTGACTTCTTGAAAACTTTGAACAAACCATGGACCAAAATGAGCTGCAAATCCAAACTTTCTGTGACAATAGATCTTCTCAGGCAGACTTTCACAGTTCACGATGATTTTCTTTACTGGTATCTTAGCTACACATATGGAAAGTAATTTCAGTTAGAAGCTCGTTTGCATGTTTTTTTTTTCTAAAGAGAAATATAGCTGTGATATTAAAACAAAGAATAAGTGCAAACATTTGAAACATTTGGTTTTATAATAAAGTTATTGAAATAAATTAGAATTTTTATTCTCTAGTTTTTAGCAGTTCTTGAGATTCTGTAATGTGTTGAAGAAAGAAATTTACATCACATGTATATGGCTCTTATAATATTGTTGATTCTTACAGAAGATGGTGGCTTCACGAAATCATTCACTACATGGTAATTGCCATTACAAAAAAATTAAATTAAATTAAAAAAATAAAATTAAAAAATTAAAAAGTTACAGAATAGACATGTCCCTCCACAAGATTTGCTAAGGACTTAGCATTTCCTTATTTTTTTCTTTCTGGTAGATTTTCTACAAGAACTTGACTTAGAAATAGCATGTCTTTTTTCAGATTTATGAAGACATATATATTTTTTTTCCAAGCAGCTTAACATCATGTGATGTAATTGTTGAAGCACTGAGGTCAGACATGCAGTATCTTCTGTAAAAATGTCTTAAATCTATTGTTTCCCACATATTCCCTGTAGCTTTTAAATTAAAGGAACCACAAAAGCAATCAAACATATAGAAAATATGTCGGTTTTTTTCCCCAAGTGAATTTCCCCCCAAATCTCTTTCGCTCCATCTTAAATTTCAAATAACACATTTCAAAGGATTTTGAAGATAAGCATACTTTTCTTCTATTTATTATTCCATGCCACACATGTGAATAACAATGGAGTCCCATGTTTGTTTTTTAAAATATGAATGATATGGTAGATTTATAGTAAAACTAAGTAGTTTTAATTCTGAGATTACAAAAGCAAATTTTATTGTTCCCGTAATCAGCTTAACAATCTCCATTAAATTTTTTTTTTAAGCTTTTATTTATTTATTTGACAGACAGAGATTACAAATAGGCAAGAGAGGCAGGCAGGGAGAGAGAGGAGGAAGCAGGCTCTCCGAGGAGCAGAGAGCCCGATGTGGGGCTCGATTCCAGGACCCTGGGATCATGACCTGAGCCGAAAGCAGAGGCTTTAACCCACTGAGCCACCCAGGCGCCCTCCATTAAATTTTTAAATTAATTGAATGTCTCATACAAAGTAATTGCCCAAATAACTGGCTATTTTTTTATTGTGTTAACTAATTTAACTCATTTTTGAGAAAGAAACTAATAGTATAGTAAGAAGTTGATCACTTGAGTCCCAGACAAAAATTTTCCAGAGCCCCAAAATTAATTAATCGGTTAATATTTCTGGCCTAAGTCTACAAGCATAACTACTTTGATCACAGAGCTGTTCAGATCAGTCAAAGACTGCCCTCTTTTCTCTAAATTCCAAGGATGTTTAACATACTTGACTGATTTTTGATTTGTCTTAAGGATCACAATGGTCAACTAATAGTGCATGTTGCCATAGTTACCAAGTATCTTTTCTTCGGCTGATTAAACTTGCAAGGTGAAAAACATTTCCACTGACTATTCATTATACACATTGGAGGCTGAAGGTTAAAAAAATACCACTCATACTCTAATTATTACACAACCTAGGAGGTATAATGAGTGCTGATCCCATAGTTCCATTGGACTTTATGTACCATTTGTTACAGCCCAGAAGATGCTTACTGTCTTATGGCAATTGGTCAGTGACTTAAGGTGACTGAATATATGGGTAGTGTAAAATGATTGATTTTACTTTAATTCAAACTAACTTCATTTATCAATATCATGTGCGGCATTGTAAGAAGAAATTTTGTATTTGGGGAAAATCTCTTATTTGAAATGGAGAAAAAGGGACAACATTAGTTAATTTTGTTTAATCCTATGATTATAAACTTTAAAATATTCATATCATAATTACTAAAAATTTGCATTATTTGAAAGAAATTTTATTTTACTTACTTTTAGTTGTGTTATAAAGGATAAAAAAATGCTTGGTGCTACTTTTCTTTCATTGTTTCTGTGGAAAGAAGTGGAACATATTAATAGATAAATGATTGTGAAGGTGATAATTTAGTAAAGTTTTAAACTGAGTTATAGATTTGTGAGAAGTTTTAATTTAAAAGTTGACATCATTCTTCTAAATATTTTCATATTGATATTGATATATAAGGCCAAGAAAATTCACATTAAATAATTTTAACTTATGTTAATATTTTAGAAGGAAAATAACATTATTTTTTGTGTATTTTATACCTATTCCATATTTGCATGGCTTTGAAAATGTGGGTTAGGGTCTGGAAATGAATCTAAATGATGTTTTTGTACTGTTTTGCACAAATTACAATTTTATTTTGGGGTAATAAAGAGATTCTATCTTTATGTTTCTTTTTGCATTTTTTTGGTAAGGAAAATTCTAATTGTGGGATAAGAAAACAATATTTTTCATCCCTCTAACTTTGTAGTCCAATCACCTAGCTGATTAGATCTGTGATGCTCACCATTCATCCCAGGCATGATGAGATATGAACATCCTTTTCTCCTTATAGATGAGAATGTACCTATCTTTTGAGGAACCATCTATGATAGTTAATGAAACTAAATGGTAAATCAATATTTCAAATAGGCCTCTATTTAAAAAAATACAGTATCTTAAAATAGAATGTCATCATGTCCTCATATTTTGCTGAGCTGTCCACAATTCAGAAACAGTATTTGAATCCCATGCAAAATTAGCACCATGATGTGCAAGCAACTCCATTAAATAGACTTTAAAGATGTTTTCTAAGAGAACATTAAAAGTGATACTTTCCTACAACTTGAACTGTTTCTAGTCATATTGTGTGTCATAATATGATTTCCTTATTGAAGACTACAGATATCTGCAGTGGCTAAAAGAGCAATGAGATAATGTCCTATTTTAGTACAACACTTCTTGATAGTTCTGGTACTGAGTTACACTGTCTTCAAGGACACTCCCTCCTACCCCCATTAATACCTCAGTATAATAATAATTTTCAAATGTCCAGAAAAACAAAAAATATATAAAAGTGCAAAAAAATAAAGTATCACCCAGCCCATTATGTGTAAATATTTGCACTTTTTTCCATTATTCATATCTGAGCAGGATAAAATGACTTTGGGCAATTGTAGGCCAGATGTACTAGGGATACACTTGACAAAAATAAGTATCCAATTAGATAGAAAATTAATCCATCACCTGACTTATGACATTTTAAAAATATTAATATAACTGGGATGGCTTTCAGCACTTAATAAATGAATGCTTAAAGAGGTAAGATTAACAAATTAAAAAAAATAAAAGGAGTGAAAATAATGGTAATTATCACAGGGAAAAAGATTAAAGGGAAGGAACACTATAAAGTTCAAATGATGAGCTTTATATAAAAAAGGAAGAAAACATTTGTCCATGGGAAAATACATAAATAGAAACAGATGCAATACATGCTACGAGAATTTTTTTGAAGATTTTATTTACTTACTTATTTGAGAGAAAGAAAGTGCCTATGCTCCTGAGAGCATGGGGAGGGGCAAAGGGGGAGGGAGAAGGACAAGCAGACTTCCTGCTTAGTGCAGAGGCCCAGGTGTGGGTTGTGGGGGGTGGGGGTTGGGGGGTGGGGGGGTGGAACATGGTAGAGAGGAGGGGAAGGGTATCTCTATCTCACTACCCTGAGATCATGACCTGAAGCAAAATCAAGAGTTAGATCCTTAAACAACTGAGACACCCAGGCACCATACGTGGTACGAGAATTTTAAAAGGAGTTTATATTTTGACTTAAAACATAGATTGTGTACTTGGCACAAAGTAGTTATAAGTAAGTACTAAACAAATTAAAGGAATTGAAAAACTTGCATACTTCCAAAATAAGAGTGATAACATTTTCATGTTTGTTTATTAGCTAAAGAAGTGATGGTATCCTAATAAAATTACCATAGAAATAATTTATTTATGTTGGCTTCCAAAGGAAGAGTTTCAATATATGAAAACAGACTAATGATGGGGAAACATAGAAGGTGGTATGTTGTAAATTCTTACAGAAGAAAGTGGCTATTATGCTCATTAGAGGCCAGTGTTGGTTATTTTATTATCATACAAGTTTATTGATCTGGAAAATTCAGTAAGTCATGTATTAAAATTTGCAGATGGCTCTGGTTATGACTATTTGCTCATAATATGATGTAGTAATTACTTTATTATTACTTGAATTTAATAGCAACATTTTTATGTTGATATGATAATGCAGAGCTAAAAAAATGAAAATGGGCAATACATTTAGAAGGCAATAGAAGTATGTAATGAGAACATTTAAATATTTCTAGATGAGTACAGCTCAGAAAACCTTTAGTTCTGATCTTGTCTCACAATCTTCAGTTGATAAGGGAAGATAGTGGTTCTACATTATATTAGATAAGCATTAAATTTCCTTTCTTCGTATATTATTTCATCAAATTAAATTAATCCTTATTTTCATTTCAATTAGAGGAAATATAATAAAAGGAGTGGAGATCTCTATTTAGTGGAGTACCAAATCAAGTCATAATAGTAATGGTAACGTACATTGTGGTGGTATTGTTGTGGTAGTACTACTATTACTACGATTCCAACAACTAGACAATACCTATTCATAACTTTCTATATGCCAGGTCATTTGCTAAGCATATGTGCTATGCATTCAACTCATTTAGTCATTGCAATGACAAATCTATTATGATTTATTATTTTATTATTTATTTTTTATTGTCATTGTTATTGTTATTATTTGAATTATTGTAGGCATATGGTCTGTTATTTTATTTTATATTTTTTCTTCCAAATTTTTATTTAGATTCTAGTTAGTTAACATAGAGTCTAATCGTGGTTTCAGGAATAGAATTTAGTGATTCATCACTCACATATAACATCCAGCACTCATTATAACAAGTGCCTTCCTTAATACCACCACCCATTTAACCCATTCCCCACCCACCTCCTTCCATAGACCTAGCCTGTGTAATAGAAACACAGGAAAACCTCTTGTAGATCAAATCATTATTCTGAGAGTACTGATATATCAAATGTAAGAATCCAAACATATAGGGCATTATAGAGGCAGATTGTCCACAGCTTTCCACTCTCAAGAATTTTTGTTGAGAAATTTTATTATTATATAACTCATATTGAATGCTATTACACTGAGATCAGTATTGTGGGAAGAAAAGTATATTGCATAAGGGAGACAGAAAGCTCATTTTGTGATATATTTGTGATATATGACATTCAATCTGTGTCCAAGGCTAGAACTCTGTGGTTGATCAGAATGATTTACAAGTCAATTACTAGCAATTAAGTGCTTATACCTACAAATGACAAACTTGATACTGGCTTCCATATGAAGAGTTTCAACATAGGAAAACAGACTAATGTTGGAGAAACACAGCAGATGATAAGTTATTAAGACAGTCATCCTAAATTGACAGGATTGATTAAATTTTATGTATACACACATATGTAAACTTTATATATATATATATTTATTATCTATATAAATATATAGTGTGTGTGTATATATACATTTATAGGTGTGTGTGTGTATAATATATGTACACACACACACACACACATACCTTTGTGGCCTTGTAAATATGTAAAGCCTCTTTCTTTCCATATCATGAATCCTTTTTGTTTGCTATAATTTGGCATTGGCATTTGCCATTTGGAATTTTCCTTATAGCATGGTGTACTGTTAGCTTTGCTTTGTTATATTAAAATATAGCTCCAAAATAAACTTTATGTTTCTTGAGTTCTAGATATACATATAAAACTAAGGAAGATTAAAATATGCATGAAATGAATACTTGATCAGTTGCTAGTTAATCCAGAGTTAATTTTGTAGAGTTCTTAACACTGAAAATTTCAGAGTAACTATGGTAACGACCCACATTTTATTTTCTAAATTTATTAGTATTACATTTTAATCTATATATGCGTATATGGAAATAGTTTAGGTAGTATGGACAGCACTAAAATAATGTCCGATAAAGGTGATAAAGAAGGAAAAACAAAACTGTTCTAAGGCTTTTAGAGTTTTCTTTAGAACTGTCTGATCCACTGGAGCATAAACATGTATCATCTTTTGCAAAGGCATCAGTCATATTCTTAAATAGTCTATTTGCCAAGTTCATTTCAGTGATGCTACCATGAACTGAAGTTGGGATTTACTACTTGGCCTATATATTATATAAATTTGCTAAAATGTTATTTCAAGCATGTAGCCCTAGAGGTCACTCAACTGAACTGTCCCCCAAAGTTATAATAATTGATTACAGTAGAAATCAAATGGGTAGCATATGAAACTCATAACCACAACTGAACTCCATTAAATGCATTCACAATGTCAAAGTCAATTGCTTCTGGCAGTGTCATTCCCGTTATCCTGTTGATCAAAAGGTAATGGGAAGTGACAAGCAATATCACAAACACTCCATCGTAAACAAAATATTCTTTAAACATTTAAGTGACCATGGTGATAGCCCTTTTTCACAATAGTCAAATCCAGCTACCTTTTAGAGTTTTCAGAAACATGCCTGTGTTTTAAAGGAGCAAATCTTCCCTTAAGGACTTTGAATATAAGCTAGTGAGTTACTCCGAAGAAAGCAAAGTTCCATGTACAGAATCAATGTGAAGGAGCTCATTTCCATATACAACATAAGTTCGTTTGTGTGGCTGTTCTTTCTTATTCCTCACAAAAATAAAGATGCTGGTGATGTCAATTCATTAAACCTCTGTCTACAACATATATTTTCAGGGTTTTATGAATTTACAATGATTTTTCTGCTTGAAATAAACTGTGCTCTGTTCTTGCCACTGGCCATCTCATCATTCGTGATTTGTCTCTAATAAACTTTCACTCTATTGCTTTCCATAAACTTTTTCATTCCCAAACACAGGTCATTGGCCTTTTATTTGTAGTTATATATTTTGTTTAAGATCTGTAGTATAATAGACCTTATATCACAGTCTCATAATTCAAGGCACATCATATTCAGTATATGCGAAACTGACCTCAATGTTTCATCCTTTCCATGCTCATACTCTTGAGTCAACTATGTAAGTGATTGGAATTACCATTGATTTATCTCAGCCACCGAGTCAGGAACTTAGAAATTGTTGATAAATAAAAGACACTATGCTTCACCATCAATTGTTTTTGTGCAATCGAAATCTTGTCACTGCTTCATAGAAAAAGTGTCCAAACCCTCATAACGTCTCTGTGTTAACTCTGTCACCAATATCAGACATCTATGGGCTTATCATGAGCTTCCATTCTAATCAGCCTGTCTGAAAAATGTCTCTCTCTATTTCACTATTCTATCATTGGTATTTTCCCAACAAATTAATATGATGGATGGCATCCTCAGTAAGTCTAAAAATATCAAGGTATTCAAAGATTCCTCATTGCCTACAAGACTAATTTTTTTCTTTACATAACGGAAAATAAACATCCTTTCATATATCCAACCTAAACAATTACCAATCTGTCTTCTTGATACTTACTTGTGATACACACATTCTCCTTATCATTATTCCACAAATTAAATTACTCATGCGTATATCCAATAGATATTTACTGAGTGCTCACTCTGTGGTAGACATTGTGTTAGGCCCAAAAGTTGTAACAGCGAACTCAACGCACAACTCATCAGACTAGACTTTTTCTCTAATGTCCTTCAGATGCTACTCAAATGCCCCCTCCTAATTCAGGTCTTTCTTGACTCCTCTGTTTAAAATTTCACCCCACAAAAACACACTTTCTTTCTCTCTTCCCGATTCAGCTTTTTCCCCATAGCTCTTTTAATTCTAAAGCCACTATATATTCTAGAATATTCGTTGATATCTTTTCTTTCACTTTGGGCCTAACACAATGTCTACCACAGAGTGAGCACTCAGTAAATATCTATTGGATATACGCATGAGTAATTTAATTTGTGGAATAATGACAAGGAGAATGTGTGTATCACAAGTAAGTATCAAGAAGACAGATTGGTAATTGTTTAGGTTGGATATATGAAAGGATGTTTATTTTCCGTTATGTAAAGAAAAAAATTAGTCTTGTAGGCAATGAGGAATCTTTGAATACCTTTATCAAGTAAGCTCAGGAAGAGCTGAGGTTTTTGTTCTCTAGAAGTCCGTAAATAGAGTGAACAGTACTAATGTGTGAATCATCCTCAAAAATAAAGTGAATCTTACCTAACTCAAGCCCGTATTTGATAGTCCAGTTAACTGCTGTCCAAGTGGGGTTTTTCCCTCATTGTCAATCCTAAATGATCTTACTTTTATTTTATGAACAAAGGTGAAAGACTTATGTAAATCCCCACATCACAGTTTCTATAATCCAATTATATTCATTTCATATGTCAAGTCCTGCCTCAAATAACTCCTCTATGAGGCCCTTCTTGATAATCCTGGTAGAATTGCTTTCCTCTTTGTGACAATGAGGAATGAGTAATGCTTCTAACAAAGCATTTATCATATTGTATACACAATTTATTTTAATTTTATTCACAGTTATGTAGCATGAGGTGGAGTGAAGAAAGGGTAAGCAAACTTGAGCCAACACAATCAGAATTTCTTAAGGAATACTGTTGTGTTTTTTCTCCTAGAGAAGAAATGCAAAACTCACACTAACTGTATTTGTGGTTAAGGTGAGCGCATTTTAATTTAAAATTTAACACACTAATACAAACAAATGTCCAAGATATATTTTAATTTTAAAAATAATGATAATATGAAATTATGCATCAGTTTTGCTTAAAGAAAAATTTGTGATGAAACTATTTCTTATTCTCTATACTTTTTTGATTTGGGCCATATGGACATAGTATGTATAAAATAAAAATAACAGTATCATTATCCCCTTCCTTTTTGTATTGGTCAGCATAAAAAGCTAGACATATATTCTTATTTCTTTTTTTTTTGAAGATTTTATTTATTTAACTGACAGAGAGAGAGATCACAAGTAGGCAGAGAGGCAGGCAGAGAGAGAGGGGGGAAGCAGGCTCCCCGCTGAGCAGGGAGCCCTATGTGGGCCTCAATCCCAGGACCCTGGCATCATGACCTGAGTCAAAGGCAGAGGTTTAACCCATGGAACCCCCAGGAGCCCCTATTCTTATTTCTAAAACAAGTAAAATTTGATTCTTTCGATTAGTTGAGCCATATGTGATGAGCTGTTATATTTTGATATCGAGTCCTAAGAGGAATAAACTAACAAGAATAAGTACTTGATTTGTGTGTGTATGTGTGTATGTAACACTCTTGCGAAATATTAAAACAATATCAGTCAATTAAAAAAATCCTTATTAAACTTCCGTGCTACGTGGTTGATCTACACTAGTTAACCTGATGACTATATTCCCTGCCCTCTTGGAAATTACTGGCTATTCAGGAGAAGCCAAAAGCCAAAAGACATCACTAAAATGACTAAATGTGGGGCACCTACGTGGCTCAGTTGGTTAAGCATCTGCCTTTGGCTCAGGTCATGATCTCAAGCTCCTGGGACAGAGCCCCACATCAGGTTCCCTAATCAGTGAGCAGTGGGGAGTCTGCTCTCCCTCTCCCTCTGTCCATTCCTCCCCACTTGTCCTCTCTCTCTCTCTCTCAAATAAATAAATAAGATCTTTTAAAAAATTTAAAAATAAAATAACTAAATGCAGTATGTAAAAAAAAGCAGAGACTACAGTTATAGAGAATGAAAGGAGCATAGGTCTAACTTGGAAGGCCTTTGATGGAGGGTAATATTTATGCTGAAACACAAAGAATGACAAGGAATCATTCATGAATAAAGAGTCAGGAAAAAAAAAAAAAGAAAAGTTAGGGATCCATGTTCCCTGAAGAGGTGATCTCTTGTTCGAAGTTTCTGAAGCAGTAAGGAGACTGCTATGGCTCTGATACTGGAGAACAATAAGAAAAATAAAGAGAATAGCATGTTATGAGATTGAAAGGGTTTACAGACAGCAGATTCTGCAGGGTCTCGTAAGATCAGTTAGGAGTTTGCATTTTACTCCAAGTTCAAAGGCCATTGGAAACACAGATGCATTCTAGCTCATTACACTGTTTCAGAATATATTTCACTATTCTTGCTACATTCTTGGGGCACTTTTTCCTACACATCATTTATTCCTTATTTCTCTCTGCAAAATAAGTTAAAACTGACTTTTGGACTTCTGTGTTTCATCTCCATGGAAATTAAAATAAACAAAATCTACAAGCTCATGTAACCTTGACAATATTGTCTGGATTTCAAAGGAGCAGATAACAAAGGTCATTTAAATCTTTAAATCTCAAACAGAAAACTGATCCCCTTCAGGATAATGTTTCATAGGTGCAGAGCACTTGTGTACCATGGAAATCTGCTGATTTCAGCATGCTTAAAATACACAATTTTACATTTCCACTAAACTCACTTATTTCCCTTATATAATAACTTAAAGACACTGATGAAATTCCCAGAAACCTTGTAAAATTAAATGAACAAAACATTATTTCCCAAGAACAAAACTTAAACTGAAAAGAGCAAATTACATAATAGCAATTCTTTATCATTATTATATAAATATCACTGTTGTGTGGGTGGAAATTTGCATAGCTTTTAGCATGTATGTATTAAACATTCCATTGCTGGGTCTATAATTTTGTTATAATTACCAACTGTATATAAAATACTATAATAATAATAATTGAAATCACCAATAAAATTTTTCCCATACCTAAATTTCAATCACTAATTCAATAATTTCTTCATCTGATGAACGCATGTACTCTGAAATACATTACTACAGACCAATTTGTACTTTTCAAATGTAAATATCTCATTTCCATTGAAGGTTTTCTTTTAAAGAAGAAAAGAATACAAAATGAAAAATGACATTCAATGAGCACATTAAAATTACTTCTCAATTTTCACATTTCAAGGGAACAGACACATCTAATTAAAGTTTCCATCAAGACTACACCCTTTACTATGGGTAGCTGTTAGCAGCTTATTAAATTCAAGTGAAGGAAAAATACAGTTCTGGCAGTATTTTTTCAAGTGTGGTATTAGGAACACATGAAATGTTTTCATACCACAGATGACCAAATATTATGATTCCCTAGATTTATTGTGGAAACCTGGAACTCAGCATTTTGGCAAGCACTCTTGTGATTCTGATTCACACTCAGATGAAAGTTTTGTTAAGAAGCCAACACCCAAGAAGGCAGGATTTATGTGTTTGTCTTTACACAGAAACAAACAAATCCTCTATATAAATAGTGCTCTGCCTATTGTTCTGCCCTGATGATGACCGGAGGGCCATGGCTCTGGGAAAAACACATTGTAGGTGCTTTTCCTTTTTCCCTTTTCTAGCCTATGGCTGTAGAAGGAAGAATTTATACAAAGTAAGCTCATCTATCTTCTACTACGGAAATTTAGTGGGAATTACCCATGTCCCCTTCAAAGTCTGACGTGAAGAGAAAAAAAGGTTACATAATTGAATTGAAAATGAAAAATACTCCACATAATTACAAAATATGAAATTTAAGAAGCTTATGGTAATGCACATGGAAATTTTGTGGTACTGTTAAAGAAAGAATATAACTTCTAGAGGAAAAGAGCCTGAAATGGAACAAATAAACAAAACTACAAAACTTGAATTATATTAAAATAACAACTCCTAAATAGCCAGAACTAGTGGGTTATGTAACTGGTATCCCTTTAGACAAGCAGTGTTAAAAGATCTTTTAGAGACTAATTCATTTAATACTCACAATATTCTAAGCAATATCAAATATTATTCTCCTTAATTTACCAATAAGGAAATTGAAGCATGAGGAGGTTGAATAACTTCCTCATTCTGAAGCTCACACAGCTACTCATTGTCACAACGAGGACTGAATGTAAGCAGTTAGGCTCATGAAAATTTCACCATACTGACACAATAAATATGGATCCAAAACTCTTATGCACCCATTTAAGGAAAAATTCTTAATCATCCGTAGGTTTTGTTTTTTTTTTTTTTTTGAAGATTTTATTTATTTGACAGAGAGAGGGAGAGAGATCACAAGTAGGCAGAAAAGCAGGCAGAGAGAGAGAGGGGGAAGCAGGTTCCCTGCTAGGCAGAGAGTCCAAGGCAGGGCTCAATCCCAGGACTCTGAGATCTTGGCCGGAGCTGAAGGCAGAGGACTAACCCACTGAGCCACCCTGGCGCCCCCATCTGTAGGTTTTACACAGATACATTTTTATATCTTTCAGAGCTTCATAGGAGCTAATATTCTCAGCTGACCAGTTAAATTACTTAAAGTAGGAGCCTAGTCCCCAGATTAATAAAATTTATATAAAGTCCACTGGCAGACATTTTATGTATCTACAGAGAATAGCAATAAAGAAATGGACATTATAAAAAATAACCAAATGGGCATCCTTGAGTTGAAAAATGTTATAAGTGAAAAGAAAAATTTCAGGGTACCTGGGTGGCTCAGTTGGTTAAGTGTATGGCTTGTTTTCTCCTTGGGTTAACATCTCAGGGTGGTGAGGTCAAATCCTGTAGCAGTCCAGCATTGGGTTCTCTGCTCAGCGGGAGTCTGCTTGAGATTTCTGTTCCTCTGCCCCTCCCTCCTTCTCTCTCTCTCTCTTTCAAATAAATAAATCTTAAGAAAAAAAGGAAAATTTCCCTAGAGGACTCAACATTAGATTTAAAGGTGGATTATAGACTATACAATCCAAAGATTAGAGAAAAAGAAAGAATAAAATAAAATGTACAAAGCCTTAGAGAAATGTGGAACACCACTAAGCTTACAAATGCTAAGTGGGAATATCAAGAAAGGAGAGATAATGAAACAAAAACAAAAATCAAAGACAAAATGACTGAAACCTTCCATAATTTGCTGATAAACATTGATTTACACATTTAAGAATTTCAATAAACTCCAAGTAGAAAAAACAAAGAGAACCACAGCTAGACACATCACAGTAAAAATGTTGAAAGACAAAGTTTCAAAAGGAGTAAAAGACAAATGCTCATCTGGTTCTGTAGAAGGAAACCCCAATAAGATTAATGACTGATTTTGCATCCAGAATAATGAAGACCAGAAAGCAGTGAGCAACATGTTCAAAGTTTTGAAAGAACACAACTCCCAACTAAGAATCTTATATTTGGCAAAACTATCTTTCAAAAATGCAAGCTCTGTAGGTTTAGTTTCATTGAGGATAGCTCTACAATAATACATAGCAGAATCTAGCAGAAATTTTTCTCCTTGCTTATTCAAAATTATTACCTACCAATTAATGCCTGCTTCCTAATTAGAAATAATACCAGTTCATGAAGTTATTGGGAATGATTTCATATTCTTCTTTATTTGGTCTAAGTACTGTTACTACTACCAGTTACTAGATGGGACAAATAATACATTATATGTTAATAAACCCCCCACCCCCACCAAAAAAACTAAGGCAAGGGCAGATAAAGTCACTTGCAAAAGCAACAACTAGTATGAGGCAGAACTGAGATTTATAGCTTTTCTGAATTTTGCAGTATTCTGAAATGCTTCTAATTCTTTAATTATGTTGCCTTTCAAAAAGTTTGATGGAGAAAAGAAGGTATTAGAGGTATAGCTTGAGGGAAGAGGAATCAGTATGGGAAGGAGCTTTGATAAAAATATTAAATAACATTAACATTGCACACACTTTGCATATAATTTAATACTCTTGATCATTCATATAAGCTTCTGGGTCTTTCATTACTTCTCATTTCTTATCAAGCATATGAATTTTTATTATATTTCTCCTGTATTCTGTAATATTGCTGTTATAGTTGCTAGGAATTTCTCTTCCTTGAGATCTCAGGCAAATCAACTTTTGCGTTACACAAAGTATGATATCTTCCATTGTATGCCTTCAAGTATTTTGTAACAGTTAAAAATCTGTTTATCAAAAAATAGCTTGGAATAACTCTTTACTATTATTACTCCTTTCTATTCATTTGATGAAATAAATTAAAGAGAATATTAGCTCTACTCCTAGGATTCCAAAGGAATCATATTCTATTAAGACATTCTGAGTGGGGGCGCCTGGGTGGCTCAGTGGGTTAAAGCTTCTGCCTTCGGCTCAGGTCATGATCCCAGGGTCTTGGGATCAAGCCCCGCATCAGGCTCTCTGCTCAGCGGGGAGCCTGCTTCCCCCTCTCTCTCTGCCTGCCTCTCTGCCTACTTGTGATCTCTGTCAAATAAATAAATAAAATCTTAAAAAAAAAAAGACATTCTGAGGGAAAGAAATTAATTCCATTTCCAAAGACAGGTTTATTACTTAATTTTAGTATTTTTTTACAAAATGAATTTTATATATATATGAATTATATATACACATAGATATCAGAATTTTTAATATAATTTATTGAAACAGACTCATATTTTAGTATGTCCTAAGGCATGAATAATAGCCAGTCATTGTGGACTTGTGGACATTTTCCCTAAAATGAAAATATTTTTGGCATGGCTTATGTGATGGTCTCTAAAAGATATCACAGTATTTATTTTAGGAATGAATGCAATAGTGGACTAATTTTGTTCACAAAATTAAACTGATAAAATGGAAGACAGAATAGATAATCTGACTTTTTATTTATTTTTTTTTGTTTATTTTTTTTTTATTTATGTTTATTATTTTATGTTGCTTTATCCTGAGCCAAAACCAAGGTGTTGGCAGGACCAAACTCAATCCAAGGGCTTTAGGAGAGAATCCATTCCTATCTTCTAACTTCTGGTGGCTGCTGACATTCCTTCACTTGTGGCTGTATCATTCCAACCTCTACCTCCTCTTCCTCTCTGTGTATATGCAATATTCCACTGCCTCTTTCTTGTGGGACACGTATGATGGCATGTTTAAACTATTCGTATCATCTTTCATTTCACTAGATCTGCAAACATTTTGCCATATAAAAACATTCACAGATTCCTGACACAAGGACTGAATATCTTCGGGACCACAGTTGAGCCCACTACAAATTTTAATTACGTTGTGCTAAATGAAAGGAGACAGACTCTAAATGTTACATATGATTTGGCTCTATTTATACTCTGTTCTGGTGTAGGGAAAAAACTGTAGGAAGAGGCTGATGGTTGGGGGAGGGATTGACTATAAAGGAATGCAAAGGAATGCAAAGGAATGCTGGAGTAATGAAACTCGCTTGTATGTTTATTATGACGATGGTTACCTAACCTTAGTACCCATTTGTTAAAAGTCTCAGAATGCTATGATACAAAGGGTGAATTTTACCATATATTACTTATATTTCAATTTAAATAAATAAAAGGAAATCAGATAACATGGTGTCTCATATTCTTATTGAATGTAGCTTGGGTGTAAGACTTAGTAAGTTGTCTCTTCTCAGTATCAGGTGGGTGTGCAGCCATACTTTCCTGTTTCACCTTCAACTGGAGATAATGTACTTCTGTAAAATTCTTACTTGTTCAAAATTCTTGGATTTTTTTTCTGTTCATTATTTCTATTTAGCTGGTTCATATATCTCCAATAATTCTCATATTTTTGAGCAAGAAAGTGAGAGAGCTCACATGACTAGCAGGGAGGGGCAGAAGGAGGAGGGAGAGAGAATCTCAGTCAGGTTCCATGCCCAACACAGAGCCGGACACGGGGCTCAATCTCATGACCTTGAGATCATGAACTGAGCTGACATCAAGAGTCAGACACTTAATCAACTGAGCTGCCCAGGCACCCCAGTAATCCTCACATTTGAAAGATATTTTGGCCTTATGATTTGCAGTGGGGAATAATTTTTCTCAAATATTTCCCAGGAACCTGTTTCTCAAAACTTCTCCTTTATTATTGTTACTTAATACAGAAGGCACATGAGCACACACTTGTGTGTGAGTATGTGTGTGTAATGATTTAAATACATAGGCTACCTTAGGTTAAACAGTTAGTCTTTTCGAGGGGTATCATTTGAACTGAGATTGAAGGACAAGTAAGTTATGTTATGCAATGAATAGCATGAACTCTATACAAATATGAACCCAAAGTCACACTTGATACCTCTCTTCCTTGTAACCCTCTTATTCAGTCCATCACCAAGACATGTCTATTGCATGTTCTATTTTGTAACATTTTGCACTACTCAATTTCTCTCCCAATAATGTCTTAGTTTAAGCTACTCTCATATCGTGCTGGGAAAGTTACACTCCTACATTCTTACTAGCTACCCTTCCAACTAGTTGATACACATAGTTTTTGACCCTACCAAACTTTTCCTTGTGCTTTAATAAAAGTGACCTGATCCAAAAGTAAATCGAATCAGGTACCTTCTCCTGACTTTTAGCACCTCATGTCAATTCTTTGCCTTAGAAAAGACTTTTCCTGTTCTTTCTGAACAGAATGTACCTTACAATTATACAGGCTTTATTTCACCATATACCTCTCATTCATAGGACTGATCACAATCAAAATTTTATTATTTTTATGTTTATTTGATTAAAATCTGTCTTCTATCCTAATGGAAAGATCCATGAATTCAGAGATTGAGAATTTAAAAAAAAAAATTTTTTTTTTTTTGCCATCACATCCTCCGTCAACATCCTAATTGTTGGAAAATAATGCTCCATGAATATTTTCATGTTTCTGAATGCTCAGTGCTTCCTGAAAAGAAATTCCTGGCAACTAGAGCTAAAGGACGATTGATTAAATGATAACCATGCCTTGGAAGTCAGAGATAGTGAATTGTTCTGGAGAGATTTATAGGTTTATCTTCCCTGGAGCCATTTATTTGGATTCCAAACAGTTGTAAGAAATTTAGGGATCTCCCCCTTCCTCTTCCTAGAAATAATTTACCTACGTTAGAGAGCAAAACTCCTTTTCCCTATAAGCAGAGGTGAGGAGAGCAGATCTTCTGGCAGATATAACTACTGAAGTTCTGAGATTCATAATTTCGGTGAGACCCTCTCCTGAATTACAGATTCTCCCATATATGCAGGGTCCAGCTGGCTCTCACAGTATCTCCCTCCTCCATGGGAAATAAATAGGGCATGGGTATTTTGAATATATATGGAGTCTCTTACCTATGTAAGTAATTATATAATTATATGTAATCATATTGTCTCCCCCTAAATTTTATATATGTAAATATATATTCATATAAATATAAATATGAAAAACTATGAATTCTGTTACGCTGAAAAGAAATTAAAAAAAATAAATAATATATTAATATGTATAAGCTACATATATGTATTATACACATGTTTATTTGAATATAAAGAATTATATTATTTATGTATGTAACTATCTTAGTTTCAGAAGTTACCACCTGCATAAGCATTGGTTACTTCGAATGTCACATATTTCTTTTTTTTCTTAGTTATCTGAATCTAGAAAATCTGAAATTTCTTTTATTAAATAAAGGAAAAAATGTTATTAAAACATTAAAGGAATGTGAAAAATCTATAAAATTGATAAAACAGTTATTGTATCAAATTGCCAAAAAACTTACATTACATTATATATATATATGTATATATATACATATATATATAATATAGAAGATAACTTCTGTCACACTATCTAAAACTGGTTAATATAGCAGATATAATTCAAATTGTTTTTTAAAATGCTTTAACGCTTGAATTTGGTTCTAAAATGATCATATTTCCTTAACGTAAGCCATATATCTTTCTTCTCCAAGAGTTGGTTTAATTATTGCTTCTCTGGTTCTCTATTTTAATGTACTTTGTGGTAGTATTTTACACTATTTTGTTATTTTAAAAAAATGAGATATTTATATCCATCCTAGCCATATTAGAGCTTATGTATAACTTGTTGCATTTAGTTTCTCCCAACTTCCATAAAATTACACATAATAATATTGAGAGTGTCCGCTCCTACCCTTAAGACTGCCCTGTTCTAGAGACAGGAAAACATTAACACAGTTATCAATTCATCCAGTAAATGTTCATGGACAGCCTACGTGTTGCAGATATTGTCTTCTGTCACTAGAAGTTGTCAATTGTGATAGCGATTATAGCCCTTACCCTCAGAGGTCTGAGCTAGCAGGAAAACTGGTGTTAACAACCCCAATGGAAACCCAACTACAGAGTTTAGAGGACTAAGTAGCATAAAGCATAGGAAACACTGGGTTAAGTGTTTGTAGACATTAAGAGCTTAATATGTCTGGTACCATCATTTGTTCATATTAAGAGTACAGGGGAGGTTAGGTGCTTAGAGGGAGCTAAATTACACCTGCCCGAAGTACAGCTCATGGCACCTAACTCACCCTGAGAGCAGGGACTGTGGACAACCTGACTGGAGGCAGCGACAGGCACAGCTTTTGTGAAAAGTAAGTAGCTATCGCTCATGTTTCTTGCATCTGCTTGTAAATCTCACGTGAACATCTACCTTTGGAGGATTCATTATCATATACAAAGTGGTAGTGCAAGGAAAATATGGAAAATGTTTTAGAATTTCAGGTTCTATAGTACAAGAAGACAAGTTAGAATAAGGGTTTTGAATGGACATGCATTGAATTATAGCTTCTTCAGTCTATAGTTTTGGTTACTTATACACACATATATATCTGCCTTGTTATACTTTGAAATAACAACAATAATATTTATTGTGTCTCAGTTGCTTAAATGGCTGCCTTCAGCTCAGGTCATGGTCCCAGGGTCCTGTGATCAAGCCCCAAGTTGGGCTCTGGGCTTAGCAGGAAGTCCGCTTCTCCCTCTCCCTCTGACCCTTTCCTGCTTGTGTGCACATTCTCTCTCTCTCTCAAACAAATAAATACAATCTTAAAAAAGAAGAGAACAAGCAAACAAAAACAAAACAGACAGTAAAAAATTCTAAGTGGGTCATTAAATGTAATAGAGAGATCTCTCTACTCCTATTCTTTATTTCCCAGACCTATGTATTCTGCCTGTTGGCGAATAAAATAAAACACAACAAAACATACATTGCTTATTCTTGATGGTATAAAATACAGTATTTTGTGGAAAAACACTAACAATGAAAACCCTGAAAAAAATGACTCAGAAGAGGACTTTGGACATCAATTGCTTTAATAAGAAAGTATCAGGTCAAAGATTTTTTGGTGGTATTTTAAAAATTCTTTCAGTGTGACATAAAGTAATTGTATTGTAATTTTGCAATTACAATAACTGGTGTCTTCTATTTTCTGATGTTTGAGAAAAAGAACAGTCATGAGTCCTTGTGGCAGCCATGCATGTTTGCCACTCAGATCTTTCTTCAGGAGAGAACCTATTGTTAGGGGTGTAGTTGAATGACAGACTCCAGGTGTGGCAATATGGGGATCCATTTCAGTTTTCCTTTGGAAGCCAGTCTCCCTAATCTCCTCTCAGTCGATGTCAGTAGATGGCAGGTTTACTAAGGGTGCACCATTTCTGCCCAATGTGAGATTTCTCTATTGAGAAATCTTTTCTCTAGGGTTCTATTGATGTAACCAAGACCTTCTCACATTAGTCCTGTTTCTCTTTCGGGATAATAAAAACCAACTTCAGGATTTCAGGCTAGAAGGAAAAGTTCACCAAAATCCTACTTTTAATAAATGTTTCCTTTTAGTTATCAACTTAACTGTTTTACCACAGCTACCAATTTAACTGTTTCACCGCAGTATGATATACCATCATCAAAAGCTAAATGCATCATCACTAAAAGGAAATCCATTCAGGTAAGATAATAAGTCCTAGATTCACAACTTTTAAGTGTATACTAATCTGTTATCTCCTCTGATAATAATTATTCTATCAGTAAACTTTTTGTAGTTTAAATCAGCATAATCCCCTACTTAGACCCCAAGTAACTAATGAGGAACAAGATTAATATAAAGACATTGATTAGTTTCTGAAATTTCTGAGAGAATCATAGAATCAGGCTTGCTATTAAACAGAAAGAATCAGAACAGCATTTGCAAATGTGCTAGCATAACATATGATATTCTAAAGTTTGCATCATTGTTATGGTTGTTCATTCTTCAGCACCTGTAATATTTTACCAAGTCTAGAATAAGTTTACATCATCATGCTTGACAGACTATCCAATAATTTTATATGTTATCATTACACTGTGTTGCCTACCTCTGCTTCCGAATCTCGAGGGAGATGCTTCTTATTAGTGGACACAAATTATTCACAGGATCCAGGTTACAAGGGTGTCTGGAAAAGATAATTTTCACCTTTTTTGTGACCTTTATATTATAAAATGGTAAGCTTAAAGGGGCTTCAAATAGGTTGTGACTGATTTTAAAATTTAATGTAACTGGAAAAAGGACTTTTCAAGCAGGATTGGAGGTGAAAGAAAGTGCACGCTATTCAAAAGTAACACGGCTAAATGGTAGAGGAAATGCCTTATAGCTTCTGAAATTTACAATGCATGCTGATTACTTTTGAAAAATCTTCACTTTGACAATCTTTTGGTCCAGGATTTTTCAAATTTATTTATCCTAATTAAACTTGTTTTACATAATATCGATTAACATGCCACACAATAGCATCTGTGGAACACGTTTTAGGAAACAATGCTAGTTTGAAGGTATCAGAAGAGTGGTGATGGACAGAGATCAGGCTGGAGACACTTGTTTGTCTTGTTAAGGGGATTAGAACCTTATACCAAGAGAGGGAGAATCACTGGAGAGTTGTGAGCAGCTCATGGCACAGTGAAATTTAATTTACATCACATGCACCTGTATCAAGCAGGTAGGCCAGTTAATAAGTGGTTTTATTAGTCTCGATGAGGAATTAGGAGGTTGAAATATTATGTGTTAATATCTGTCAAAAGTCCTGCCATGACATTATAAAAATGAAACAAAGTTTTAAGTACCCAGTTGAAGCCTGTGTGAGACCGAAAGATGGCTTGCATGCCACTGTCCACTCCCACCTCTTACTTGTCCCTATTTCCCTGCCTGTCTTTTGAGGAAGTTCCAATTTAACCCTTGATTTAACACGAGGGAAAAGTGAACATTCCCACGAGTGCTAAGGAAAATCAGAAACCATGGAAGAGATATATGTTAAGAAGTTAGGCTCCAAGGGCCAAAGCCAGAGAAGCAAAGTCAAGAGTATCAGAGACTAGGGGGAGTCTACGATGCATACACTGAAATGAAACATGGCTCCTACGTGATAATAGTCTCCCTATGTGATAATACTGTTATCAATTATAATTTTATCTTTATTATATTTGAAACTTGGCCTTTTGGTGCGTGAGTACATTGGGCTGAGTAAAGCAGAATTTATACATTACCATGAAATGAGAGCATCAGTAGAGACAAAGAAGCTGCAACAAAATTAGTGTTACAAACACTAACAAGCCAGTGTTGGTTTGTTGGGGGGCGGAGGGGGGAAGAATGGATAATGATATCTGATCATATTTTATCTAGTGTAATAAAGCACTTCAAATATTTGTAATATGTCCATATTTTAATCTTCTTGTGATTAGAAATTGCTCAGAGATTATTATCATTTTAGTTTCAGGATTTGTTGTTATTTTTATGAAAGTTATGTAGTTGTCAATGGAATTAGTACCAATGATCCAAAACTTCAATATATATTGCTGAACTAACAGAAGTGAGGAGCTTATATATTTCTATGCTAGTTTGATAACGCTTTTTTAAAGATTTAGCTCCCAGCAGGGAAAACATTTCAGTTTGGCAGGAAAAAGTGATATGAACATCTAGCTCATAGTTGGATATTTTTTCCCTTGAAATTTGATAGATTTAAAATGAATGAATAAAATGTGAAAGCCTCAAGTCAATGTTTTATACATAAGATGGGGAAAATGTGTTGAATTGTATTAAATAATTGATGACAACTAAAATATCTATTAGCAACATATAATTTGTATTTCTGACTGTACTCTTATATTATCCATCCTGGTGCTTTTACTTAAATCTTTTGAAATAAGTCCCAGAGTTAACCACTTAATTTAGTTATAGAATTCTCAATGGAAATTTATATTTATTGTCTCAATAAGGTGACACATTATGTATGCATATTTTAACATCTTAAATGTAAAAATTACTTTGGTGCAGTTTTAGTGGGTAAGGGAGGGGTCCATCATGAATCAAAACACCCTAACCATTTGTATAGCAAAGACTTGGACACATTTGTCTTTAGAGACTAACAAATAAAACAGAATCTTCTAAGAAAATATACATTTTTGGAAGATCCTCTAGTCTAATTATACGGTTAGAGTACACACAGAGGTTAACAATAGATCTCCTTGATTGAAGCATTACTAGAATAATTTTATTGGAACCATGTAAAGTTCACTGCAGTGTTTAAAGTGACAGTGTGGCTTTTTTTTTTTTTAAAGATTTTATTTATTTATTTGTCAGAGAGAGAGAGAGAGAGCCAGAGAGCGAGCACAGGCAGACAGAGAGGCAGGCAGAGGCAGAGGGAGAAGCAGGCTCCCTGCCGAGCAAGGAGCCCGATGTGGGACTCGATCCCAGGATGCTGGGATCATGACCTGAGCCGAAGGCAGCCGCTTAACCAACTGAGCCACCCAGGTGTCCCAGTGTGGCTTTTTAATCAATAATAACTTGTCCACTAATATAAAGAATCAAAACATACCCAGATGTGTTTTAAATTTTGTTCCCCAGACTGAGTCAGACAATAACCTTTATGTGCAAAGTAAAAATTGTCAGCTGATTGTAAAAATCATAGTTCTTGTTAAAATCATAGTTCTAGAAATGTCTGTGTCAAATGGTTTCCAAAATGTATAGATTTGTGATCTTATTTGCATTATAGGAATGGATTATAGAATGGAAATATATTTGGATATAAAATTGAACATAATATTCTATAACAATTTAAACATAATATTTCTTTTGGAAGTGCAGACTCACATGTGCAATTATTTGGCATCTCTGCTTTGAAATAAAATATAATTTCTTAAAAAATATTTTATTTACTTATTTGAGAGAGGGCGTGCATATGAGAGAGCACATGAGCAGGGTGAGGAGCAGAGGGAGAAGCAGACTCCCCGCTGAGCAGGGAGCGAGATGTGGGCTCTATCCCAGGACTCCAGGATCATGACCTGAGCAGAAGGTAGACCCTTAACCTACTGAGCCAACCAGGCACCCCAAATATAATTTTTCTAAAAATGACAAGGTCTCAGTTCCTGGGAGTCCCCATTTAACTTATTTTTCTCACAATTTTGCTATTACAGTAAATTACACTTTATGTTTCATGTGGCTCAACAAAATCTCAGAGTTATCCTTAATGCTTCTTTTCCTTCCATAACCTATATCAGATCCATCAGCAAATATTATCAGGTTTATTTTCAAGTATTACCAGATTTATTTTCAAAATTACTATGTCTACTTTTCCTGCTTCTAATTCCATCTGTCTCCTTAATTTATTTATTTTTTAAAATTCTATTTATTTATTCGACAGACAGATCACAAGTAGGCAGAGAGGCAGGCAGAGAGAGAGGAGGAAGCAGGCTCCCTGCTGAGCAGAGAGACCAATGTGGGGCTCGATCCCAGGACCCTGGGATCATGACCCGAGCCGAAGGTAGAGGCTTTAACCCACTGAGCCACCCTGGCGCCCCTCCTTAATTTATTTCTAAAGCCTCATAACTGTTCTCCTGACATCTGCTTTTGGTTTTTTTGGTCTATTCTCAACAGAATAGCTCTAAGTTTTCCTTCTGACTGCAACAGTGTAGCTTGTATTATACAATTATCTTGATGGGGTAATTATGAAAGTTAGGTAAAGTATTTTTAAAAACATCTTTTTTATTATATTGGGAGTAAGAAGCCAAGAGAGCATGATCCTGGAGATAAAGGGGGTGTACTGAAAAGAAAATTAGGAAAACAATCCTATTTACAAAGCACTCAAAAGAATAAAATACCTAGGAATAAAATAAACTAAGAAGATTGACAAAGAATGAATTTTTGAAACCCCCATTCATATATGTTCAACACTGGGCCTTTGGGAGGTGATTAGGTCATGATAGTAGAGACCTCATATACGGGATTAGTGTCCTTATAAAAGCTTTGATGGTGTTTCTATGTTCCCATTTAGCTAGACTATAGTCCCTAGTTATTTCATGTAACATCAGCCAACCAATTTTGTAGATCCAATTAAAGTACCTAATTAGTTAACACTAAGTAAAGGAGATTATTCTAGATAAATTGGGTGGGCCTATTGCAATGAGTTGAAGGGCCTTTAAAAGGCAGGTTAAGGCATCCCTGAGAGAAGAATAAATTGAAAGTATGGACCAAAGCTTCAGATTATATCCATGAGTTTCAATATACCTTTCCTGATAGACTGCCCTTTTGATTATGGGCATTCCTAACCAGCTCTCACAATCATATAAGCCACTTCTTTGCAATAAATATCTTGATATATTCTGCTTCTCTGATTGAATTCTGGTTGACACAACTATTAAACTCAAGATGTCCAACTTCCAACCCAAACCTATGATACACATTAAGGGAAAAAAAAAATACCATCAAGAGAAAAGTCAACCAACAGATGAGGCTCAGAAATAACACAAATGTTGGAATTAACAGACAGGAAAATTAAGATTATTATGGCTAATATGTTAATGTCTCTGATGGTAAAGATAGGTAAATGAACAGATGGGAAATTTTGACAAAGACATGGACTCTATAATAAAGAATTAAATGGAAATATTAGAAATTAAAAAAAGTTTAAGAGATAAAGAATGTCTTTGACAATTTATCAGCAGACTCAACACAGCTGAAGAAAGAATCAGTAAATCTGAGAATAGGTCAGTAGAAAATCCCCAAATTGAAATATGCAGAGAAAAATAAAAGTAAAAAAGCAAAAACAAAGTGGTATTATTTACCCAGGTAATGGGTAATGATGTTGTGAGGCAACATCATCCATGCATAAATTAAAATATAGTAGGATAAGAGACAAGAGGGCAAAATAAATATTTGAGTGATAATGGATAATTTTTCTCCCAAAGCTAATGCCAGGCCACCCCCATCACACACACACATATACACATATACATATACATATACATATACATATACATATACATATACATATACATATACACACATACATATATACATCATATTTAAACTGTTATAAGCCAATGGAATAAAGAATACTTTGAAGACACTCAGAAAAAAACCACATTTCATTCAGAGGAAAACAAAATAAAGATTACAGCACCATCCTTTAAAAAAAAAACTTTTCGGGGTGCCTGGGTGGCTCAGTGGGTTAAAGCCTCTGCCTTCGGCTCAGGTCATGATCCCAGGATCCTGGGATCAAGCCTCGCATCGGGCTCTCTGCTCAGCAGGGAGCCTGCTTCCTCCTCTCTCTCTGCCTGCCTCTCTGCCTAGTTATGATCTCTGTCTGTCAAAAAAATAAATAAAATCTTTAAAAAAAAAACAAAAAAACTTTTCAAATCAGAAGACTGTGGAGTGATACTGTTAGAGTAAAACATAAGTGTTAATCAGTTTTTATATAAAGAGGTGAATATCCTTGAAGATAATTAACAATTTTTCAGACGAAATATAAAATGAATGACCACAAAAAACAAGCAATATTATATACAAAAATCTTATGTCAACTTATTAAATAAAACTGTCAAGTATCTGAATTCTCATTCTCTGTTTATAGGCAAATTTATATAGAATGCCAGATTAAAATCAGAAGACTTGTTGGTGATTGTGATATAAGAACAGAGATTTAAATTAATGGAATACTGAATAGTATTTATACATCATAATTAATCAGATACTAATCATGTAATTGTGTATTAATGTTATCAGTATATCAAAGACAGCTGGTTGCACATTCATCACCTGAAAAGTCTGCAGCTGAGAACTGGAGAGGACACTACATGCTTATTTTTCCAAGAGATTTCCTCTGTTGATAGCTTAGAATATAAACACTTAAAAAAAAAAAAAAGACTTTATTTATTTGAAAGAAGAAGAGCAAGCAGGAAAGGAGCAGGGGGAAGGGATAGGGCCAAGGTGGGGGAAGAATCTCATTCAGACTCCACACTGAGCTGAGCATGAGCCTGAAGAGGACCTGGATCTCTTGACCCCGAGATCATGACCTGAGCCAAAACCAAGAGTTATCACTTAACTGACTGGGCCACCCAGGCACCCCTAAACACTATAACAGTGAGTGTTTCAAATCTTCTCTACCTTAGGTTGACACTTCTATTTTTCTCTCTACTTTTTTTCCTTTTTATGCTTTCCTCACTGATCCACCATACTTTTAGTTTATACATTCTTTGGTTTAATATATTAGCATATGCAGTCTTTATAACATACATACTTGTTGACTTAAGAACCACTGTGTTTTTAACTTAACTTTAAATTTCTCTATCTTTTGTTTTGGTTTTATAGCTTTACTCTAAAAGAGTAATTTGTCTTGAGGAAGTCCCAAAAGTTTGCTTTTGTTTCCTTTGTCTTTAGAGACATGTCTTGAAAGAAGTTGCTGTGGCCAGTGTCGAAGAGGTTATTGCCTGTGTTCTCCTCTAGGATTTTTTTAGATAAAAAAGCTTCTGCACAGCAAACAGTCAACAAAACAAAGAGGCAACCCAAGGAATGGGAAAGATATTCACAAATCACACTATACACAAAAGGGCTGATATCCAAGATCTATAAAGAACTCCTCAAACTCAACACTCAAAAAACAGATGATCACATCAAAAAATGGGCAGAAGACATGAATAGACAATTCTCCAAAGAAGACACACAAATGGCCAACAGACACATGAAAAAATGTTCATCATCACTAGCCATCATGGAGATTCAAATCAAAACCACATTGAGATATCACCTTACACCAGTTAGAATGGCCAAAATTAACAAGACAGGAAACAATAAGTGTTGGAGAGGATGTGGAGAAAGAGGAAACCTTTTACATTATTGGTGGGAATGCAAACTGGTACAGCCACTTTTGAAAACAGTGTGGAGATTCCCTCAGAGATTAAAAAATAGAGCTACCCTATGACCCTGCAATTGCACTACTGGCTAATTACCCCAAAGATACAGATGTAGTGAAATGAAGGGCCATCTGTATCCCAATGTTCATAGCAGCAATGACCACAATCGCCAAACTGTGGAAAGAGCCAAGATACCCTTGAACAGATGAATGGGTAAAGAAGATATGGTACATATATACAATGGAATATTATGCCTCCATCAGAAAGGATGAATACCCAACTTTTGTAGCAACATGGACGGGACTGAGGAGATTATGCTGAGTGAAATAAGTCAAGTAGAGAGAATCAATTACCATATGGTTTCACTTACTTGTGAAACATAAGGAATAACATGGAAGACATTAGGAGAAGGGAAGGAAAAGTGAATTGGGGGAAATTAAAGGGGGACACAAAGCATGAGAGACTGTAGACTCTGAGAAACAAACTGAGGGTTTTGGAGGGGATGGGGGTGGGGGTTAGGTGAGCTTGGTGGTGGATATTAAGGAGGGTGTGTATTGGATGGAGCACTGGGTGTGGTGCATAAACAATGAATCCTCGAATACTGAAAAATAAAATTAAATTTAAAAAATAATAAATAAATTAAAAAATGAAAGGAAAAAATGGAATAAGCAGGGGCAAAAATTTCCAATATGTATTCAGGGACTATAGTTAATTAAAATTGTCTTCAATGTAGAAAAAAACAAAAGTAATTTAATTTCCCTTACTTCTCAAGATTAAATTGGCTTTCAGACATTCCTGAAAAAAGTTATTTCTAACAATTTTAAGTTTGCCTTTTTAACTCCTGAATAAGAATAGTACCCACAATTTCAATAATCTCTCTTGAGCAAAGTCCATATACTTTCTATGTCCTTCAACAATCTACACAGTTGTCATGATATATATATAGAGATAGATAGATAGATAGATAGAGATAGATGATATAGATACAGATATATAGATATATGATCTAGTTACCCATCATTTCTATGATCTCCTCTCCAATCATTTTATAATTAGTATATTGCTTGCCGTGCCAAAACAGCCATTCTCATCATTCTCTAAACTCATTTATCTATGTATCACTTCACTTTTGTTTCATCTCCCTGAAATGCTTTCCTCTCCAGAAGTCTACATAGCTTGTCTTCCTGCTTTTCTGGTTCTCTGACAGATGTCATTCTATCACAGAGGCCTTCTCTGATTACCCCCATCACTGTAGATATCCTTTATTCTACTTTATTTCTTGGCTTACATTTATCATCAACTGATGACTTCTGATTTTTCATTTAAGAATCATGAAAGGAGAAACTCTATTTGATTCACATTTATATCCCCAGCAAGTAGAAAAATCCTGGCACAAAACTGGTTTCAGTAAATATTTGTAAAATGAATGAATAAATGTTTGTCAGACACTATATGAAATCTTTCCTATTCTTTCATTAAATTCATATATTAACTAATTTTATAGATGAGGAATTAGAAGCTCAAAAGGTTAAAATAATTTGTCTGATATTTCAAAGTTTGAAAAATTACTTAAACTTTATTAATCTGCTAGGAGTAATTAGCCATCATGTTCAAAGACTGTCTTCCCTAACATATGTCACTCTTGATGAGCTTTAAAAAATGCAAGGATGTGAGGTAAAGATGAAGGGGAATATTGAAACAAAATATATAATTCAAGGAAAGCTGACCCAGATGAATCTCTCAGGGTTCTCAGGGTGAAGATAGGATTGAAGGTAGAGAACAGAGATTTTGGACTGAAAGTAATTTAGGAAAGTGGTATCACATAGTAGCAGCCAAGAAGAGCGAAAAAAAAAATGTGAAGTTGGGAAAAAAAAGTGTACTTTCTTGTTAGAATTTTTCTCTGTAGCTGGTGAACATGTTTAAATTCTTAAGACTACAAGGGGGATAAAATATATTGTCCTGATCATCTTAGAGCATTGTGATGAATGAGATAATGAGTGTGAAAGTGCTTTGAAAGTGTAGGGGAGAAAAAATAATTTCTGCTTTACCCTTCTAGGTTCTTGGCTAAGACACTACCATCATCCCCCATATTAAAGACAGATTAATAGGAGAAAAACAAACAAGTCTAATAACATGTATACCTCCTCTATAGATGGGAGATACCCAAGAAAACTGAGTAACTCCCCAAAATGTCCCAAGCCACTGCCTAAAATACCATCTCCACATCTCCAGCTAAAGACCAAAAAAAAAAAAGATGTTTGGGGGAGCAGTTATGGGAAGTTACCAGGAAAAGCACTATAAACAAGAGCAAGGTTTTTATGCAGACTTGAGAGTTTTTAGAGATATGGTCATCTCCTCTTCCTGGTACAGAGATGGAGACACCTTTGCAAATAGAGACTTCCCTTATAATGTGTATGTTACAAAAAGGTAACCCCTACTCAACTTCCAGAGCTTTCCCTGTGTCTGTTGTTTCTTAAAAATAATCAGTCTACAATAATCCCTATGCCAAGATGTCATATTTTGGGGTGACAAATTCTGCTCCCCATCGATACCAGAAAGTCTACTCAGTTATAAGGAATTTGTACTCAATAGATGTCAATTTTCCTATATTCTGAGTAGATGCTTTCATTTCTCAGTTTCCCTGTAATTGTTATTTATTTCTTAAAAATCATATTTTCCACAATCTTGTCTTTCAGATTAAAATGAATTCCAAATATTCATGGATCCCATCTGGCCTTCCTCGGAATATTAGATTGTTTATCTTCCACATTTCAAGTCACACAAACTAAATCCTCATGTGGAAATGTCAGGGGATTAAAAGAGGAAAAAGAAAGAACTTTAAAAGAATACTTTATAAATGTCTTTCTTTTTTTCATATTTTCAATGAATTGTCACAGGTAAGCATATCTATTCCATTACCATGCCAATCCAGTAAGAGACATCTTTGAAAAATAAGATAAAAATACCTATATATGGAACTTGGGGATTTCTATTAGTTGGAAGTCACAACTACTTATGAAGCTTTTGTAGAATGATTGTTATTAATTTATAGAAAGAGCCATTTTTTTTTGTTTTCTTTTGATCTTTGCAATATAAAGGAAATCCTTAGGTTTAATGTCCCAAATGTTAAATTTTGGACTTGATAAAAAACTTGATCAAGATTAGTTCTACTGGGATTCCTGGGTGGCTCAGTCGGTTGTGTCTGCCTTCAATCCAGTCATGACCCCAGGGTCCAGGGATCCAGTGCCTGCTCAGCAGGGAGCCTACTTCTCCCTCTCCCTGCTGCTTCCCACAAATTCACTCACACACTCTCTCTGATAATAAATAAATAAATAAATACAATCTTTTAAAAAAGGTTAGTTCTACAAAGTGTGTTCATATTTGGATGACTATTTTCCTTCTCTTACATATCCCACTATCACAAATGAATAAACTGAAAGTATCTTAGTATTTTTGGTGCACAATGCTTATAATTTAACACCTACAGTGCTACCAAAAGAAGGTGTATATGTCAGGAGTTAATAATTCCAGGTTATATATTTATAATCTTGAATTTGAAGATATATTAAATGACTTGAAATAAAGGTTATATAGCCTTTCTATAATTTCTTTCTAAAATCATAACAGTCTTTCTAAATAATTTCTAATACAGAATTAGAAACCAGTGGTGCTTATGAACATCTAGCAGTTTAGCTGTGGTTAAACGCTATATTATGAAAACATATGTGCACGCTCCTCAGTACCATTAGGGGATGGCAACAGAAAAACATGTCCGGAGTTCTGAGCAAATTTTTTATTAAAAAAAAAATATATCGCAGTTTAAGACCTAAAATGTATGTACTGTCAGAAATGCTTCAGTGACCTTCTGGCCATGCATTAATTTTGTCTTTATGTGTGAGTTCATCAATAATTATATCTGTAATGAATTAAAACTGTCTTCTTTCCTGATTGAAAAGGAAAATGGTGTGAGGTGACCTCCTTCCTAAGAAAATGAGATGGGATATATCAATGGGAAAATAAGGGAAAGAGAAATGATAATGTAAGAAATATGAAATGAATGAATACTAACTAGATTCATTCTAATATTAACTAGAAATGAAAGAATATTAACTAGGGGGGAACAACATGGGAAAAATATTGTAATTACTTTATAAAGATGTTATTATTTCAGAAGAGGGTGAATTCTGATATTCTGAAAATTCATAAAAATTCAATATATTTGACAAGTTTATTCTGCAGTGTGGTGAATATCACAAACATGTTTCTAAATATCATAGTATGTTCTGTGCCCCTATCCATCTCACTCATTGATTTCACTCAGTGCAGCTGATTTAAACAGGAAAGAGTAAATTCTCCAAGTTAAACCTTACTAGGAAACTAAAAGGAGGCCCAGATTGGTTCTGTATTCTTAAAATTGAAATATATAATTTTTGCATTTTTATGAGGAACACAGGAATGATTCAGTTGCTACTATAATAAATAGGATCTACTGTGGACCATGCATGACTCAACATCACAAAATAATTGGCTTCAATTATAGGGACATAGGGTATTTCATAACATTTGGTGTGAAGTTTGTTAATGTTGTGTGAATGTCTTGCTGACCATGTGGTTTTAAAACTGATAAATAGCAAATGTCACCACAGTAACATGAACCTGAATGAAAATGGAGCAGGTGAATATGACAGAGTGCAAATGAAATGCTGAAAATGGGGAGAATAAAAAGCAGCAGGGAGAAGGTGTGAATGGGAGACCACTGATTTCTGGGGGCTCTGGGCAGTAGAGGCTAGGCACCATCAATTCCTCCTAACTCAAATGACCTCGACACCTGCTCTTAGAGCTGTGCTCCATTTTACCTCTTTCATATCACAGTGAAAGACCTTCCTTTTTTTCTTCAAGGGCAATTCCACCCCCAGATGGGGAGTCTATACCATCATACCATTGCTAGCATTTCATCAGGCTTATGCCATTTTCCCATTATCCAGAATCATTTCCCTGAATGTGTTGAAGTTCTGCCAGTATTTAAAAAAGGAAAAGAAAAGAAAAAAAAATTCAAACATATTATTCAAACATATTCATGTCTTTCTAGAAAATTAGTATTCCATTTGTCTACTTCCATTTATAGCCAAGATTCTTTTAATAGTTTTCTTCATTCATTGTCTTTAAATTTTCTCTCTCCAATTTTCTACTATAAAGTTTAAAAATTTAGCTTCTTTACCTACCCTCTACCAAGAGTCCTATGACAAGCTACTGATCATAAATCACCTTATACTTCGTGAAAATGAATCATTTTTAATCCTTATTTTATTTGACACTTCTGCAGGGTTTGCCAAATAATGCCTCTAAGGAGTCTTTCCCTGGGTATTTCAGGGTTCCTGGACCCAATTCCAATGTAAGGAAAATTTCCCCCCCACACAACACTAAGCAATTCTCAGACAACAGTAGGGTGTCCAAGAATCCAACCCAGTTCTGACATCTACCAAAGATAGCATCAGATTCCATAGATAAGGTTTCAGTCTTAAAAGACTGCTCTCCACTTCCAACCTCCACACACAATTCAGTGGACTGTCACAAGCCCCAGGTTATTACTTGTGCTTCTGACCCACCCACTACAGACTGCAGACTGGAGGTTCCAAAGAGCTCTTAGGTTCTTTCAGCTAGAGTGGCTCACAGAACTCAGGAAATCTTTTATGTTTACAAGTTTATTAAAGAATATGATAATGGATATAAATCAACAGACAGGATGGAAGGGATGCATAAGGCAAGCTAAGGGGAAAGGGAATGGATCTTCCATGCCCTCTCCAGGAGGGCCTCTCTCTCAAATCTCTATGGGTTCACTTGTCTGGAAACTTTCCAAACCTAGTCCTTTTGTATTTTTATGGAAGCACCATTACTAAGTCATTGGTCATTGGCTGATTCAACCTTCAGAGAGGGAAATCTTGGGGTGGGACTGAAAGTTCCATTCCTATACTCTGGCAACCAGCTCCCTGCTTCCCATTTTTAGCTGCCTAAGGGCTTTCCTAAAGTCACCTCATTAACATAATAAATGACCAGTATCACAGGAAATGCAAGATTTTAGGAGCTGTGACCCAGAAACCATGGATGAAGACGAAATACCTATGAGAAATATATATTTGGAAATATATATTTGGTCATTCAAGTGACCAAGTATATATTTTTCATAAATCACAATATCTCACTGGGGTTCCCATGACAATGATTTTTAAATTCTACTTTCCTCATTGCTTTTTCCTCAGACCTTGACATAGTTTCTTGCTCTAGAAATTCTCTAATGGGTTTGATCTTTGGAAATCATCTCACTTTCCACTTTGTTCTTTAGGAGTTTTCATTCACTTCCATGCATCCTGGTAAACAACACCCACTTTCCTATCTATTTTGAGAACTTCAGACCCACTTATCTGACCTTGTCCAGAATAGCCATCATATGAAATATGGAAGTTAAAGAATAAATTATTAAGCAAGGCTGTTTTCTTGCCTTCATTATTAATTTTTTGCACATTCTTGGACTTGAACTAATAAAAAATATGAAACATTCCTTTATTTATAGTCATTTTACAGATGGAATGGATGTTATTTATATAAATTTCTCATCAGTGATTCTCATATATGCAGAAAAGAATGCTCTTGAAATGATCAGCCCATGCTCTAATCTAACGGAAGCTGAATGAATGCTATTCAAGTATCAACCCAAATGTGTAAGTTTGTTGTCTATTGACAGCCCATGTGAGATACTGCATTTCATTTTATGTTGTTATTTTAAATGAAAATTCCCGTGGTGAAATCTATGAGTTTCGACACAGAATCACTGGCCTCCTCTATTCTTTTCCTCACCACAATTATGTTTGGGAATTGGAGAAACATAGCTTGTTTTCTTTTTTCATACAGCACATTAAGTAGAACCAGTTGCAGGACTAATAAAATGTTCAAAGCTACAGGAAATTGAAACTTACAAACTGCTAAATGTACACTCTGTAGCAGATTAGTTTCCTACCTTTAACACTGAATCAGAGTATAATTTCACATATTGCTTTTTTCTTTCTTTTTCAAATTAAGCAACCTGCATCATTTTCTCCCTCCAGTCTGTTCTTTCTTTCCTTCTTTCTTCCTTTCTCTCTCTCTCTCTCTTTCTTTCTTTCTTTTTTCCCTAGCTGGCTCTGTTGAGAGACATCAAACTGGAAAATATCAAAAATAGGATGGGAGCTGAGCTGCTCTCACTAGAGAACTCTTTTTTTTTTTTTTTTTTTTTACTCTGATTCAGAGAAAAAGCTGAACTTTTAGAATGTAAGTTCAGTTTAGCTTTACATATATATATGTATATACATATATATACAATATATGTATATATATAAATATTTTTTCCCCCTAATCTGTGTGACATCTTCAAATAAATGTTGGGAAAATTGACTTTCCAAGGGGAATCTGAAGTGGCTGGTGAACTTTGACCATGAAGTTTTTAAACAAAAGAATATAACAAATATTTGATTTGTTTTGATTTGTCAAAGAGCTTTAACCTGAAATAAGACATGACGAAACTTTTAAACTCTTTTTGAATGATTCAGGTCCCAGAAACATGAGAACTGCCTTTTAATCATTTTCTATTTTAATTTATTTTAATTAATTAATTAATTAATTTTTATTTCCTTTCAGTGTAACAGAATTCATTGTTTATGTACCACACGCAGTGTTCCATACAATACGTGCCCTCCATAATGCCCACCACCTGGCTCCCCTAACCTCCCACCCCCTGCCCCTTCAAAACCCTCAGGTTATTTTTCAGAGTCCATAGTCTCTCATGGTTCATCTCCCCTTCCAATTTCCCTCAACTCCCTTTTCCTCTCCATCTCCCTATGTCCTCCATGTTATTTGTTATGCTCCACAAATAAGTGAAACCATATGATAATTGACTCTCTCTGCTTGACTTATTTCACTCAGCATAATCTCTTCCAGTCCCGTCCATGTTGATACAAAAGTTGGGTATTCATTATTTCTGATGAAGGCATAATACTCCATAGTGTATATGGACCACATCTTCCTTATCCATTCATCCGTTGAAGGGCATCTTGGTTCTTTCCACAGTTTGGCGACCATGGCCATTGCTGCTATAAACATTGGAGTAGAGATGGCCCTTCTTTTCACTACACTGTATCTTTGGGGTAAATACCTAGTAGTGTAATTGCTGGGTCCTAGGGAAGCTCTATTTTAAATTTCTTAAGTAATCTCCACACTGTTCTCCAAAGTGGCTGCACCAACTTGTATTCCCACCAACAGTGTAAGGGGGTCCCCCTTTCTCCACATCCTCTCCAACACACGTTATTTACCTTCGTGCTAATTTTGGCCATTCTAACTGGTGTAAGGTGGTATCTCAATGTGGTTTTAATTTGAATCTCCCTGATGGCTAGTGATGATGAACATTTTTTCATGTGTCTGATAGCCATTTGTATGTCTTCATTGGAGAAGTGTCTGTTCATGTCTTCTGCCCATTTTTTGACATGATTATCTGTTTTATGTGTGTTGAGATTGAGAAATTCTTTATAGATCCTGGATATCAACCTTTTGTCTGTACTGTCATTTGCAAATATCTTCTCCCATTCCGTGGGTTGCCTCTTTGTTTTGTTGACTGTTTCCGTTGCTGTGCAGAAGCTTTTGATCTTGATGAAGTCCCAAAAGTTCATTTTTGCTTTCATTTCCTTTGCCTTTGGAGACATATCTTGAAAGAAGTTGCTGTGGCTGATATCAAAGAGGTTACTTCCTATGTTCTCCTCTAGGATTCTGATGGATTCCTGTCTCACGTTGAGGTCTTTTATCCATTTCTAGTTTATCTTTGTGTATGGTGTAAGAGAATGGTTGAGTTTCATTCTTCTACATAGACTGTCCAATTTTCCCAGCACCATTTATTGAAGAGACTGTCTTTTTTCCACTGTATATTTTTTCCTGCTTTGTCAAAGATTATTTGACCATAGAGTTGAGGGTCCCTATCTGTGCTCTCTACTCTGTTCCACTGGTCTATGTGTCTGTTTTGATGCCAGTACCATGCAATCTTGGTGATCACAGCTTTGTAGTAAAGCTTGAAATCAGGTAATGTGATGCCCCCTGCTTGGTTTTTCTTTTTCAACATTTCCTTAGCGATTCGGGGTCTCTTCTGATTCCATACAAATTTTAGGATTATTTGCTCCAGCTCTTTGAAAAATACCAGTGGAATTTTGATCAGAATGGCATTAAAAGTATAGATTGGTCTAAGCAGTATAGACATTTTAACAATGTTTATTCTTCCAATCCAAGAGCATGGAATGATCTTCCATCTTTTTGTGTCTTCTTCAATTTCTTTCATGAGTGTTCTGTAGTTCCTCAAGTACAGATCCTTTACCTCTTTGGTTAGGCTTATTCCCAGGTATCTTATGGTTCTTGGTGCTATTATAGATGGAATCAGTTCTCTAATTTCCCTTTCTGTATTTTCATTGTTAGTGTAAAAGAAAGCCACTTATTTCTGTACATTGACTTTGTATCCAGCCACATTACTGAATTGCTGTATGAGTTCTAGTAGTTTGGGGGTGGAGTCTTTTGGGTTTTCCATATAAAGTATTATGTCATCTGCGAAGAGAGAGAGTTTGACTTCTTCCTTGCCAATTTGGATACGTTTTATTTCTCTTTGTTGTCTGATTGCTGTTGCCAGGACTTCTAATATTATGTTGAAAAAGAGTGGTGAAAGTGGGCATCCTTGTCGTGTTCCTGATCTCAACGGCAAGGCTGTGAGCTTTTTCCCATTGAGGATTATATTTGCTGTGGGTCTTTCATAGATAGATTTTATGAAGTTCAGGAATGTTCCCTCTATCCCTATACTTTGAAGCATTTTAATCAGGAACGGATGCTGGATTTTGTCAAATGCTTTTTCTGCATCAATTGAGAGGACCATGTGGTTCTTTTCTCTTCTCTTATTGATTTGTTCTATCACATTGATTTGCAAATGTTGAACCATCCCTGTAACCCAGGAATGAATCCTACCTGGTCATGGTGGATAATCTTTTTAATGTGCTGTTGGATCCTGTTTGCTAGGATCTTGCTGAGAATCTTAGTATCCATATTCATCAGTGATATTGGTCTGAAATTCTCCTTTTTGGTGTGGTCTTTGCCTGGTTTGGGGATCAGGGTAATACCGGCTTCTTCATAAAAAGAGTCTGGAAGTTTTCCTTCTGCTTCAATTTTTTGAAACAGCTTCAGGAGAATAGGTGTTATTTCTTCTTTGAAAGTTTGGTAGAATTCCCCAGGGAATCCATCAGGTCCTGGGCTCTTGTTTTTTGGGAGGTTTTTGATCACTACTTCAATCCCATTACTAGATATCAGTCTATTCAGGTTGTCAATTTCTTCCTGGTTCAAATTTGGGAGTTTATAGTTTTCCAGGAATGCATCCGTTTCATCTAGGTTGCTTAACTTATTGGCATATAACTGTTGGTCATAACTTCTGATGATTGTTTCTATTTCCTTGGTGTTAGTTGTGATCTCTCCCTTTTCATTCATAATTTTACCAATTTGAGCCTTCTCTCTTTTCCTTTGGATTCGTGTGGCCAAAGGTTTATTGATCTTATTGATTTTTTCAAAAAAACCAGCTTCATTGATACATTCTACTATATCTCTAGTTTCTACCTCATTGTTCTCTGCTCTAATCTTGATTATTTCCCTTCTTGGGTGTGGAGTTGGCTTAATTTGTTGTTGATTCTACAGTTCTTTAAGGTGTAGAGATAGCTGGTGTATTTTGGATTTTTCAATTTTTTTGAAGGAGGCTTGGATGGCTAATGTATTTCCCCTTTAGGACCGCCTTTGCTGTATCCTATAGGTTTTGGGCTTGGGCCTAAGTGTCTTCATTCTCATTGGTTTCCATGAATTGTTTAAGTTCTTCTTTGATCTCCTGGTTGATCCAAGCATTCATCAGCAAGGTGGTCTTTAGCTTCCAGGTGTTTGAGTTCCTTCCAAACTTTTCCTTGTGATTGAGCTCCAGTTTCAAAGTATTGTGATCTGAGAATATGCAGGGAATAATCTCAGTCTTTTGGTATCGGTTGAGTCCTGATTTGTGACCGAATATGTGGTCTATTCTGAAGAAGGTTCCATGTACACTTGAGAAGAATGAGTATTCTGTTGTGTTAGGGTGGAATGTTCTGTATATATCTATGAGGTCCATCTGGTCCAATGTGTCATTCAATGCTCTTGTTTCTTTATTGGTTTTCTGCTTGGATGATCTATCTATTACTGAGAGAGGCGTGTTAAGATCTCCTACTATCAATGTATTCATATCAATATGACTCTTTATCTTGATTAGTAGTTTTCTAATTGTAATGTAATTACAATGTAATTGGATGCTCCCATATTGGGGGCATAGATATTTACAATTGTTAGATCTTCTTGGTGGATAGTCCCTTTAAGAAGGATGTAGTGTCCTTCTGTATCTCTGACTACAGTCTTTAGTTTAAAATCTAATTTATCTGATATGAGAATCGCTACCCCGGCCTTCTTTTGAGGCCCATTGGCATGAAAGATGCTTCTCCATCCCTTCACTTTCAGTCTGGGTGTATTCTTAGGTTCGAAATGGGTCCCTTGTAGACAACATATGGATGGGTCCTATTGTTTTATGCAATCTGCAACCCTGTGTCGTTTTATGGGTGCGTTCAGGCCATTCACATTGAGAGTGATTATTGATAGATATGTTTTTATTGACATTGTGTTACCTTTGAATTCTTTCTTTCTGTAGATTGTCTCCATATTTCCGTTCAATGATATTCTTAGGACTTTCCTCTTTTATAGAACCCCCCCTTAATATTTCCTGCAGTGTCGGCTTGGTGGTCACATGCTCTTTTAAGCCTTGCCAGTCTTAGAAACCCTTTATCTCTCCATCCATTTTGAATGTCAGTCTTGCTGGATAAAGTATTCTCGGCTGCATGTTCTTCTCACTTAGTACCCTGAATATATCTTGCCAGCCCTTTCTGGTTTGCCAGGTTTCTGTGGACAGGTCTGACGTTATTCTGATGGGCTTTCCTCTGTATATAAGGAGCTTCTTTGTCCTACCTGCCTTCAAGAGATCCTATCTACGATTACGATTCCTCATTCTTACTATCAGGTGTCTTGAGGACTTTCAAGATTCTATAATCTTGGGGGGAGACCATTCTGCCTCTAGTACATGAACGCTGGTTCCATTTGCGAGATTGGGAAACTTTTCATGGAGAATTTTTTCCACTATATCTTCTAGACTTCTTTCTTTCTCCTCCCCCTCAGGGATTCCAATAATTCTGATATTGGAATGTTTCATGGCATCATTTATTTTCCTAATTCTGTTTTCGTGGCTTCTAAGCTGTTCCAGGCTTCCTCCTGATCCTTTCTCTCTATCTGTTTGTCTATCTTCTGTCTCAGTTACCCTAGCTTTTAGAGAATTTAAATTAGATTGGAACTCATTGAGAACATTGTGAACATCATCCCTGGTGGCTTTGGCTTTCAATTCTGCCCTAATCAATTCCGTTTGGTCATCCATGGCTTTCTCCAACCTAGCTATTGCCTGGATAATTGTTAGCCTGAATTCCCTTTCCAAAATATTGTCTATGTCGATAGCCATTAGCTCTGTTGCAGAAGGCCCAGCCTCTGAATTTTTCTTCTGTTGGGCATTCCTCCTCCTAGTCATTTTGGTGAGAGATTGCTGAACGGATATAGCTGAATATATTGACCATGGTGCAGGCAAGGTGCACCCTGGAACACAAGAGTCCCCACCCAAATGAAAGAAAAAAGAAAAAAAGAGAGAGAGAGAGAGACAGGAAAAAAAGAAAGATAAAATCAACGAGAAGGCCCAGCCCAAATGGGCCCCAAGGTAAGATTTATGAAGCACACAAATAAAAACAGACAAACAAAAAGATGGATAAAAGTAGATAACAAGAGAAAAAATATATATATATAAAAGCAAAACAAAAAAAGAACCTCTTCAAAAAGAACCCCAAGTATAAGATTTATATACTACCAGGTCAAACACAAATACACAGATACACAAGTGGAAGAAAAAGATGGGAGAGTGGTTATAAATTCTCAGTGTGGATGAGGAAGGTTATTTTGATTCTTCCTGGATGTATCTTGATATCATTGTTGAAGGACTCAACTTTCCTAAGATAAAGGGGGATTAAAAATTGGTTTACCTAGAGGGGTAGCATTGATTGGGGAAAGGGGATTACCTTGAAGTTTAACTTTATATGAATATTAAAAAATAAGAATAAAAAAAAGAATAAACTAAACTAAACTAAAATTAAATTAAAAAAATTAAAAAATAGAAAAGCAAAAGAAAAACACAGGTATATGTATCAAAAAGTTCAAGTTAAAAGGTTATTATGGAATTTGATGTACTGGACATCTCACTCTGATGGTAAATAGGTTAAAAAACTATAAAAAAAAATGAACCAGAATAGTGGGAACGAATTAAAAATAAAAGTTGTATCTATGAAGCAGTGGTGGTTGTTCTCTTGTCTTTTTTTTTCCTTTTTTCTTTTTTCCAGTTGGCTTTCTGGGGGAAAGGCCTGCCACGTGGGTTTTCAGGCACTGTTTCCTGAGTTAAGTCCTCCCGCCCCCCTCAAGGGGGTAGGCTCTGAGGGAACTGGTTTTTCAGGCTTTTGTTCTCTGAAGGTTTGTTTGTTTGTTTGTTTGTTCATTTGTTTTCTCTTTCCTTGACAGCTTTTGATGGTTTTTGGAGGTTTAGAGGAAAGCAAACTGCACCTAGACCTTCCTCTCAGAGAGAAGCCTCAGTCTGTTCCCCTCTGGGTGCCGCAGGGCACATAAATTCCCCCTTGGCTGCTGGCAGAGCACGTTCCCACTTGCAGTCCCTGAGGACACAGGAACTCCTGCTTGTACCCAAAACCACGACAGCGGTGGCTGTCTGGGCAGCTCCAGACCGCCAGAGAGGTTCCAAGCAGAGATCGCACACTGAGATTTTCCCACTGGCCCGGGCTGGGAGTGCCTAGACTTTCCGGGTCCGAGAGCTCCGGGCTGGTACCTGCCTGCACACACCTCTCTCAGGGGAGGGTGTGGGGCACGACTCAGACTCTAATAGCACAGAGCGGTGCACGCATGGAGACTGCAAAAGGCTGTGGTTCTGCTGGATGGTGAGGCTCCCAGCCCCTCATGGGAGCCGCCACCCAGATGCTCTCAGGATCGCTGGCGGCTCAGGGACCAAGACCTGGTTTCTCTGCCGCACTCTCTCTGGCTCAGCGCCAGGGGTGGCTGTTCTGGGCCTGGGGACTTAAGCCCCTGTTCCTAACCACCCCAATTCCCACAATTTCCCCCCACAATCTTTGCTCTTTTTGAGTGCTTTCAGCCGGACTACATGTGAGTGCTGGTCCCCAGTCGCAGGGCACTCTCGTATTGGGGTATTACTTTCCAATGGGTTGTCTGGTGGCTCCCTCCCCCTTTAGTCCAACGTTCCCACTCTGCTTTACCTGCCCACTGGTGTCTTCTGCCCCCGTAGAGATCCAGATGTGTATAATTCTAATCTCAGGCTGATTCCCGGGTGATCGGAGTTCTTTCGTAGGTAATCAGCTCACTTTCGCCTTTTAATCATTTTTGTCCAGAGATTCCATTGACTGAATGGATACTCCACCTCATTTCTGACAGTAAAAGATGAGAAATAATTTAGTCTCACTAACTCTTCATGAGTGAAAGCTCTTATGAGTTTACATAAGTTATTTGACAGAACGAACTATAAATGTTAAATTACAAAATTCGAAGTTTTTGGAATGCGTTTTTTGGAAGAACCAACACTGAAAAATCTTGTGCTGCTGTCAGGGTTCAATTTTGTCAGCCTTGTGTGCAAAATAAATAGCAAAGCTCAGGGTTACAGCTTTTCTGCTTATATGTGTGTTGACAGATTGTGCTTATCAAAGTCTAGAGGTTCAAGAAAGGTGGCACAGCAATCATCACTGGTTCAGCCATGGCTGTCTTCCCCACTACAGTGGTTTTAACAAAAATGCAAATTGACCTCAAGCTGCCCTCGAAAGTTGTGAGCTGAGATATGGCAAGCATTCACCACTAGACTTCAAACAAAAATGTGCAAAACCGATAGGAATTGGTTACTCAGTAAAACTTAAAAATGAATGCTTTCACTGAATAGGTGAAGTGAGTTTACATACTGAATGCATTTACTATTTAAAATGCTTTTCCTAGAACGTGATTGCAAATACTAAAGAAGGAGATAGAAAAAAATATTCTTTTTCGTATGTAAGGCTAAGGTGATGTGATTTCTTTGAACATAACTTGAAGATCAGTATTAGTACAAAGCTATTTATTTAAGGTAGATGAAAGAAAAAAAAATCTTCATCTTAAAATACTTGCTTTAGCAGACTGTATTTTCAATTTATCCGAGACAACTGTACATTTTGCTGAGCTAACATGGATAACAAAGAAAATTGTCAATGCTCAAATATATTGTCAGTTTCCATGGAGACCAAAGAAATCATAACCCTTGAGTTCAAACAATTTGAGAAAGGCTAAATACCATACCACATGGAAGGTGAGTAGTGAATGGAATGAAATTGAATAAGTCATGGAAACACAGTTTTACACATGCCATGCTTAATATGCATAAGCTGAATTCTTCATTCTCCTTCAATTCCCCTAAATACCTAAAGTTATGATATGTAATGTCCTGAATAGTGTGTATTCTGACCCTGAAGTCAGAACATATGGATTATGACTGACTCTCCCTTAACAGCTGTTTGACTTAGACCAAGTAGTATACTTCAGTTATTAATCCCTTTCAAGAAGCTTAAAAGACAGATAGTAATCATAATTAAGATGAGCAGCTGAAGGGTCAAAAGTCTAAATTCAGCCGATACTTCAACCACTTGCTTACTCTCTTTTTTTTCTTTTGCTCTCAGGATGGTGCCTTTTCAACTTGTTAATATTATGATTTTCCTTATCTTCAGTCATTGACAATCTACATCTCTTTGTCTCTGAATCTCTACTTTTATAGGGCGAAGGATAGTAGTGTGTTAGGGTTTTCTACTCTTCTTGTGCAGTTGATGAGATTTATGTATACAACAGTATTTCAAAAACTGATGTCAGAACTATCTATGACAGAACTATTAATGAGGAAACTATAATTGTTTGGAAAAATTTTTATCATAAGTTGCTTGAGTGGAAAGTCAGGACCATGAGTAAAAATCTGAAGGGACAAAAGTAAAAGGAGAGAGGGGGGACAGGTATGAGAAAAATAGAGGAATTTGATTTTTCATTTGAAATGGAAAAAGTAATTATAACTAGTGGAAAATTTAAAAAGAGGAGGGAAGATAGTAGGTGGTGAGAGGATGTTCCTTGGAGATTCTGGAACCACAACCAGTTTTTAATGAAAAAATAATGTCTTCTGTTCATTTCATTTGAAGTTGGCTCAATTTCTGTGATGAAATTCTTTTTTTAAATCTTTTTTAAAAGATTTTATTTTTTATTTGACAGAGAGAGAAAGAGACAGCGAGGGGAAGCGGGAGAGGGAGAAGCAGACTTCCCTCGGAGCAGGGATCCTTATGTGGGGACTCAATCCCAGGACCCGGACATCATGACTGGAGCTGAAGCCAGAGGCTTAAACCACTGAGCCACCCAGGTGCCCCTCCGTGGTGAAATTCTTATCTAAATCATCCCATCTTGATCTTTAGTAAAATCTGCTATACTTCAATTATACTCCCAAATGCTATGTGTGTTTTTGGGCAGAGGGGGGCTGTCTTGTTACTAGTTCTTTTCAGGTTCCTGAACCCAGTTCCAATGCTGGAGGTATCACCAAGCTGGTCTCTGGGAATTCAACTCGATTCTGACACTATCTATCCAGACATAGCATCAGATTCCACACATTAAATGTTCAGTCCTACAAGACTGCTGCCTGCCACCACCCTCTGTCCCCTGCAGATGTCAGTCACAAGCCCAGATTTGTTACCTGTACTTCTGACCTACTGGCTATAAATTAGAGGTTCCCACTACCTCCTCCGTGGGTTTGATTAATTTGCTAAAGCAGCTCATAGAACTCAGGAAATCTGTTTATTCACTACATTATCAGTTTATTATAAAAGATAAAACTCTGGAACAGCCAATGAGATGCAAAAGGCAAGATATGGGGAAAGGGTGTGGAGACTCCCAGCCTCCCCAGTATGCCACTCTCCCAGCATCTCCCTGTGTTCACCAACCCACAAGCTCTCCAAACCCAGTTCTTTTGGGTTTTTATGGAGTCTTCAGTACATGGGCATGACTGATTAAATCATTGCCCACTGGCAACTAATTCAACCTCCAGCCCCTCTTCCCACCCCAGAAGTCAGTTCACGAAGTACCAATCCTCTAAACACATAGTTGAGTCCTCTGGCAAAGCATCTCATTAACCTAACAAAAAAACACCTTTATGGTCTTCATCACTTAGGAAATTCCAAGGATTTGGGGAGCTGCAAGCCAGAAACTGTGGGTAAAGACCAAATATATATGAGAAATATATTTTGGTAATCTGAATGATAAAATACACATTTCTTATAAATCACAATGTTGCACTAGTAAAGAATTTCTTCATTTGCCAATATTTATTGTCTTCTCTGTGCCAGGCCTTGTACCGGGAGCTGGAGGCACAGTCATTTTAGGAAAAGGTGTGATAACAGAATAAAATGGAACAAGCGTTGGTAAGAGGGTTATTTAAAATGGAGTTGGGAGGACATTGAGAAAGTGGGGCTTCTGCATATCTTCTGTCTTAATCCTCTGAATTTTTGCTGAACTCAGCTAAAAACCAAGACATCTATCTGCTACATATTAAAATGGACATAAATGGACTTTCTGCCTAACACTAGCTCTAGCAACTAATCACAATTATATTGATATAACTCTTGGCTATACCAGCACCAATCACATTCCTCCAAAACTACTTATGTAAATTCCCTCTTTCCTCTTTAAAAACTCTAACCTCTAATGTCTTTCTGGACCATACTTTGGATTTCAGTCAAATCTATGTCACTGGATTATAACCCCTAAACCCCAGATAAAAGCACATATTTTATTTTGCACCTTGAAGTGTTATCTTTCATTGGCTGACAGGTCTGTAGGACTTTATTAGCCAATTGGGCAAGCATTTAAGGTACCCAAAATAAGTGGTGTAACTGAGATATATATGGGTCTTACAGAAGCGCGGGAAACAGGGGATTGTACATCACATGACTGAGTAAAGAATAAGGTTTTAGCAGACTAAAAGGATGGCTTTCTATCTCTTTATCTATAAAATAGCGAATGTAGTAACTGGCTGAAACACTTCACAACAATGTTCTATGGATCAAGTGTAATAGTAAAAGCACTATACAGATATACTAGTTTAATTTTTCTGAAATTAACTGGTATGTTAGATTTAATCCACTTCCATTATTGCATGGTACTAATAACTTATACTGGTTATGGAGAACAGTTAATCTGATTATTGTTACAAGTCCTGTTCCAATACTTTAACACGTTGGCTTAACCTTTTGCACTCTTCTATCTTTATGTCCTTCCATTTCATCTTGTGGCTGTCTGAACCCAGATCTTAGAAGGTATACTGAAGGATTTTAAAACAAGCCACTTGTTTTCTGTTAACATAAATCACTCACTTTTGGAATTTTAGCTGATTGTTGGAGGTGACTTCTGGTACCTGCCTGCTAGCTGGTCTTTATATTTGGAGATTGGACTGGTAGTTGTATGGAGAGTTCTTTAGTCAGGTGTTTCAAAAGTACCTAGCAAGTAATGGTGATTACTAAACAGGAATCTTGGTAACTTCTACTCCTTCTATCAAAGTGGACTAATTTTTCTTTTTCAGTCTATGAGTCAAGTGTTAGAAACTGTCAACTTTCACTTTGATTACAGTCAGAAATGTTTTAGTATTTGCTGTAGACTGAATGTGTGCCCTCACCAGATTCATATGTAGAAACCAAATCCCCATATGATGTTATTTGGAGGGGGGGGCCTGTGGGAGGTGATAAGAGCTCTTATACAAGACATCCCAGAGAGCTGCCTTTTCTTCTTCTGCCTTGTGAGGACACAGAAAGAAAATGGCCATCTGTGAAGCTGGAAGTGGTTCCTCACCAGACACAATCTGTGGGTATCTTGATCAGGTACTTCTCAGCCTCTAGAAATATGAGAAAGAAATTTCTGTTCATAGTCACCTAGCCCATGGACTAAAACAGTAGTCTTCATAGAACTTTGGCTGCCCTGCCTAGACCTACTTCACAGTCCTGGTGGATGCAAGCATTGTTGCACACATCTGTGAGGTGATATCCTCTTCCAGAGGCGACTGAGAGCCAACTACTGCCGATCTTCTTAACTTAAAGTGATCAATTATGGTGTGGCATTTATTTGAGGACATTTGTTGAGTATCTGATACAAACCAGGAGTTATACCAGTTGAGTCTAAGCTGAGGACAGGCTTCAGCTGAACCCATTTCTCTGCCAATGTTCTTTCCCTACCCTGTCCTTCATCCCTCACTCTCATTCAGGTTTTACCTGACTTTATCATTAAATCACTTGAACAAGAATCTTCAGCTAAGCAACTGCTGAAGCTTCTGCTGAAACAACTGCTTCTACCAAACCTAGTTTTAGAAATAGAATTTATATTAAATGATCATGAGGTTCTCTTCATGTTAAGAATTCATTTAAAAATAGGAATGAGAGGAGAGAGGTCAGTGGGGAGAAACAGACTCTTTGGTGATCAAAGAGCCCGATGTGGGACTCGATCCTAGACTCTAGGATCATGACCTGAGCAGAAGGCAGTTGCTCAACCAACTGAGCCACCCAGGAGCCCCTATATTTTGCTTTTGCCAATATTTTTATTTAAATACCATAGAATACTATTGAAAAAAGGATACCATAATTGCTGGTCATATCTCATAAATCAATCTCCTTATCATGTCATATAGATATATTTGTAAGAAATTTGAGAATTTTATCTTCATTGTTTTTTTGTAAGTTTCATATATGTGAGAGCATGATACTTTCATTTCTTACAGTTAAAAAGGGAAATATTAAAGTCACCAATAAAAAGAGTATAGTCCAGAGAATAAATTATTTTATTACATATAAATAAAATTAGGCACAAGTTGGGAAAAAAATGGGGCTGTGTTTTACTATAAAATTATTTTTCTGACAGGAAAAATGAGACACAAAACATTTACTAAAGCTTGTATATGTGTGCATGTAATAAATTAATATTATTAGACACCCTATGTATAGATGTTAAGTTGAGGTGTTTTGTTTGTTTTGGGTTGGTTTGGTTTTGGGTTTTTGTTTTTAGATTTTCCTAAACAAATCCTGATTGGAACTTTGGTTCTAGATTTTAATTTTTATTGCAGGATTGAAAACTAACAGTAGAATTTCTCTTTAAAATTGAATGAAGAATCTTGTCTTAATTCCCTAATTCATTAGTGATCAGAACCTTAAAACTCGCCAAAATGGGTGGGGGAAGGTAACACTATAAGAAGACCCTGAATTCAACTCTTCCTATGGACATGTGAAATCTAGAGCAATATATGGAATAATTCCTGCTGAAAAAGAACTGAAAATTAACTGAACTGCTCCCTCCACAACAAGGGATAAAAGCACTACAGTGAGACAGGTTAAAGAGGTAGAGTTACCAAAAGGCAGACAGAGTCTGCCCTAAACCTGGTGTGGCTACATGCAATATGGAGGAAGGGATCTCATGGATCTGGAGCTTTTCCTAAGGAATGAGGGGTTTGTCCCCAACATCAGAACCCTCACCCTTGGGACCTGCACTAGAGAAACAAGGCCCTCAAAACATCTGGCTTTGGAAAGCAATGGGGCTTACATCTATGGGATTTGGGAGGCTGTAGGGTCCTAAGATACTTCTTTTGAGGGTCTCACATGTGAATTCATTCATCCTGGAAACCAGTGCAAAGGCAGAAGTTTGAGAGATAACTAGGTTATATGTGAAAGAGATTAGTTTTCTTATTTTAAAGCATTTGTGGAAGGGGCAGGGACCAGTTAGGACTTTCTTTGGGGTACAGTCACTGGCAAGTGCTACTTTGCCTTCTTCCTCGCCCTTGTTAATGTAAGCAGGTGCTCAGGATCATATACTCACTGATGCCAAGAGCATGTCCACCCCTACTACTCTTTCCCTATATCACTAAAGCCATAGACATGCCAGTCCTCAACATTTTTCCATAGTCTAATTATAGCCAATGGGTAAGTACGATTCACAACAGATGGTTCTTGATCTGGTATTCAGAGGGGCTGCTGTCCAGAGGGACTGGTGTTCCTGGGCCCAATGGGACTGTAACAACCAGAAAGATAGCTCAAGGCAGGCTACCACAACCAGGGGTCTCACTCACAGCAAACTGAAACATCGCTAGATCTCTTGGTCTGGATGTCAGCATGGACTATGATTGAAGTCCCACAGGACTTTATATGTTTACATATGTTAAGAGCTACTGTTTGAAGATCTGGCTTTCAGTTAGCCTGAAACTACTGATAATAAAAACTACACCCCCCCCAAAAAATATTACTGGAAGAAATAATGGCTAAAAACTTCCCTGATCTGGGGAAGGAAACAAATACTAGGTCCAGGAAGAAAGAAAATTCCAAAGAGAACCCAAAGAGATCCACACCAGACAGATTATAATTAAAATGTCAAGAGTTAAAGATAAAGGGAGAATCTTAAAAGCAGCAAGAGAAAAACAACTTGTTACATACAAGAGAGCCCCCATAAGTCGATCAGCTGATTTCCCAGCAGAAATTTTGCAGGTCAGAAGTGGGGAAAGGAAAGAAACTCCCAACCAAGGGTACTCTACCCAGCAAGGCTATCATCCAGAATTAAAGAGAAAGATTTTTCCAGAAAGCAAAAAGCTAATGGAGTTCACCACCACTAAACTAGCCTAACAAGAAATGTTAGAAGAATTTCTTTAAGCAAAAAAGAAAAGGCACTAATAACTAGAAAACATATGAAAGTAATAACCTCACTGGAAAAGGTGAATATATAGTAAAGGTAGTAGATTAACCACTTATAAAACTAATATGAAGGTTAAAAGACAAGAGTAGTAAACATAACAGTATCTGCAATAATTAATTAAATAAAAGTTAAAATATATAAAATAGGACATCAAAACATAAAAAATGGAGAGAGGGAGTACTAGCAAGAATATACAATGGGGAAAAGACAGTCTCTTATTTTTTTTTTAAATATTTTATTTATTTATTTGACAGAGAGAGATCAGAAGTAGGCAGAGAGGCAGGCAGAAAGAGAGAGGGGGAAGCAGACTCCCTGCTGAGCAGAGAACCCGATGCGGAACTCGATCCCGGGACCCCAAAATCATGACCTGAGCTGAAGGCAGAGGCTTAACCCTCTGAGCCACCCAGGTGCCCCGACGGTCTCTTCTATTAAAGGTGCTGGGATAACTGGACAGCTGCATGCAAAAGAATAAAATTAGACCACTATGTTAGGGCATACATGAAAACTAGCTCAGACTGGATTAAAAACCTAAAACTATAAAACTCCTAGATGAAAGCATAACACTAAGCTCCTTAACATCAGTCTTGGCACTGAATTTTTGGATCTGACTTCAAAAGCAAAAGGAACAAAAGCAAAAATGATGGGACTACATCAAACGAAGAAGCTTCTGTACAGCAAATTAACTATTAATAAAAAGAAAAGGCCACCCTCCGAATGGGAGAAATACTTGCAAATTATGTATCTGATAAGGGGCTCATACCCAAAATACACAAACAATTCAATAGCAAAAAATCAAACAATTCAATTAAAAATTAGGCAGAGGATCTAAATAGAAATTTTTCAAATGAAGACATACAGATGGCCAACAATCATATGAAATGATGTTCAACATCACTAATTATCTGAGAAATGCAAATAAAAACCACAAAGAGGTATTACCTCATACCTGCTGGAATTGCTATTATAAAAAAAGACAAGAAAAAGCAATTGTTATAGAAGATGTGGAGAAAAGGGAAGAACCCTCATGATCTGTTGGTCAGCATGTAAATTGGTGCAGTCACTATGGAAACCACTATGGAGCCTACTCATAAAATTAAAAACAAATCTATCATATTATTGAGCTATTTCACTTCTAGGTTTTTATCTGAAGAAAAAAAACATTAATTTGGAAAGATTAGGTATTGAACACCCTTATGTTTATTATGTTCTTATTTGTAGTAATAAAGATATGGAAATGACATTAATAACCATCAATGGATGAACAGATAATGAAGATGTGATATACATGTATAATGGAATACTACTCAAACATAAAAAAGAAAATCTTGCCATTTGTGAGAGCATGAATGAACCTGGAGGGTATTAGGTTAAGTGAATTCAGTCAGACCGAGAAAGATAAATACCTTAAAATTTCACCTATATATGGAATCTAAAAAATTAAACAAATGAAGAAAATCATACATACAGAGTATAGGTTTGTGGTTATCAAGGGGTAGCGAGAGGGTAGGGGTGAGCTGAGAGGGTAAAGAGGGTCTGTAGCAACTAGATATATTGTGATGATCCTTTTGTAGTGTATATAAATATTGAATCTTTATATTGTATACATGAAACCAATATAATGTTAATATATAAAATTTTTAAAAATTAATTTTTAAAAATTGCCAACATGTTCTCTTAGATGCTCATGAGACTTAAATTGTGAAGGGACCTGATTCACTAATAATATTTAAGGCTGGAGTCAAGATTCTTATAAATTTTAAAAACACGGCTCCAAACTTGACCCTGTCCAATTACTTTTCTGCATTGGAAGTGATTGCAATTCTGGGTCATGTCTAGGCTGCTCAGTGTAAGTATGATTTAAAAGCCATTTTCTGTAAAAAGCTTGCCTTACCAAGATAAATAACATGTGTGATAATTTCTTTCTAATGGGTTTGCTGGCACTTTTTGATTAGTATTGAAATAAGAGCAATGGCATATTCTGTGGTTTGTCCTATTTTTTTAGGACAGAAAAAATGAGTGTGGATTCCATTATCACTGGAATAAGAACTATTTTAGGATGAATCTCATATTTATGGATGGATATTAGTTATATTGGAATAGTCTCAGGTGTGGATATTTTCCAAGTTGTTAAGACTGTGATACAAAGAATAAGCTTTAAATGACTGTATCATTACTTTAATTTTAGCTAACAGGAAAGTCATCAACACGGACAACCATGCAAAATAAGAATATAGGGTGATAGGTATATCCATCAGAACAACAGCACCAAAACGAAATTGTACCAAAAATTTCTAGAAATATTTTTAAGTTGTTTTAGATCATTACGCATTATGATAGTCATGACAGCATTTACTAAAGGACTCTAAGAATCTCTTCTAAAACTGGTATTCATCAAATAGCATGCTGTAATTATGATTAGAAAACAACATTGTGGTGTTCTATATTCATTAATCTTGGATAATTGTCACACAAAATGTGCAGTTTTAAAAGCAAAATAAGACCAATTGCTGTCACTGAAAGCTTTACTTGCAAACCAAAATCAATGTTTCTTTTTTTTTTTCTGCTTAAATTAAGATTGTGCAATTATTGGAAGATGGCAATTAGAATAAACCTTATGAATTATAGCTTGAACAAATACAAGATCTCTGCTCCAGATACACAGGTTCCTAATTCTGTCAGTACTAAAGCATAGGAAGATACACAAAATCTATATATGTGATTGTAGACCTGGTGAGGCCTCCTTGAGAATAGCTTAGATATGAAAAATCCATTTGAAATTCCAACACACTTTTTTATAGTGAAGAATTAGTCACTCTTTTTATACTGAAAATCATGCTTACTGAGGTCTAATGTTTTGTCACAGATGACAACAAAAACGAACTAGCAATAGTCATTCTTCATTATTTATGTATCAACTCCATTATGGGTCTCAAATTTCTGTCATAACTCTACCTCTACCTCATTTTTTCTGAAGATACTAGTTAAAAATGTGGATTCCTGGTACCTATACCAGGAAAAGATTCTTTTAAGGGAGAGAAAAGTGTCAGAATTTGACATTTTTGTACACTAACTTTTAAATCAAACGGATGCTTGGAAGTCTTCCCTTTGCTTTGAAGAGATGATTAGGGATTACTGTATCTATGGCAGATCCCACAACACCTTCAGAGCTTCCAAGTTATGTGATTTTGTTATAAGGGTGGAGATACATCAAATGTGCATCCTAAACAAAATAATATATTTTAATTTCTCTTGTGAGTATACACTGTCCTAAGAGTCCCAAAGTTCATTGTCCTTTTTTGATCAGGCTAGGACTTTCCAAGATCTCAGAAAGGGCAGCTAAAGGATATAGTCAAAAAAACCCCCAAACTGTAGCTTTTATATTGACAGTTTTTTGATCCTGAATATATTTTCATTTCATACATACAAAAGGATATATGTAACCGAGAAACAAACTATGAAAGATATTATAAAATAAATACTGTGAATTTACCACTCAACTAATGATGGAATATTATCAATACTGTTAAACATACCTAGTTGTATTGCCTACCTTTCCCACTAATAAGCACTATCTTAGCATTTGTGTTTACCATTTCCTCATTTTGGGTATGTGTATATATGTGTGTATGTGTGTACATAAACACATCTATCTATCATCTATTTATCATGTAAGTTCTTTGTATTTCGGGGGTTTATATTAAATCATCTAAGTATGTTTTAAAATATTTAATTTTACCCAGTTTTCATACAGTTTCTCAGTTTACTCAGTTTCATACAGTATGAAAAATGATTCACATTTTGCATGATTTTCTACTCTTTACCTTTTTAATTTAACATTCTGTTTTTAAATAAAAATCATACTATCTGATGTTTGTAAGCTATAGCTATTTTAATTTTGCTACTTATAGTATTCTACTACATAAATATCCACCATTTATCAATTTTTATGTTGATAGTTATTTTGGTTATTTCAAGTTTTGGTATTGTAAACTACATGGTCATTAATATTCCCATGTATGTCTCATGATGCACAATTATAAGAAATTATCTAAGACATATACCTATGAGTAAAATTTATAGTTCATGAGTTGTTCACATAGTCTTCTATACTGGCTAATACTTATTTGCTTTCCAATACACCTGCACCAATCTAAATCCCCAATGCCTCATATCTGCAGTAATTCTTCAGAGTTACAAATTTAAAAAAATTTTATGATTGTGGTTGCTATAAAAATGGAGATAAAAATTTTCTTTCCCGTACTTCAGAAAAGAATGAATATATTTTTGTTTGCTGGCCATTGACTCTTACTCTTGTAAGGAAAGCTTATCCAAGGCTTTCAGGAAATTTTAAATTTAGTTGGTCTTTTTGAACTATAGGAGTTCTTCATACTATATTTTTAAACACTAATCATTTCATGGTTAAATATGTTGTAAATATTTTTCCAGGCTGGGGCTTATCTTTACATTTTTTTACTAACAATAATTCTTGATTTAATGTAATCAAATTTATCAATTACTTTATGGTATGATCGTTTTACATTCTCTTAATCAAATATTTCATAGATCAGGAATCATAAAGATGTTCATTCACATTTTCTTGGGAACATATTAAAGTTTGCCTCCTGCCTTTAATTTTCTAAATGATTTGAATTTGATATTTGACTTTAACATAATTTAAGTATTTAATTTCATTTTGACCACAGAGGTACACAGTTGTTCCAATACTATTTATTAAATGTTCATCATTCTACCACTGCTTCAAAATTTGAGATGTGTAATACAGTATGCTTCTATATTTGTATATGCTTCAGTTGGCTACAATTTTTCTTTTCTGTTCCTCTGTTAAATTCATCTATACTGTGCCAGTTGTATATGATATAATTAATAGAGCTTTAAATAAATACTAAAGCTTTGACATCTCTCTCACCTATCCTTCCAGAATTTCTTAGATGTTCTTAGTCATCCAATCTGCCTTCTAAGTTATATACTATATTTGAAACTCTTTTGTGTTGATTATATTTTGTTTTTCAGTTATATCCATAAATCACTTTGTGATGATCTGACACTTTGCTGTTAGTATAGTTTCGTTCAGTGAGGTGCATGTTTCCTTATTCATTCAGATTTTCTTTAGTATATTCTTTATATGGTTTATTTCAATATACATATGTAACCTCTGAGCATAATAAATATTTTCTGTTCCTTTTAGTATTTCTAGCTAAAAGTTTCAAAACAATGTTGAGTAGAAACATTAATAATGGCCATACTTTTCTTGTTTTGAATTTATGAGAGGAGATGCTTATATTTCTCTATAAAGAATTATGTAGATTTTTAGCACCTATCCTGCATATTCTAGTCTATGTCTATCATGCTCAATTCAAAAAAAATAAAGAATGGTCATTGAATTTTATCAAATATACTTTTGCTTCCACTGAGATGGTTATGTGATTTAGGGATTTTAATCCCTAAATATGATGTTAATAATTCATTTGAATATCTAGTATAAAACTAATGATGTATTTTTGAGATAACCAAACTTGGTCATATTATTCACTTGTTTAGTATTTAATCATAAATGGTTGAATGATCAACATTTTTATCAATTTATATCTTATCCCTTCTGGCAAGAAACACAAAAACAGAATACATGATCTCTGATCAGTTCCTTCCCAGTTGCCATGTTACTTGCATTCAATAGTTTAGTCTATCTTTTCTTTAAATAATGATTTATTTATTTTAGAGAGAGAGAGAGTGCATGTGCATGGAGGGGAGGGGCAAAGGGAGAGGGAAAGAGAATATTCCAACAGACTTCCTGCTGATCATGGAGCCAGACTTGGGACCCTATCTTACAAGAGTCAGATGCTCAACCTACTGAGCCACTCAGGCACCCGTGTCTTGTGTTTTGTTTTTGTTGGGTTGGTTGGTTTTTTCAAAAGCTCACATTTGTGATGTTATGTTGTTTTTATTATTTTATTATACAACATTTGTTTAGCCTTATCTGTAAGTTCACCTTATTTTTATTTGACTCCCCTTCCTTCCTTTCCTCCCTCCCTCCTTTTCTTATCTTCCTTCCCTTCCTTTTCTTTCTTCCTTTCTTTCTTTCGTTCATTCTTTCTTTCTTTCCTAGCAATTTCATTCTAGGTTCTTTTTATTTCTACCAGCACTTTTTTTCTCTTAAAGAAATTGCTTTAGTGATGCCCTTGGTTATAAATTCTGCTCATTTTACTGTACTCGAAAATATACTTCCTTCACTGTTATTTTTGAAAAGTACTTTTTCTGGTTTCAAGAATCCAGGGTTGATAATATTTCCCTTCAATTTTTAAAAAATGTAATTCCACTTTTTTTTCCAGTGCCCTCTGTTGGCATTTGCTCATAGGGCAATGTTAGCTTTGATATCCACTGCAGGTATCTAGTGAAAATCCCTATGTGCCAGCCAGTGTTCCAGACTTCACTCACTGCTCATTTTAGTCCAGGGTTCCCTTTGGTTGCCCATCACTGGGTCATTCCTCCAGCTTTTCTATGACTTTAGCAATGCCATGAAAGGTATGTTGTAACTTATCTCAGAGGTAGTTGTATTTTAGTGAAAGAATTTATAAAGAGTTCTCTATACTCTATACTTATATAAAAAAGGTAGAAATCCTATTAATATAAATTTGATAATATCCCAAATATAATACTATAACCTGCAAATAATCTACTTTAAAACAGGTGGAAATCCTATTAATATACGTTTGATAATATCCCAAATATAATACTATAACCTGCAAATAATCCACTTTAAAACAAACCAAAATTATCAACACGAATACTTGACCCATTTTTGAAATAATTATATCAGAATTTTTCAGTGAGATATGATCTCTACACATATAATGATATCCACAGGAAGTCCTAGAAGAATCCATTCCTGTCTAAAATTTTAAAATGCATTGGCGGGATGCCTGGGCTCAGCTGGTTAAGTGTCTGACTCTTGCTTTCTGTTCAGGTCATGATCTCATGGTCATGAGATCAAGCTCCACATTGGACTCTGTGCTGGGCATGGAGCCTGGTTAAGATTCTCTCTCTCCCTCTGCCCCCCACCCTTGCATGCATGCATTCTCTGTCTCTCTAAAATAAATAAATAAATCTTTAAAAGTGTATTGGCACTTTGAAACAGTGTAATGGGCTGCATTTTCATAGCTCAAAATAAAACATTATACTGGTAATTGGAAACATCTATAAGCAGCTTGCTTGCCTTGTCTGAAAAAGGATTTTTCTCCTCTATTCAAATTGATCTCAGAATCAGGGTATGGAATCTAAGAGGCAATGATAAAAGTGACAGTAAAATAAACTCCTAATAGATGTATTTTATCCTAGACAACACAGAATTACTTAGCACCCCCTATTTTTTAAAACTTCATCACATCTGAGGTATTGAGGTTGACATTTGTGTATGTGTGGGAGGAATGAACAATGCAGTAGTTTTGGCAAGAAAGTCCTATTCTTGGAGAGATATACAAGTCACCAAGAGAAGAGCAAGATTTACAAACAATCCCAGCCAGGATGAGTGAGGAGGAAATAAGTACCTTTTTAATGTAAATCAAATATGGATGCCAGGAGTTTCAGAGTTTCAATGAGACACTGGATTGATCTGTAGTGGGACTTTCACATTCCTTCTCATACCTCTGGTACATTTTACTTTGTTGTTTTAATAAAGGACTCCTACTGGAGTTCTACTTCCTTGCCATCTGCTGTTCTTCCAGCCCAAAATAGCCAGAGCTACAAGAAAAGCAAAGGACTTGTTGCCTCAGGAATGTTTATAGGAAATATGGGATTAAAATAAAGGTATATAGAAAAGAATACGTCTTTTGATGCAAATGTACATTTTAAGTACATGTAGGACATTTTTCCTACAAACTCTTCAAAATATGAAACATGTTTCAATAACATAGCCCACGTGATATTCAGAGCTTTTATTCTTAAAGTCAGATAAATTGAGATATAATTCACATATAGAAAAACTTACCCTCAGTTTTGTGAATTTTGGCACATGTATATATAAATCAAATACAAGTATATGCAATCCTGTAACCACCAGATAAGAGCAGTTCCATCTTAACCCCCCAAAACTTGGGGTCCTTTGTTGTCAAACCCTGTCCTTAACCACAGTCTGTTGCAACCACTGATCTGTTTTCTATCTTTATAGTTTTGCCTTTGTCTGTACCTTTTAGCTATTTTAAACATTATTTGTTTATTAGAAATGTTTATTGAACACCTACCACACTAAAGTCATCATTATCTACAAAATTATACTAAAGTCTGTTAATATTCAGCATCCATTTCTATTCAGATTTGAATGTTGTTCCGAACAAGATAAACATCAATTTATGAAATAGTCACATGCCATATGCAAATTTCTCCCATGATTACTACATTTTTTTCAGCTTTAAAAGTCTAAAAATGGAGACAGTTATTGGTGGGAGATGAAGTCGAGCTTGGTCCACATTAAGATTTGTTCATCAGTGAGTGATCATAGTCAGTTCCTGGAACTCACATTGACTTTCACAAACAATGCTTTTAGAGCTGCTTTGGCCACAGTTTTCATCTGCAGTCTGTGTTGGAGGAGTTGAAGATTCTAGCAAATCCCTACTGATTATGCAACCATGTATCTAGACCTCAGCTGACTGATTCAGGTGAAATTGGCTGGAACTGATTTATATAATCCACAGAGGAAAAAAAAACAACAACTCCAAAGTGTTGATGCATATGATACTCCAAGTTAAACCTTTTCAAAATCAAAAGTGAAAATAGGCCAAACCGTTAAGTGTTTCTCTTGAGCTTTCCTTTAGAAAGATTCCAGTTTTGCAAAATGGCTGTTTACTTTTTGGCACAGAGTCTCTCATCTGAATTTGATGAACCTTATTTTTGTCAATAAATTACTCACGATAAGCTGATAGTAGTCTTTCCCTTGCACTTAGGAAGCATGAATGTAGGCAATTCCTTTCAGTTTTCTCCTTGAATAGCAGTTCTGTTTTATTTTAAACTAAGGTTATTCAGAATAAATCAAATAAGAAGAGTTGAAATATGATTGAATTATCCTATAGTCAAGGAGGTACTCAATCAAATTATTCAAATTCCTATTGTGTCATTTTACTACCAAATATATTTTCTCATCCACATAAATGTGAATTAATATTAAAACCCCTTCTGACTTGAATGTATCTGACTTCTCTCTAGCCCAAATAAAGGAAAACAAAGTTTTAAAGCTTTTTTATCAAGTATCTACATTCTTCTATTGCCAAGCCAAACTGTCTATTGTCAAAGAGCAACCAATGCATCTAAATAACTCTTAAGCTTTTGAAGTGGATAATGCAGTTTTCTCATCTCTCCACTTCCATAAAATAACAATATTCTTGAAGTTAGAGACAATGCTTATGTTTATCTGCCACTGTCCTCAAAGTTAATCCAAGCACATACGTATCTGATATTAGATAATATTTAATTAATTTTTACACAGATACAAGTAAAAATCAGATATTCTATTTCTAAGCCTAGGGAGAGAAACTGCATGGTGCTGGTGAAGTAAGCAGCTCATTGACAAATTTTTTGCGTGTGAAGGCAGCATCTCTTGTAGAAAGCCTTATCTCACTCCCAGTCTAGGCTAGTCTCTTGTACAAGGTGGTGTAATAATATTTTAATATAGTTACTGCATTTGCTAAACTGAAAATTCCTTGAGATTATGAATATGTGGTTTAATAATTTTTTTGAATCCTTCATGTAGAAGCATCTGCTAAATGATAAATAATAAATATATGTTGAAAACATTTTCTTTATGTGTACTAAAAAGAAAGAAGCTATCTAAATATGCAAGATAAGTAAAATATATCATTCTAGGTATACAAATTAGAAATACTGACTTAAACTGGGTTCCGGAATTACCAATAATTTAGGGCATCAAGAGCAGAGTGTACAGCAAATGTGCTTGGTTTGTCTATAGACACTAGACCCTAGTGAACTTCTCCCAAATGTCTGGCTTTGTGTCAAACTGTGGAGGTGGCAATAGACAGGTAAGTTTTGTTGTTTGTGCTTTTGGTATCATATCCATTGAACTGCCAAATTCAATGCCATGAAGTTTTTCTTCTATGTTGTCTTCTAAAAATTTTATAGTTTTAGCTCTTACACTTAAGTTTTTGATCCATTTTCAGTTAATTATACTGCATGTTGCAAAGTATGGGCTCAACTTCATTTTTTCATATATGGATATCAAGTATTTCCAACACCATTTGTGGGGGAAAAAAAGCCCTGTCCTTTCCCCATTAAATGGTTTTGGTGTCCTTGTCTGTGGAGGCCGAGAAAATTAAGGCCATCTCACCTCAAGTTTGCTGACGTGGGAAACAGAGGCAGAAGAAAATCATTAAAATTCCTTACCTACTGACAAGCCCTTGAAACAGACAGAGTGGCTCTCCCCTGGGGACTCAACTGCCCTCACCTTGAGGTTTAGCTAAGGACAATCCTAGCCTGACTGACGCCCTACCCCAACAGGTCCGACCAGGATCCTGTAAGTCTACTCTAACAATTCCTTCAGGAAACTTTATATCTCTAAACCTCCAAGATAGTGTCAAGAATCATTCCCTAGCATATGGCCCACTGATATGGTCTAAAGGGTCTCACGAGAAGATTTTTATTATTGGTAATAAATAACCTTTCTCCCAACAATAGCTAGCCCCTCAAGGTCCTGGAGACCTTGCTTCCAAAATTCATTGGAGACTTACATCATCCATAATCCCTTTTATCCTCACCCATCGCCGAGTCCACCCCTCCTCTGCCTTTAAAAACTCTGACTATAATCTGGTTCGGGGTCCAAGTCCCTACTCCGCTGTGTCGGTATACTTGGGCCCAAGCTTAAGTTTGTCAAATAAACCCTCGTGTGATTGCATCAGTGCTTGGCTCCTGGGTGGTTTCTTGGATACGAAAACTCAGGCATAACATTGTCAAAAGAGCATTTGACCAAATATGTGAGGGTTTATCTGTGGGCTTTCTATTTTAGTCCATTCATCTGTATGCCTACCTTTATGTCAGTATCACACTGTTTTGATTACCATAACTCTGCAGCAAGCTTTAAAATCAGAAGCGTGGAATCTCCAGCTTTGCTCTTTTTCAAGATTGTTTTTGCCTCATTGAAGTCCCTGGAGATGCCATATGGATTTTAGGTGTCTTTCTAAAAAGTCACCACCAAACCCAAAGATCATCTAGATTTTCTCCTATGTTGTCTTCTAGGAATTTTATAAGTTTTGTTTGTTTGTTTGTTTGTTTGTTTGTTTTTAAGGAGATGGAAGTGTGTCGGGGCGCCTGGGTGGCTCAGTGGGTTAATGCCTCTGCCATTGGCTCAGGTCATGATCCCAGGGTCCTGGGATTGAGCCCCGGATCAGGCTTTTTGCTTAGCGGGGAGCCTGATTCCCCCTCTCTCTCTGCTTGCCTCTCTGCCTACTTGTGATCTCTGTCTGTCAAATAAATAAATAAAATCTTAAAAAAAAAAGGAGATGGAAGTGTGTAGTTTACTGAATACACCACAGGGCAGCAGTGGAAAGGTGGAAACGTGACAGCAGGGAGGTGACTGGCTGGAATTTTATAGTTTTCATTTTTACATTTGGGTCTATAATCCTTTTGAGGTAATTTTTGTGAAGAATATAAAGTTCACATCTAAATATGTGTCTGTCCAGTTGTTTCGGCATCATGTGTAGAAAGATGATCTTTTATTTACTGTAATGAATTGTTTCTTTGTCAAAGATCAATTCATAAGTAATTTTAAGGGGATATTTATATAACCTAATCCTTGCCCCAATAAAGTTTTATCCAGTGGTTTTAATAGACTTTGTGATTGTCACCTCCATTAGTTTGTTATATTGGTGACTGCAAAATTAACCTGTTGTCACTGCTGTTTTCATACCTGAATTTTTTTTTTTTTTTATATACAGACAGCGCAAGTAGGCAGAGAGGCAGGCAGAGAGAGGAGGAAGCAGGCTCCCTGCTTAGCAGAGAGCCCGATGTGGGGCTCAATCCCAGGACCCTGGGATCATGACCTGGGCTGAAGGCAGAGGCTTTAACCCACTGAGCCACCCAGGCGCCCCCATACCTGAAAATTTAATGGCATAAGTTAACTCTATAATATTTTTTAAATTAATTATGTTAAAAATAAATGATGTATTTGTGAAAATTAATAAAAGGAAACCTCACTAAAATGAAGTCAGGAGGCCAGAAGGGAGAGCTTTCATGTCATACCACTCTACATCAATTACAGGAGGGATTATATACTTCAACAGAACAGTCCTCAGTAGGAAAGAATCATCAGTTTCAGGCCCCAATAGGAAAAGATGCATATTGCATCTTCTACAAGAAATTGACTACCCCAGCAACTCAGCCAATGAGAGACAATTATTACCCTGAGCTCTTGTTTTTCTCCAGTGAAATTTCCTTCAAAGCAACCCCTCCCAATTTCCTGTTTCTTCTCCATAGAGTAACATTCTTTTCCTTTGTTTTTTGGACTAGCCTATGGTTTTTGCTGTAACTTGCTTGTCCTGCATTGCAATTCTCTGATATTCCTGAACGAACTGTTTTCTTGGTAATATAACTGACTTTTTTTTTAAGATCAGCATATTTGAAGTTGGGATATTAAAAGCATCTGTAAAGAAATGCTTAAACCAAGGAATAACTTTAGTCAGCATATAAAGATACACCATAAATGCATTTGTATTTCATTTAAAAGAAGCATTTAACTATTTCTCATATGTTGGCATAAAGTATCTTAAAAGTATTTTTCTTTTAATGTCTTACCATGATATAAAATGTCACTCTAAATTTGCTTGTTGAAAATCATTCATGTATTCAGTCATTAATTAATCTAAACAAGCACATTTATCATTTAGCCATTTATTTGTTCAGGACCAGGTGAAGTGTTGGTGGTAGAGAGATAAAAGACATTGCACTTGCTCTCAGGAAAATTAAAATTTGGTGTGAAAACAGATGATTTTAATATAGGTTGAAGGATGTTACCCGTAATCAAAAGTGTTAAAATAAGTTATTCACTGAGATGGATTTTGAATTATTTTTTCTAATATAATCAATCTCAGGTAACACACAAAAATTTAATAAACTTTCTAGAAAAAATTTGGTAAGAAAAAACTCAACAATGACCAAACTGCTCATCTAAACACTATCTCTTTATGTAATAGTGTAAAAATTCTCTAATAGCATAGGTTAAAAACCCAGAGATCCTAGTTCCCTACCTAGAGTTATTACGTTCCTGTTTTATAATTATATAAACATTCTTTTAACTTTTTTTAATTTTTAAAAGTAAAATTGTTTTTCTCACTATTTTAAAAGGATATTACTGTGTTCGAAACTAGTAATCTAAACTAAGACTAGTACTCAAAGACTTTGTCCTCCTCAAAGTATAATAATTGTGATTTTTAGCTCTAAGCATTTCCAACTACTTTCATGTATCTATTTACTATTCAAGATTCTAATACCCATATTATTTTAAAACATTCATTCAGGAGTGCCTGGGTGGCTCAGTGGGTTAAGCCTCTGCCTTCGGCTCAGGTCATGATCTCAGAGTCCTGGGATCTCAGAGTCCTGCATGGAACTCTCTGCTCAGTGGGGAGCCTACTTCTCCCTCTCTCTCTGCCTGCCTCTCTGCCTACTTGTGATCTCTGCTGTCAAATAAATAAATAAATAAAACATTCAGCTACATCTTCTTTTAAAATAATGTACTTATCTTTAGTTTTAAAAGACATGTTTTGTAGTACATTAACTTCAGTTAAAGAATTATAATGTTCATGCTCTAAATTTTTAGTCTGTTCTTTGGCCATCTACTCTGAAGGCTTTCACATCTGGTGCAGAGGAAATTGGTATCCTTGTTCACAGAAGCTGTGGCTTCTTTTGGCTTCTGGGAAACAATAATATTGCCAGGCAGTTTGCAATGACAATTAAATGAGGTAATGCATATCCAACGCTTACCATAATAGTTAGCATTTATAAAGTGATCAATCAATTCTAGTAATTTTTATAAAGTCCAAAGTTTTTATTAAAAGGTTCTAACTTTAAATAACTGGACTCTGCCTGGTCTTCCAACCTTCTCAGTGTTTCCTACTCTTCATCTTAATACTTAGAGCTTCCACCATAATGAAATTCGTATAGATAAATATGCCTACCTGTTCAGATCCCTGGGACATTGCACACGCTCATCTTTTTGTTGGAATGTCTGTTCTTGTCGATCACCTTCAAAACCTCTGTTCTCCCTTCAAAGTTTAGATCCAACATCATTGCCTTGGGAAGCATTCCTAGATTGCTTCTAGGTAGAGTTGACTATTGTCATTTGTGTGTCTCCAAAATTCGCTATTACAGTGAATTACAGCACCTGAGTCACTGTGTATGGAAAGTACTTTTGCGGGTATGATTCCCACTCTCAAAGCTCCTTGAGAGAGCAGGAACCAATCAATGGCACTCTGCACAGGATAGTGGTTGGTGGATAGCTGGTATTCAAAGAGTGTTTGATGAAGTATTTATAAGAGCTTCAAAATATCACATCATGCATATAGATGACCAACCAAAAAATGTCATATAATGAGGAAGAGTACTTAAGATACAGTAATTATGGGTGAGGAATAAGAAGCTTGGTGTGGGAAATATTATAAAGAGGAATTTCAGATTCTAAATAAACATTCCCTACTTCAGAAATGAGATTTAGGCTTACCTTTTTCTGTTTAGGTAGGGCTAGTGCTGATCTGAATGTTTGTGCCTCCCCCAAATTCATAAGTTAAAATCTTAATATCTGATAAGATAGTGTTAGAAGTTAGGGCTTCTGAGAGGTAGGTACTTAGGGCATAAGGGTAGAGTCCTCATGAGTGAAGTTAGTGTTCTTATAATAGGACCGCATAGAGATCCCTTTCCCCTTCCACCAAATGAGGACACAGCAAAAATATGCCAAACTAGGCATAAACTAGGGAAAGGGCCCTTACCCTACTTTGCTGGGGTGTCCTGACCTTGAACTTCCCAGTGTCCAGAACTATGAGAAAATAAATTTCTATTGTTTGTAAGTTTTCCAACCTGTGTTATTTATTATAGGAGCTCAAATTTACTAAGACAGAAACCCGACTCTCAGTACCAAAATCTGTATTAGGGTTCTCCAGAGAAACAGAACCAGAAGGATATATGAGATTTATTATAGGAATTGGCTGACACAGTTATGGAGGCTGAGAAATACCATAGTCTATGATCTGTAAGCTAGAGAACCAGGAAAGCTGGTGTTATAATTCAGTCTGAGTCTGAGGCCTGAGAACCAGGAGATCCAGTATCAGGGCAAAAAATGGTGGACATCCAACTCAGGAAGAGAGAATTTACCCTTCCTAAGCCTTTTTTTTTGCTCTTTTCAGGCCCTTGTTGGGTTAGATAATGCTGACCCACATTAGTGAGGACAGATCTCTTCACTCAGTCTATTAAATCAGATGTTAATCTCTTCCAGACACTCTTTCAAGATCACATCCAGAAACAATGTTTTAGCAGATATCTGGGTGTCTCCTAGACCAGTTAAGTTAGCACATAAATTCACTTCAGACACAGTGCATTTCTGTTCTCCCAATGGAAACATTAGAATCAGGCGTGTCTTGTTATCTTAGGGCTCTTAGGGTTTGAAGAGATTTTTTAAAATGTCAATTTATTTTTGGTTCAAAAATGCAGATTTTTAATACCAAGAGCTCACTTTATTATATCAAAAACAATGTGCAAATGCAGACATCTTTTTGACTTCCTTTATAAAGTATAATGAAATAATAACATTTTACTTGTAAGGCCCAAGTATAAAATGAAAGATTTTGGTAACTTAGGGACAGTGCAAATCATTAGTAAGCAACCCATTGCTCAACTAATCTAGCCTATTTGATGACATAGAAAACAGCTCCTCTGATTTTTAGATATGCGATTAGAGTGCAGTTTGAGTCCCAAATCTGCTTGCAGCCCATGATACACTCCTGCTGAGTGAGCTGTCTGATTGCCTCCTTGAAGACATTTTATTGTTGATCACAATTTAAGTCAATGTATTATTAATTTTGTTGGTAACTTGATTTTGATATGCTTTGTGCCAGCCTTTTAAAAATTCTCCGTAGCATTTACATGAAGGGAGCTAAGTGGGGGATGACAAATACATCTGGAGCATTAACTCCACAGGTGGCCTTGGTGAATGACTTTCTCCAGTGTTCTCTGGGGAATTATGTCGTTTTCAGTGGTTGGAAGTTATTTTTTAAAATTGAGTTAACATTTCCACAACTATAACTGTTATCTCCCACAAGTAAGGGCACATCTGTAAGTGATTCTAATTCAGTGTTCCATTCAACCAGTATCAAATGGTACTGTTTTTCATAGTCTGAATATCACCCCCAGAGAACTTTACATATTTGTTTTTGGGTCCTTGATGTGGTAAGAATATTAAGTGATTCTTTATTACTACTGATAGAGGTATTTTTCTTATATATGGAAGTCAAGGGTGACTGTCAAAATTAAATTAAAAAATTAAATTTAAATTTAAATTTAAATTAAATTTAATTAAATTAAAATTAAATTTAATTAAATTAAATTTAAATTAAGTTTAATTAAATTAAAATTAAATTAAATTAAATTTAAATTTAAAATAAAAATTAAATTAAAAATTTAATTAAAATTTAATTAAAAATTAAAAAAATTAAAAAAGTGAAAAATTAATTTAATAATTAGTGAGGATTCTCATATTTCATCTCTCATAAAATCCAGCAATGAAAATATAATTAAAACATTATTACATTTATCAATATTAATATTAGGAATAACTACTTACAAGTAGTTGAATAATATTAAGAAGCAAGTTGAGGTTGGTAGTCAAGGTCATTTTCTATTCGTCAATCCCTATTTATCTGTTCTTTTCCCCCATCCTACTTGTATGGACAATAAAAATAATTCCTCCTTAAATATAAATACACATTTCCCCCCTGTATCCGTAGATTTGTTAGGAGTTAGTTGGACAGTTAAGTAGTCAAGGCCAGGGTCCCCAACAAGAAGATATGGAGTCAGGACAGCTAAGATTAAACAGCACTAACATTCTGTTTTGCAGCATAGACAGAACCACACTACCATTCTGTTTTGCAGCCTTTGTAGAAATGACTTCTGCACAACATCCTAAAATAAGACAATTAACCACAGAGCATTTGTCATTATCACGGGCAAGGGGCAGTTAAGACTAAGCCCCCAGATGTCACTTTTATATGACATTTACAAGCAAGTATTATAAAAAGAACAAAAAAAAATTTTTCTTGAGGAGTCTATAGTAGTAACAATGAGACCTAGGATGATCTTTAATGAAGTCATAATTCCGGTATATTAGCTAGTCTCAGAGTCACAGTTTTCTCATTTTTAAGTGGGGATTGTAGTGTGAGTAGTTGTGAAAACTAAGATACACTGAAAGTGCTTTATAAGGTAAAATTACTGGATAAAAGGGAAGTCTTTATTTTTACATTTGCCATTTGTCTTTATCAACAAACCTTCTTTTTTGAAAGACAGTAACAAGCCAAAAGTCATGCAATTACTCCCCATTTATGTCTTATTACCTAAACATAAATAGCCCAGGTACTTTCCAGAGAGCCCAGAAATAAAACCATACAAAAACAGTCCACTGATATTTGACAAGGGTGTTAGTAATACTCAATGAGAAAATGACAGTGTCCTCAACACATAGTGTTGGAAAAACTGGATATCCATATTTAAAAAAAGAGATTGGGCCCCCATCATACACTATACCCCAAATAGACTCAAGATGTATTAAAGAGTTAATATAAGACTTGGAACTATAAAATTCCTAGATTAAAAACTTGGGAAAAATCTTGACATTGGACTTGGCACTGGTTTTTCTGGATCTGAAACCAAAAGCACAGGAACAAAACAAGAAAGCAGTGAAGGAAACAGTTACTTTCCCAGAATCTCTGGAAAGGAACACAGCCTACCAACATACTGACTTGAGCCCAATGAGACCTGTTTCTAACTGACCTACAGAACTGTAAAATAATAAATTTGTGTTGTTTTAAGCCATTAATTTTGTGGTAATTTATTATGAAAGCTATAGAAAACAGATACAACCAAGTAGTTCAAAAGTCCTAGAGAAAACATTAAGTGATAACCCTCACAGGAATCAAATCTTTTCTCTAATAATGACAAAAAATCACTTTCTTGTACCTTTTATTTATTTATTTATTTATTTATTTATTTATTTATTTATTTATTATTTTTAAAAAATATTTTATTTATTTATTTGATAGAGTGTGAGATCACAAGTAGGCAGAGTGGTAGAGAGAGAGAGGAGGAAGCAGGCTCCCTGCTGAGCAGAGATTTCCTATGCGGGGCTCAACCCCAGGACCCTGGAATCATGACCTGGGCCGAAGGCAGAGGCTTTAACCCACTGAACCACCCAGGTGCCCCTTTCTTGTACCTTTTAAATAGTAAAACTAATTAATAATTTATGCAGTATACTAAACATAGAATGGTAATGGAGATAGTTTCGAACACACCCCATGGAGATAGACAAGGAAAGGCACCGAAGGAAGGTACCTAAACTGGATACAATGGAGAGAAAACGTTTCTGGGATAAGTGGTAGTGATATCTAAGCAGTGACTCAAAAGATGATTAAATCTTTGTCACATGTGTAGAGATAGGGTGTTGAAAGGACAAACTATATTTGAAAGATTGGAAGTTTAAATAAAGCATGGTAGTCAAGAAATAAGATAAATTCAGACTAAGAAGATCCAAAGTGGCAAAATAAGATGCCAATATGAGGGCTCATTTTAAGAAATACCTACATCCCTAAGTCTTCCATATCACTAGTCCCTGCAGCTTCAAGACTAATTACATATGGGTAAGATAAATGTGAAGAAAAAATTGATAATTTCTCATCAGTACTAACTCATGAAGTTATCCAGTCATGAACAACTCTAACTCCTACTATCTGTATTTCCAAACAAGTATGAACTACAGTCCTGTGACATTTTGTCTATTTTAAGAAACTGATGCCACCAAATTCATTTCTTTATAAACAGAATCAAAGCACATAATTACAATTTCAGAGATTTCCATCCCATTAGCTATTCTAAACACTTACACGATCATTCTGGAAACACCAGTTGCAACAGAAAAATAGTAACCCATTCAATTTGTAAGTCCCAAAATACCTGAAGCATCTGTCTTTTAAGATGAACTTGGAGAAGAAATTACACAGAAGATAGACTTGGTGACAATCTGTCATCAACAGTAACCCAAACACATTAAGTGTTTTTATATATGCCTTTTAAGTATGAGTAAAGATGACACATCCTGGGCATAGTAGAGCAGCTGCCACCAATGGAAACTGCCTTGTTTTATCTTCCTCTCTTTTATGGCTTACTTTTCACTGACCAGAAGATGTTACAGCCACAGATGTAAGAAACCATTTAGAGAATGTCCCCGAATACTTTATAAACATTGATTTCATGGAGAATGCTTCACAATTTTCTGCATGTCCTTTGTATTTTTAAGTCTGAGTCCCCTCATCCATATGTCCACCTATGATAGTCATCTGAGAGCCAAAATTTGTTAATTAATATCAAAATTCATATTTCAAATGAAAACTAAAAGGAAAGAATATAAAGTTATACTCTTACAAATTTGTGTATCGTCCTTGCACAGAGACCATGCTAATCTTCTCTGTATCGTTCCAATTTTAATATATGTGCTGTCAAAGCTAGCACTGTAATGTTTACTTTTAAACCCACCAAATGTAAGTTTTGGACAAACAGTACTATTATCAGCTATAAGAAATCTAAAAATTTGCTGTGGCAGAAACTGGACAATCTGACACATGGACACATATTTTTCTTTAACAACATCCATTTTAGCTACAGTAATTTCTTCCTCTCTCATGCTTCCAGGACCCTCCTAGAACCAGTGAAATGGAAAGTTATGAAGAAGATAGGTTTTCTGGGTACACGACTCTTTCTTTTCCAAACCTCCCTTCTTCTTGGTCCTCATCTCTAGAGATCAGTAGTTGTATACTTGTATGTTTTTCCTTTAGAAAAATACAAAAAAGAGGGGCATCTGGGTGGCTCTGTCAGTTAAGCGTCTGTCTTGGGCTCGGGTCATGATCCCAGGGTCCTGGGATGGAGGCCTGTATTGGGTTCCCTGCTCAGGGAGCCTCCTTCTCCTTTTCCCTCTGCTGCTCCTGCTGCTTGTGCTCTCTCTCTCTCAAATAAATAAAGTCTTTTAAAAAAAAAGAGAAAAATATAAAAAATAACAATTTACTCAATGATATATTTCTTCTTTTCTTCTAGTGTTTTGTTTGGCAAAATCTAACTAAGTTTAGTTCTGGTAAATAAACTTTCTGTATTGGCCTATCTCTTTTTTTCAGGACAGCAGTTTTCCCCATGAAAACAATTCTGTGATGGATCTAAGAATTGTTGTTTTTCAATTTGTTCAGCATTTTTCTTTTTGTGAAGAGAGGAGTGATGATTTTTTAAATTCTTTACATGTCAGACGGGAAATCAGAAGTCTATGATGGGGTTTTGATGGTAAAAACCACTATGGATTTCTGTTTGACAGTAGTTTATACATTTACTTCAGCTGACTAAGAAATGAGAATAAAGTACTGTATATTAAACTACACTGTATAATAAATTATATACATAATTTTTACAAAGGCCATTACAAGTTTTAAAGAAGTGTATGTCATGTGAAAAGAACATGTACTCAATGTGTACAGTTTTGATCAACACTTTTAATCTCTTGGGTCCCTAATTCCCCTCTGCTTGGTGCCATCCCCTTAGTGAGCTGAAGTGTGCACATGCTGGGTCCCTTCTAATTTTCAGGAATTCAGGAATAATTTTTAAAAGCCCACCTTTTTTTTTATTTACAAAATAAGAAATTAAACATATGGATTTATCTTTACTGATTTTACTAGAAGAACATGAACAGCCTTCTGACAGTATCATAGAATATAAACTATGCATTGAATAGCTTTTAAAATTAAAACTAGACATAGCCTCTGATGTGGCAATTCCACCTTAAGAACTTATCCTACTAATACACTAGCACATATGTACAAGGATTGGAAAGAGCCTTAACATTAATGTAAAAGTATTAGAAACAATCTAGTATTTATTCAAAGAAGCCTTGGCAAACATGATTACAACAAAGAAACTGAAGTACTGGGAAATAGGTAAGTGATATATAATTCGTAGTACCCCCGTCACCTACTCTTAATCCAGTATATCAGGCTGTGTTCTCTTGAATTAAGTGTTCATTTAGTTCTATTACTTCAGTTTAAGTGAGATTATTTTCCTTTCTCCTTATCTGAATTTATAAACCTTTTATTATTCTTTCTCCTTTAGTGCCCTTACATTATGGTTAATGTATCTAAGGATAAAAAATATGGCTTTTTCATCTTCTTCAAACTTTCTTTGAGTTCATCCTAACATTGTAAGAGTATATAATTTCTGATTAATAGTATGCATTAAATTTGTTTCCTTAATATCATTTGTGCTTGTAATGTTTAGCTTAACATTACTTCACACTTTGGAAAAGTAGCATTTTATTTGACATTTTCAAAGAGCAGACATAGTCCTTTGCCTACTAACCTTTAAAAGAATGAAGTGAGTCTTGATGAAGTCATTTTGACTAGTGTAATCATTTCAACAGTGACCCTTTCCACTTTAATGTACTCTTACCTTTAATCTGGACAGAGTGGGATATACTTTGTATTTTTTAATATAATTTCCTCATAATTCCTTCACAATTGTTTTTTGCATTGTGTCCTTCACCTGGCACTGTCTCTAACATTTTTTAAAGGAGAAGTACATACAACATAGCACATTAACATCTTTGAACAATGTTATGTGGCATAGAATGGTTATTTATGTATGGTAAGGCTTTACTTATGATTCACAAAGTCAGCAACTTGTTTAGGTTAAATGATTTTAAAGTAAAGTGATAATTTTCATGAGGATTAGCTGGGGATAGTGGAGATAGTCTATTTGTGATTTTTTTTTCCTATTCAAGCCACTGTGAATTATAACCTCATCTTTAAAGCCACTTGATAGTGTATTACTATCTTTCAAATGAACTTTGCAAATTAAATATTGCAAACCCAGAAGTAAAATATAGTTCCTTTCACTAGACTTTTTACAACATCAGCTTTTGAATGTTACACTCAAATTATTAGGCTATAGACCATAAGTGACTCTTAATCTCACAAAACAAACTGAGGGTTGCTGGGGCGAGGGGGTCAGGAAAGGTGGGTGGGGTAATGGACATTGGGGAGGGTATGTGCTATGGTTAGTGCTGTGAAGTGTATAAACCTGGCGATTCACAGACATGTACCCCTGGGGATAAAAATTTTTTTATAAAAAATAAAAATTAAAAAAAATTATTAGGCTATAGCAGAGAAAAAGTTAAAGGTCAAGAGATTTGGAAGTTCATAAACCGGTAATATTAACAATAATAGTAATATTAGTAATATGTCCAAAGAAACACAAATTCAATGAAAGATTTTATTTATTTATTTTTAAAGATTTTATTTATTTATTTGACAGAGAGATCACAAGTAGGCAGTGAGACAGGCAGAGAGGAGGAAGCAGGATCCCTGCTGAGCAGAGAGCCCAATGCGGGGCTCGATCCCAGGAACCTGGGATCATGACCTGAGCCGAAGCCAGAGGCTTTAACCCACTGAGCCACCCAGGTGCCCCTCAATGAAAGATTTTAAATGAGTAAATATTTTTTTACTAATACCACATTGAAGTTTTTGTTTATTAGGCTAAGAACTGAAATAACAAGATGTAGTAGATTGCATTTTCCAAAAATGACTACAGCAGTATTTCAGTTCACAAATTCTCTTTTAGAACCTTGTAACCTCTCATCCAGTGGGAGAGTCTATTTCCCCTCTCCCTGAATACGGGTGGGGTTTTACTCTTCCAGGGAATAGAATGTGCTGAGTGTGACTTCTAAGACTAAGTCCAAATGGGCCATATAGATATTTTTTCTCTCTCTCTCACTCCTGGGATGAACCCATACCCCATGATCTGAGGAATTCCAGGATATACTGAGAGGCCACAAATAATTTTTCCAACCAATGGTTCAAAGAAGTTTCAGTTCACAACCAGTTTCATACATTAGACAAGTCAGCCTTCAGATGATTGCAGCTCCTAACCTTGGTACCACCTCAGTCCTGAGCAGATGTTAGGTTGATGCACAAAATAAAATTTATTACTGTTTTAAGCCACTCAGTTTTGGGGTAATTGTTTATGCAGTCACAGTAACTAGAACATAGAGCACCAGGCATTCTCATTGTTTTTTCTTCTCCTTCAAAATATAAACCCCATAATGGCAAGAATGAAATCTGTCATATGTGCCCAATATCTGGCACATAGAATGTATTAAGTAAAAATCAGGTGAATTAATGAATAGAATTTTGATGGAACCGTTTTAATACTGAAACTTTCAGAAATGTCCTGATGCCTCTTCAAGTCTTTCCTGCCTTAAAATGCCTTAAACATTCATACTAGAAAAGGAGTTTCTCTCTTTCTTCACTTACTGTTACATACTGGATTTTTCTTAGAAGCCCATTAAAAGCCATAAAAAGCCCCCAATTAACCCTCTGCCATGTCTTCCCCAGGCTTGGAACACATTGTTCTTGCTCAGGAAGCATATTCTTCTCAGCCATTCACCTTCTTTAAATCCTCCCAAAGCTCTTCTCTCTCTCCTTTTTTTAAATTTTTTTAAAATTTTGTATCTAAATTCAATGTAATTAAATATACTATATTATTAGTTTAGTGATTCATCATTTGCCTACTAACACCCAAGTGCCCATTATATCAAGTGCCCTCCTTAATATCCATCTCTCAGTTACCCCATCCCCACACCCACCTCCTCTCCAACAACCCTGTTTGTTTCCTATAGTTAAGAATCTCTTATGATTTCCCTCCCTCTCTGTGTTTAGCTTATTTAATTTTCCCTTCCTTTCCCCTGTGTTTCTTAAATTCCACATATGAGTGAAATCATACAGTGTTTATCTTTCTCTGACTTATTTCACTTAGCTTAATACCCTCTAGTTCCATCCACATCATTGCAAATGGCAATATTTCAATTTTTTTGATGGCTGAATTATATTCTCTCATATCTTCTCTATCCATTTATCTGATGATGGACATCTGGGCTCTTTCCATATTTTGGCTATTGTGGACATTGCTGCTATAAATATTGGGGTGCAAGTGTCCCTTCAAATTACTATGTTTGTATCCTTTGGGTAAATACCTAGGTCAATGGCTGGATGGTAAGGTAGTTCGATTTTAACTTTTTGAGGAACCTGCATACTGTTTTCCAGAGAGGCTGCACCAGTTTGCATCCCCACCTACAGTCACCACTTATATCTTCTCACCATTTTTTTACTCCTTTAGTACTTTGTAAGTATATTCATTTCTTATTGTGATTTGCATAGGAGTGATTAATTTAGACATTTTGCATGTGATTTTCAGTACTTTTCAAACTTAGAAGACATTAGGAATACATAAAAGAATGAAGCCATGTGTCTCTGTTTTGCTGTTTCAATCATCTATCAGATTTATATGGCAAGGAGGCAAATCAGGCAGCATTAGTACTTTCTACTGATTTTATGTAGCACCCAATATCTGCCCTCTGCCCCATTAGTCACATCCTCTTTTACATGTAGGAAAAGTGGTTTCTCTCATATTTATTGCTGAGTCACTCAATACAGTTGATTGTTTTTCTGCCTTAAGCTGCTCATGTCAGTATTGTCCTTTGCTAGCTTTCATCACTGTCCTTTAATTTCCCTAGTTTTACCCTAACAGCATGTGGTTTCTCATAGCAGACCTTTCTAAAGGTTAGGGAGCAGCAAAATGCAATTACCACATAGGGCTGTACATAACTATAAATCCAATGGCAGACATCACTCTTCCTAAAAATGAATCAGCATTTCCCAGGGAAGGTGATTTTTTTACTGCCTATTTTTTTTTTTTTTTCTTTTCAGACACAAGTTGCTTGTCAGGTTGCTAGAGCCCTTCCTTTCCCTTGACTAAGCCCAACCTCAACTCTAGTTATCTTGCAGAGCATTTTTATTTTCCTTCTCTCACCTGTGTGCTTAAGCACTGTATCTTCATCTGAAAAATCATGAATGTTCTTTATTAGCTAAAATTTAAGAAAGAAACATGGTATTTCAGGAATTTCCCTCAAACTACATGAGTTTGCAGATGACATAATTCTGTAGTTTAAAAAACCAGTTTTTAATGCATTCATTTATATAAAAGTACAAAAACACAGAATCTGTCTTGAGTTTTAGAAAAATCTTAATCTTTTCCTTAAGATTTGCTTGTAGGAAATGAGACAGACACTAACTAGCCTGCCGCTGGGTAACTCCCTTCCCTTTTCCTTAATATACCAACTGAGAGCTCTTCTCTATACCAGGATCTAACTTCTAAAATTGCCTGTGGTCACTGAAGAGAGAAAGTTTGTGACACAGTGGGACAGGGGACGGACCTTATTACTCTTGGGTTATAGAAAAGACCACCAACATCCTGCAACCCCAAACACACTATTCATCTCATAGCTGTAAGCCGTAAATATGGATTAGGACACTTTAAAAGGTTTTTATAAGAGGTTTTAATAACATAAATCTGAATAGGATAACATTACTTGTAAAGTAAAATATTAACAGTCTATTAGTTTTTTCTATCACTTCCTTTCTCTAGTTAAAAGTTACATGGCATAGGGGCGCCTGGGTGGTTCAGTTGGTTAAGTGTCTGTCCTCAGCTCAGGTCCTGATCCCAGGGTCTTGGGATCGAGCCCCACATCAGGCTCCCTGCTCAGCAGGGAGTTTGCTTCTCCCTCTCCCACTCCCTCTGCTGGTGTGTGCTCTTTCTTTCTCTCTCTCAAATAAAATAAATAAAATCTTTAAAATAAAAAAGTTACATGGCATAAACCTCTATAATGGAGACTAACTTCTTCATAGTATCCGTAAGATAAACCATACTACTAAATATACATTTATCAGTGTCAGTAGGTATCGAAGAGGAAGAAACAAACATGACTTGTTAAATTTGAATTATGACTTAGCATATTAACATTAAAATCTAAGTATAGTAGTCTAAGTATAAAAAGAATTTACACCATGAGAAAGCCTCTTATTTCACCATACAAAGGGAATTACGAGTGAAATGTCTCAGCTCCCTATTCCCACCCATCCATGTTCATGTTTCTATATCTGCACCCATTTTCCTTGTTTTGCTCCATATTAGTTCTGCTTTCTCCTGAAGTACTATTTTCTGACCATGTATCATCCCTGCTTTTCATGTATTCTTAACCTCTCCCTCCCTATTGACTATCTTTGATCATGAAATCTATCCACAAATGCCTCATCTTAGTATATCCTTCTAAGCAAAACAAAACAGTATCTTTCCATCTCTATTTTCAGTCACTGCCATTTAGCTTCACATTCTTACACAATTAATCTTTTTGAGAGTATTTTAGACTTACTGACTTTCCCATACTCATGTTCATTCTTCAACTCAGAATACTCTTCATTTCTTCTCTCCCAGGTCTACTCAATCCACCGTCATCAAGGCCATCAATCCTTTATATCACCTAATCTTGGTGTGAATGACCTTGTCCTGATCCTAATTGAAATTTTCAGTACTTGGTGCTGTGGACTAATTCTTCATTATCAAAACTTTCCTCTCACTGATCTTCCAAGACAGCACACTCTTCTTTTTCTTTTGCCAATCAGAATATTCCTTTTTGGTTGGTGCTCCCTCTCTCTGTCTCTCTCCTTCCCTTGATGATTTTGCCCACTTCCATTGTCTCAGCAACCATTTATATGGTCATGACACCAACACTTCTACCTCTACCTTGGCAGAGCTTGAAATAATAACATCCAGCTTCATGACTGACCTCTCCATCTGAAATCCTTGTTTGGAAACTGGCATAAATTGCTTAAGAAGTGTATTGAAAGGAAAAGTGACTCATTTGTTAAAAAGGGAATATTGGAGATTGGGGAGGCTGGCATTTCTAAGAGATGGGAACTGAAATATCTCTTTTTTTACACAAAACTAATTTCAGGGAAGAAGCAGGAATTTTTCCGTGTTTATGCTTTTATTAACCTTTCTGATGAGGCTTTTACAAACTTTCTATCATGTTATAAAAGCACAGCAGAGCTTTATAAAATAACTTCACTAAGGAGTTTCTGGTAAACAAAGTGGGACAAACAGTATGTGAAAGCAATTGGGTGTTTGTTTGTTTTTTAAGACTTCATTTATTTGAGAGAGAGAGAGAGAGAGAGAGAGAATCTGAAACAGACTCCATGCTGAGCACAGAGCCTGACACAAGGCTCAATCCCACAATCACGAGATTATGACCTGAGCTGAAACCAAGAGTCGGGCACCCAGGTGCCCCAACAATTAGATGTTCTTTAATGTAATTCTTCATTACCTATATTTTGCCTCTCCAAACATAGCCTGATTTATTTTATTATTATATTTAGGTAGCCAGCATATAATACATCATTAGTTTTTGATGTAGTGTTCAATGATTCATTAGTTGCATATATCATCCAGTGCTCATCAGAACACATGCCCTCCTCAATACCCATCACCTGGTTACCCCATCCCCCCGCAGATGGACTTGTAGGCAGGTGTATATATGGAGCAGAATCCAAATGAACAGTAGTCAAATAAAAAAACAAAACAAAACAAAGATGACCCTAGACATCCAAGCATTTGTCTGACAAACTAAGATATGTTGCGTTTATGTATGAGTCAAGTGAAAAGAGAGCTATGAGTTACATCCAGAAATCCAGAATCAAATCCTTGAAGCAGAAAATCTGAGAACAACTGAGCCAGAATGGGTCATTTCACAGAGTATAAAATTGAAGAATATGACCTTGCCAAGTCCACATTCACACTGAAGACCACTGGAGTTTATATCCCCTGGATCCCAGTTTATTTTTTAATCTCACTAGTGAATTATTGAAAAACATTTAATTATCCTTTAGTTGGTCAAGATAAATACAACCTTATGGGAACCATAAAAAGAAAAATACCATTAGCAAATTTTATCTTATGTGAAGGAACTGTATTGATCCAATTAAGAGATTTCAGAAATTTCTATAGTTATCAAAACAATGAAAACATTATGAAAGTTGACACACTTTGCACTTCTTGTTTTACATACCATCTTTTACTGTAAAAGCTAGAATGAATATTTATTCTATTTGATATTTTTCTTCAAATCGGACATTGGTGCAAGTAATACTTTATCATCTGCTATACACTGACAGGTGAAACATGGTGGCTCTCTTGACAATGAGGTATGACTCAAAAAAGGAACCATTCAGCTGTTTTGAACCCACAAATTCTAGGATCTTATACATATGTTCACTTATAACTTAAACTGAATTAAAATATCCTTGGCATATATAAAAAGAATCTAATGTGATCTCTTTTTCTCTCCTCTCTCTTTCTCATAAATGTCACTTCCATATTGGAATCTTTCCTTGCTAATCAGAATGAAATTACAGAGTTACAACATAGCAACAAACATTTCTGACACCCCCAAGTATTATTTCACCATTGATTTTGTCACCTAGTATGTAATATATTTCCATATTATTTATCAAAGAAAATCCTAAGTTATTAATATATGGATCCATCTAAATGTTCTTCTCAATTTTATGCAATAGTATATAAGCATGTTTATTGAATTGTGCAGAACAAGACAATAGAATTGTCTAGAATAATGTACAATTCAAGGAGTTTATAACTTGTTATAATGTGCATACCTATTTGGGGCTCAGTCAATTCCCAGAAAGAAGAAAAAAAATACTTGTCAAGTCTAGGTAATAAAGCATGTCTGGAAATAGTAAAATAAATCGCCATAGGAAGATGAATTGTTGAATGAAAGGTGAGAGAACTTTTCCTTGTACAACAATCAGAAATTCACTGAACAAAACAAATTATCCCCTGTCAGCTATTTGAATAGTGGCCTCAGAGAAATAAAAGGGTTTTAAATATAAAAGAAGCCTGTTAAATGTGTATAAGCAACTACTTTGCACATCAGATGGCATGACAATAAATTTCATATTTCTTAAGCTTACTCCAAATAACATTTCATTGCTTTAAAAAATTTATTAAAATAAAAAACAGTGAAGACTTTTTAAAATATGAGAATAATTCCTTAAATTTGATTTACTCTTGAATAAATAGATCAACATGGATTTGGAAGAAAGAACTCATTATGTTGTAAAGATAATGGCAAGAGGAAATAACTATGAGCTTCAGCCAACAAAAAGAAGTATAACTTTTACCTAAGGAAGTTTCTCAGAGTTAAAATAAATTTGGTCAGGTCACCTAAACCCACAGAATGTGGATTTCTTAAAAGACATTGTAGGGGTGCCTGGGTAGCTCAGTGGGTTAAGCCGCTGCCTTTGGCTCAGGTCACGATCTCAGCGTCCTGGGATGGAGCCCCGCATCGGGCTCTCTGCTCAGCAGGGAGCCTGCTTCCCCCTCTCTCTCTGCCTGCTGCTCTGCCTACTTGTGATCTCTCTCTCTCTCTGTCAAATAAAGAAATAAAATCTTAAAAAAAAAGACATTGTAAAAATACATTGGTTGGTTACATTTTTTGTAAATGTAGTGAAATTAGAATGTCTGTAACAGATTAAACATAAAATTACAAAAACCTTTGCATTAAAAATTCAATGGTCCCATGTCTGTTTCTATTGTTGAATAGTTATTGATGAGTACCTTCATTTTAATTCTTTCAATTAAACCCCATTTTCTTACTTTTGGGGATACTGAAATATTATTAAAGGACAGATATAAGCTGCCTTTCGTTCATAAACTGAACTCACTGATCTCACAGACTTCCCATGGGGTTTTGAATGAGCCTGAGCTGTGGCAAGTACTCAGTCACTGTGAAATAGATCTGGGTTTTCTGCCTCAGATTTAGACTGACCTTGAGTTCTGTAAGACTCTTGAAATGATGAATCAATTACAGAACTCCAAAATCACCTTGGCTCCCTCCCACACTATCTTCCTTTCCCTCTTGTTTATGCCCAAATATACACAGGCAGCCAGACAGTATACCTTGAGAAGCCAGACAGGATGTCAGCCAGCCATGGTTCTTGTGAGCTAACTGTTCTAAATGTGAAAGACAGAAGATATATCTCCTGAATCCTGTAAGTGTCCTGCCAACAACCTCTTCCATCTTCCTTCTTCCCTGAAATCTGAAATGATGTTTCCCTTTTTTTCCATAAAATCTCTTGCCAGGCCAATAATTCTCAATATTTGTAATATCCTAAAACACATAAATATACATGTAGAACAACAGGATAAACAGAAGGCCTCTGACTTAATTGAGGCTGAAAGATTAATATTTCCTTCAATTTGAAAAGTTCTGACTCAGAAAAATGATGGACCAATAGGTAGCGTATACCTTAATTATTTCATATATAGTAATTTCATCTTCCAAAAATGTATTTTTTGAGAGCATCTCCATATTTTTGTTGTTTCCCATTTCCACCTATACACTGCCAGTTCCATAATAAAAAGTAAAGGGAAAGAAAGAAAGAAAGAAAGAAAGAAAGAACGACTCCTTTATTAACTGGTTCTGCTTGATGAGAAAGTTATAAAAGTTCATTGTTCCCCATAATCAGTACCTATACTATAAATTTAGGAATTGTATTTTTGTGTGTTTACTCATTTAACTGGAAAATATAATTTTCATGAACTTCCTTTTTGTCTTTCCTGTGTTTAAAATCATTATAATTGCACTCTCAAAAAGAGGATAAAGTGCATAGTCTATATTCAAAGAACTTACAAGGTAAGATTATAGCTGAGTAGAATTTACCATAAATTGTTTTACCATAAATTGTTACCCTCCTTGTCTCTCTCTCCTCTCCCCGGTAAAGCTTCTGATAAATGCCTTCACAGAATGGTCATAAATTTACACCTTTGATCCTTCTATCAAAACTGATTATATAGTGTCTAATACCCAGAACAATTTCCATCTAATTATTACAATGACATTTATCAGAATAATGTTCCTTGACATTTATCACAAATTATACTATTTAGATTCTGTACCTCAGATCTTAAAAAGAAAAAAAAAAAACCTCAAAGTATTTTCTGTCATAGTACATTGTACATACTGTACATGTACTTTGATTAGTTTTGCAATTTCCTTTTTAAAATTTGATAACTTTTTACAGGAATCTATGCCCCTAGATTAGGTAGAATTTTTATTGAAACTGGCATTTCTCTGATAAGTTTCTCCATTATTTAGAATGTGACCAACTTCCGTATATACATTAATTGTAAAATGTCTACAAAGTTCTTTTGCAAGTGTAAAATACAGACAAGATGGAACATTAGAATTCTCCTTCAAAGGCTGCCAAGGAGAAATAACGAGAAACGTTTCAATAGTCCATACATTCCATGGCATGATTTTAGAGCTTGTGTCCTTTGGTTGTGCTGCTGCTTCTTAAAATTGGCAATAAACCTCTGCTTAGTCTTTTTATTACAGCAGTATACACAGTATGGTGGCATTTTGAAAACTTTGCCAACTTATTCTTTGACGATGAAAGAGTTTCTCAAAGGGACTATTAAACATCAAAAGAGTTTCCCAGCTAATAATAAACTGCATGAGCAAATGGAAGTCAGGAGACATAGGAGGAAGAGCAATGATCTGAGGCCATGAGATTTTAATCCCAGATACAAGTTTGCTTTACTGAACTCTTACAATTTTGTTAGAAAAATAAGAGTTGGTCACATAGAGTCTATATTCCTTAAAACTGAAAATCTAATGATTACTTTTCTCCAAAGGCCAAAAACCGTGATCAAATCATCAGAATGAATCCTATGCATATTCTTGCTGTTTAAAGAGACATGGAAAAGTAAACAGTTTGTTCCATGGATCTAGGAAGATAATTAAATTGAAAAGATGCTTATTTATAACTTCCTATAGGTCAGGGCATTATATTGGTCTAAACTGCTAGTCCACGATCCTGGTAAAATTCATAGCTAGACCCTACGGATGATTTCAAATAAAAGACATTTTTTTTTTCCTGATTTCACTTCTCAAGGATAATAGAAAAAAATATCAGTTTCTACTTATTCCACAGGAATAATGAGAAAATTTAATAAAATGGTATTAGAAATAAAATTTGCAATGCATGTTGAAACAATTTGAAATATGTTATAGAAAAGTAAACTAAGAACTAAAATTGTAAGTAAGGGGAGCCTGGGTGGCTCAGTTGTTAAGCATCTGCCTTTAGCTCAGGTCATGATCCAGGGTCCTAGGATCCAGCCCCACCTCTCGGGCTCCCTGCTCAGTGGGAAGCCTGCTTCTCCCTCTTCCACTCCCCCTGCTTGTGATCCCTTCTCACTGTGTCTCTCTCTGTCAAATAAATAAATAAAATCTTAAAAAAAACCAAAAAATAAAATTGTAAGTAAACTCAGAACTAAAAGTCTCATTATTTCCCCCATAACATTATAAAAAATCATGATCTTTGGATTTTTTTAAAAAAATGAATCAAAATCCAAGCTTTCTGCTTACCAGCTGTATGAACTTTGACAAACTATTTAATTTCTCGGAGCCTCATTTCTTACATCCGTTATAAGAGGTAATAAAAATGTATTCACCAAATTGGTAAACATAAAATATTAAGTGTGTAAAATTAGTTGTACTCAGTGAATAGCTAACAAAGTTCTTTCCCTTCTCCCTTGACTTAAAAATTATGTAGAGGTGGATGGGCCTCGAGAGTACGATACTAGGTGAAATAAGTCAGACTGAGAAAACATTTATCATATGATTTTACTCATACGTAGAATCTAAAAAAGAAAAATAAACAAAAAGCAAAATCAGACTTATCAATACAGAGAACAAATGGATGGTTGCCAGAGGGAAGGGTTGGGGGATGGGCAAAATGGACAAAGGGAGTGGGAGGTACAGGCTTCCACTTATGGAATGAATAAGTCAAGGGAATAAAAGGCACAGCATAGGGAATATACTAATGATATTGTAATAACGTACGGTGACAGATGGTAGCTACACTTGTGGTAAGCATAGCATAATATATAGAGAAGTGGAATCACTATATTTGCACACCTGAAACTAATATAACATTTTTGTCTTGACTACACTCAAGAAAAATTTTTTTTAATTACATAGGGGCATTGAAGGACTTTTCACTCTATCTCAATGTCAAAGCATCATAAGGTGGGTAATCCCAGACCCATTATAATTTTAAAGACTTCAGGGGAAGTTCACACTTATTCTGAGTCACTTGTTCCAATTTACTAAACCACAGTAGTAAGCAGTTCTTTCTTCTGCCTAGAATATATTGAACCCACAATAAGTAAAACATATTTTTCTGCACTGTCCTCAGCTTATCAGATCCCACTTTACAATAACTTGTGTTTATGCACTAAAGGATACATACATACATATAATATTTTTAGTATAGAGTTAGTTCTTGAAGTGATAAAAGGAAGGAGTAATGAGATAATTCAAACATCATCTATATTCAATTTTGGATTCCATTACTTTTTGCTTTTCTTCAGATTTACATTTTTAATTATGTTTTGCTCAGTCTAATATAGTCTAATCTAATAAAAAAACCTACTATTCAAATTAGGTTGATTCTCTAAGTATAATTATCAAAGGTAGGAGAAGACAACTCAGAAGAGTGCTGGGTGATTGAAAAATATCTGTATTTTTCACTAATAATGAAAATATGAAAAAATATAAATACATGTAATTCACACTTTGGATCACTTACATGTAGTGAATAAAATATGAATAAGTCACCTACCAAAATACTAACAGAATATACATTTTAGCACTTAATTACTACTCAGAATTCAGAGTTAATCTCGTATGATGACACAATTATTCTGCTATTATGAAAATGCCAGTCCCCAGAGAAAAATTAGTTATTTGTGCCAGTAGAAAGTGGTGTTACCACAGATACCTGTTTTTCTTACTCCTGTGGTGGTTTTGTGCTGGAGAGCCATATTATAGTTGGTAACTTGTAATCAAACTTTCAACTCACAAGTAGTTGGTCTGCTTCAGGAAAGGTATTTTTGTAGGGGACAAGAACTTAAGTTCTGAGATGTGACAGAAAAAAAGGGTGAATGGTTTAAATACTTGACTGAGTTTTTTACATGGAAAATTTGGGTGTGAAAAATAGGCAATGAGCTGAGTAGACAGTAACTAAGGTTTACATTACTGTCCACTAGCATTTATTCTAATCAGCTTGTGATCTGGCCAGTAAGAGCAAATGTAGTACAACAGAGAAAGCAAAACACATTTTTAATTCCAGAATTCTCACTGAGCTAAAATGCCTCTGCCTAGAGTAGAAAATGATAGTGTAGTTCCCCTGTCAGTTTTCATTGTTTCTCCCTAAATTACTTTGACTTTATTTCAATGTCCTTGAGTGCTTATTCTTTGGATTCTTACTCTTATCTTAATTGTTCTCAAATGTACTCTAATAAATGATCACACTGAGATAGAAGTAGCAAAGAAGTGAGCTCACAGTAAAAAGTTAAAGTCGATAGCCCAGACATAAAGGCACTTTGGTCTTTGAAAGGAAAGGCAGCCCTTGCCCTTTGTCTGCCTAAGAGTCAGATTGGAATTCTATCCATATCTTCGTCACTCACATTGGCTAGATCGCTAAGTTAGGCAAGGGCTGAGTTGGGATTTCATGATCAGTAAAGCTTAAAAAATCCAAATAGGTAAAATAAAATATAATTTTATTTTTCCATGAAGTGAGCTTAACCTAACTCTCCACATTTTATCCAGGAGCACTTGGTCTACTCACAAGTAAATCCAGTCCAAAGAGGCAGAACCCACCAATTTCTGTCACAGGTTATAGGTATACCAACATATGACTTCTTCAGAAACCGAGGCCTCTGAAAGAGGTCAATGGCAAAGGAGCTCTGGAGTTAACTTATTTCCCTATGTGCAGCCTTCTCCATTCACACTGATAAACTGTCCAAAATTCTTTCTAGAATAAATTCTACCTGGTAATTCTGTATTATTTTTATACACTGTTCAACTTGATTTAATAATGTATTTTAAGAATTATTGTATTTATGTGAAGAAATACTAGTTTATAGTTTTTCCTTAGGATTTGGGGATCAGGGTAGCATAAAGATCTTGATATTAACCTTACTTTTCTTTTTAAAGTTTGTAAGATTTATAGTGATCTTTTTAAGCATATGCACACTTATTTTTTAATCAAAGATGGAAATATATGATTATGTCAGCAAAAGATGTTTTAATGTTTTCCATTTACCAAGGCATCATCAGGATAAGATATTTATAAATTATCTGTATACACAGTTCTACACTCAATGTAGTACAAAGTAGATGAGATAATCTTTCCTCTTTAGCAGTTATTATAAAACATGTACAGATTATTATTATTATTATTATTTTGTGGTAAAAACACTTAACATAAGATCTATCCTCTTAGCAAATTCTGTGTGTACAATATAGTACTTTAAATTATAGGCACTATATTGTATATTGGATCTCCAGAAAGATATAAGAAGCGGTAGGTTTTACTATCTCTTGGTTTTAACAAGTGACTGTATTTCTTCATGTTACTACATATAGTGAAAAAAATTGTTAATAGAGTTATAAACTCAACCAAAGAAGGGAGGGCAGAAGGAAAGGAGGCAGGAGGGGAGGGAGAGGAAAGAGGGAGGGAGAGAGAGAAAAGTTTCAGGAAAGCAAAGTACCCCTTTTTATGTAAAATCTCTTCCTCTGTCCCTTTACAGCACAATTCTGGAAGAATTGTCTATGTCTTCATCTCCCATTTGTTTTTCAACTTACTCCAGTAGTGACCCTACTCATTACTCTAGTAAGTTTGGTCTATAGTTCTAGTAACTCACATCTGTCCAAATCTAGAGGTATAGTTTCTGTCCTTGCTGCATTCTCTTGCTCAGCAGCATTTTATACAGTGTTCTACGCCCTTCAAAAAGTAGTCCTTTTGGAATTTCCTTGTCCTCATATTCTGGTTTCATTTCCCTTTTCAGTGACCACTCCTTTTCTGCTTTTTTATAATTTTTTTCCCCTGCTGGACTAGTAATTATTGGAATGTCCTAAGGTTTATCTCTAGTTCTTTAATCTTGAGCGTCCATATTTTCTCTTGTGAGTATTTACAAATGGTGTTTATTTCCGGCCTAGGTCATTGTCCTGTGCTCCACACTCTCATATAAATGCCATCTCTTTAGAGAGGTAATTGCTGACCACCTAATCTGAATATCTTCTTCAGTCTTTCTATCATTTCACTATTTTATTATTTTTAATGGCACCTAACACTATCTAAAGATGCCTGGTTTTTTATTTGTTCTCCCTTCTTTCTGATATCCGCACCATCAGTCTTCCACTGAACATAAGCTCCAGAATAACTATAACTTTAGCCATCTCCTTCACAACTGAATCCTTAGGGCTAGAGCAATACGAATAACATAATGGATATTTGATAAACTGAATATACAAGTCTAATATTAAACAACATATACACTTACTTGTTAAGCAAATATTTAGTATCTGTGAGGACAAGAAATTACAGGGATCGAAACTGCAAAATTCTTATCTACTATGTTCTAATTTTCCAGAATTGACTTTTCCAATTAATACCATAGTATATTCACTATGTCATAAGCTTAGTACAAGAAATGCTTTCCAGTGTCTGAACTATATCCCTTAGATTGTGAATTTTGCTATTTTCAATAGGAATGGAGAAATATTTGTTGTAATAAATGGGGAAAGAATTCAGCTTTGGAGTCAGATACATGTAGGTTTATTTTTTGTTTAATGAGTTAGTAATCTTTGACTTTAGTAATCTTGAACTTTATGAGGTTAACCTGAACTCTGAGCATTAATTCTTTCCATATGCACATATAATTATTGTATGCAAGTGCTATAATGAAAGTATGCATAAGATTCTGCAGGAACCCAGTAGTGAGTGGACAACTCTGTCCTGAAGGGAGGCTTCATAGTATAGTTTAGCTTTCAGCAGAATCTTAAACTTTGAGTAGAAATTTGGGAGGAGACTGAGAAAATTCTGAATTCAGAAAATGATAGAAAGTATCCAAACATAATGTGGCATAAAAATTGAAATCTTGTTCTGGGGACACAGTATTATTTTCTCAGGTAGAACACAGGTTTATAGTTAGAGACTAGGGTAATATAATTTGTCATTCCAAGATTTGGGATTTATTAGTGTAATAAATAAAGGAAAACAATATTAAAATGTCTGAAATACTCCGTCATCGTAATTTGCTCTTAGTTGGATGTATACCACTTATTCAGATGTTTTCAGATAATAGAAGGAACAAATAGAAGTGGGAATACTGTCTGTTCCACAATATTCATTATTTCTTTAACATTACAATGTATTAAAATTAGATAAACACATCACTACCCACATAAAACTATACTGCCTCCAAATTCTTGAGATTAGATGTAATCACATGGCTAAGTGTTGGCCAAAACAATGTTGCCAGGGTATAAAAAAAAAAAAATGTGGGGGCACCTGGCTGGCTCAGTTGGTTAAGCCACAGCCTTCAGCTCAGGATGTTATTCTGGAGTCTAGGGATGGAGTCCTGAATCAGGCTCCTAGCTCTGTGGGGAGTCTGCTTCTCCCTCTGACCTTCTCCCCTCTCACTCTCTCTCTCAAATAAATAAATAAAATCTTTAAAAAACAAAGTGTCACTTCTGGATATGGTCTTAAAAGCAATGGACATGTCATACATTTGCCCATTTTATCCTTCTGCAGTATGAGGGTGTGGATATGGGAGTGGCTGGTGAAGCAAGCATCTTAGAATTCAAAATGGAAGCCACGTGTTTCAAGACTGTAAAATCAGGAGATAGAATTAGACTTTGGCCCACCTCATGGAACAGAGTTTTCATGCCAGCCCTGGACTAGGTAGCTGAGACTGTGATATGACACAGAAATAAAATGTCATCTTTTTAAAAGAAATTTTTTGGAAGAGGGGCGGTTACAGCAACTTAGACCACATCATGAGTAATACAAAAGGAACAATTTAAAAAAATACAACAAAAGTCGCAGGCTGTTAAACTATAATTTCCTGTTGCTCCAGAACCGAACACCATGACCTAACTTTTGGAGATGACAATAAATACCTCTATATGGAGGAAGCTCTCTAACAATTGGAGTTAAATAGTTCCTTTTACCAAGTTTAACTAAACTGGCACTACTACCACCATCTACCAGTGCTCCAGTGAATCTTCTGTAAGTCTATAAGCAAAACTGAGAAGTGAAGGGAGTCAAATTTTGTCAGTGTTGCTTGTGATAAGACTATTTCTGCCTTCTCCAACAGACTCTTCTCCCTGAAGCCAAAGATGAAGAGTCCAAGAGAGTAACTTCTATGGTTCAGGTGAGTCCACAATAAAACTAAACATATTGTTTGCTGTTGGAATCTACATAAAGGAGGAGAACTGGTTGATTATGTTTAATCTATCTGAGCTGGGACACAGGTCAACAAACCAGTTGTTATAATATTCACATAAGGAGCATTTTAACCTAAAGACATGTTTGTGACTCATCGTAGATAGTCTTAACCATTTGATACCTACCAGATGTCAAATTCATAAAGTAAATGCAATGCATGCATTTTAAAGTTGTTCTAAAAACTGAAAATCATTTGACTTTATCACTTTTCCATATTTTCAAATATACCACAAATTAAAATGTTAAATGACTCAACATTATACTGAAGAGGTTCAAAGATCTGTGTAATGTTTTGGTTGATATTTTATAAAGAAATGGAGAATAATTGATGCCAAAATTATTAGAAAAAGCTTGATAAGCAAGATCAATTTGAAATGCTATTTTAAGAAAATTCAAACGCTTATATCTTATAAATATTAGAGTAAATAAGCAAGTATGTTTATTGTCTAGGCATCTTGAATTGTCTTTATGGCAGTGTCACTTTAAATAGAGAGAGAAAAATGTGCTACAATTTTGCCCACTTCAGAATAAATTGCCCTTGATTAATTTATTTGACAATTTATTGGTTGGATTATATTTATAACCTTAACCTTATCATCTTTTCAAAACACTATAGCAATTTGCTGAGATTTTTAAATAGTTCTGCAAAATTGATAGGTCATCAAAATGTAAGCATCTACCAGGAAGAGAAAACATTATTAACTAGCATACATTTAGGAAAATAAAATGTGACAAAGAATAAATATGAGCAATTGAAAGACACACATTAAAACATTAAAATGTTTTACTTATTTTTGTAACACAAATGAGCTATATTTTACTTTATAATATATCAATTTCTTACATTTGAGGTTTAATAGTCGTTTTGAGCTAAGAAAAAGACGAGAATTTTCTTAATAAGTTCAGTAGATAACTGTGCATTCCTTAAAATAACAAAAATATTATTTAACATAATGGTTAACCACTGGTACATTTCCATAGTTTCCTAGTTCTAGAGTAATGTAATGCAGGGGATAATATGTTAAAAAAAATAGAAAGCAGCTGCTGAAATATCTCTTTCACAGTGATCTAATATATTCTGAAATTTTTATGTTTTAAATTCCCAAAGATTTAGGAACAAAAATTAAAACAAAAACAAAAACAAAAACGTATTTTGTATTTCCACATAAGTTCACCAAAGCCTCTGGTTTACCAAAGTGTCAGTAATGGTACTTTTTTTTAATAGAAACAATAATGACATGCAAAGATTAGCATTAGAACCTGGTATGAATGAAAAAATGCCAGTAGAGATGCAAATTAGAGTACTGAATAAAGAACTTAAGACTTAAAGTCTTAGGAAAATGCCTAGTATATTTGATTCTCAGTAAATCTCTGTCATAATAACAAAGAATACAATAATAATGATCATGTCTATATATATAATCTTAATCTGACCCAAAGTAATATTAGCTATTTTGGAATAAACTATTTGGCCTAGCACCCATGATACCAGTTCATTCAATCAGGAAACTCATAATCTCATTTAAAAATAGTTGTAGCTGTTTCTTTTTTTGACTAATTACATGTTTTGATTACATTCTTCAGGAGATCCTTTCAAAATTAACCTCTATGAATACCCAAGAGAAGACTGAGAAATTTTTATTTTTAATTTTATTTGTTACCTTTTCACTCAGAAATGTATATACTTTTTATGTACCCAAAGGAAGAAAACATACATAATTTATGTGAATCTGATTTTTTTTAAAGACTTTATTTATTTATTTGACAGACAGAGATCACAAGTAGGCAGAGGGGCAGGCAGAGAGAGGAGGAAGCAGGCTCCCTGCTGAGCAGAGAGCCCATTCAAGAGGGGCTTGATCCCAGGACCCTGGGATCATGACCTGAGCTGAAGGAAGAGGCTTTAAACCACTGAGCCACCCAGGTGCCCCTGCGAATCTGATTTTGACACCTAGAAATCATTTCCTATTTTATGACATGAATTTCAAATTCCAGATTCACAATAAACACTGAAAATGAGTCAATAACTTTACTGAAGATCTTAAATAGGTAAAATAGGACACTGAATAATAGAAACAACTGAAATCACTGTATATTTAAATAATTACTGTAGTTAAACATTACAATATGGACATTAATTAGTTGAAACTCACTACTATATTCATTGGCCTTATTTCTTCCTTACTACAGGCATAAGTGCTGATGTTCCATAACTTGAAGAATTTATTTGCTTAAGAATGAAATTGATGGTTGTGACTGGTTTTCATTCATCAATTCCCATTTTCATTGAGTCTGAATTTCAGATAAGTTTGATCAAGATCAGTAGCCTACGGCAATTTCACTAATAGGAAGGAAGATGAGAATAGAAAGATGAAAAATTGAACTGACAGTGCTGTGTGAGAAGTTGTAACATAAGCCAGTAGACCCGTAGTTGGCTGGATGTCATAAACAGTTCACTTAGGAAGTACATGATAGAAGAGAAGCAACATTGATTTATTAAATGATTATTTACCTTCATAATGTAACATTTAAATGCCTAAACTGTGACCTCACTTCAGAATATTTTTAGTGTAGACTTGTACTGAAGAAGAGACACTATTCCTAAACTATTACATCAGGAGTGAAAAGTTGCATCTCGAAAGGACAATAATTACAATTCATAAGATGTCAGGATAACATAAATTTAGTTAGGAAAGTTGGGTGTGTGTGTGTGTGTTTGTGTGTGTATAACCACTCAAAGAAGTTTTAAAGATAATGACATAGAGACAAGTAAATATAGTCTAATCATTTATTTATTCATCCACTCAATTTTTAAAGAACACTCAGGGCATGAAAATACTTGTATACTTGAACAAAACTGACATTGTCCTTTTCTCATTGAGATTGTAGTCCAATGAGAGTAACAGAAAATAAACAGTCAATTATGGCCAAGTAGAGAGGGATGATGAGGTGTTAGAAGAGCCTGGTTACTACACACAATTGCAGTGGGAGACATTCCCTAAAGAAAGCGATTTCTAAACCGAGATTTGAATACAATAAACTTCAACTAGACAAAGAGGATCAAGTGTGTCAGGCAGAGGGGAAAAAATTGAAAAGCCAAAGGCATAGGTAAAAGAGAGCTTGACAAGTAGAAAAAAAAAAAAAAAAAAGAACCATGCCCTTCTTTCTAAAGGATAGGCAACAATAGTAAGAGGCTGGTGAATTAAAATTGAACCAGATCATGCAGACCTAATAAGCTACATTTGTTTCTTTTTAACTTTAATTAGGGAGCACATCCATCAAAATGTTAAAAGCTGAAACATGGGAATATTCTATTAAAATTATTTTGACTGAGTTTAGAAAAGGGATAGTAGGTGGTCTACTCTGATGTCAGGGAGATTGGTTGAAAGGCTGTGAAAATTTAAAAAAATGATAGTTATCTGACTTTGGAAGAAAATGAATAAATTTAAATAATAAACAGGCATTAAAATAGACAAGACATGGTGACATGGTAGTGTATGGATTGAGGGACTATAGAGAGAGCATGGGGAGACTATAACCCAGGTTTCCTAGCTAAAACAACCATGGGGATTTTCCCATTGATAATGAATTCTGGAGAAAAGTGGACTGGGCTGGGGTGAGAAGGTGAATTGATTTTTGTTCATATTTTAAGAGGGTCTATCGTGTGCAGTTCTTCCTGGGGCCTAATTGGTGGGTTTATTATCCAGGACTGTCAATTGCTAGCTGTGGATTCTGGGTATGTTACTTAGCCTGTTTGTGTCTTGTTTGTAAAGGAAGGATATTGACAGCTTCAAATCACAGGGTTACCTGAATGTTGCCGGAAATAATAGAGTAAGGCATTTAGATTAGTGCCAGGTGCAGGTGCATAAGTACTCAACAAATTTTAGACACTGTATCATTTTTAGCTATCTATAAAATACACAAAAAGACAGTCTCAGGAGGAGAGTGGACACACATCTTAGGTGGATAGCCTTTGCCTTGGAGACAGATTCAGGGACTATCAGAACACAGTTGTTATTTGATAGTATGAAAGAGCAGGGAAGAGTATACAAAGAAATAATAAAGGGTGTGCCTGGAGTAACACTTTGCGAAGCACTAAATATGGAAGGGCAGGAGAAGAATGAAAATTTGCTGAAAGATTGGAAAGAAATAATTAGGAATTTAGGAAAAAATACAGAATAACAAAGTAAAATGAAGAAATCTATTAAGAAAGATATGTTTCAGGGCTTCTGGGTGGTTCAGTGGGTTAAGCCTCTGCCTTCGGCTCAGGTCATAATCTCAGGGTCCTGGGATCGAGCCCCGCATTGGGTTCTCTGCTCGGTGGGGAGCCTGCGTCCCCCTCTCTCTCTGCCTGCTGCTCTGCCTACTTATGATCTCTGACTGTCAAATAAATAAATAAAATTTTTAAAAAATTTAAAAAAAGGAAGATATGTTTCAAAGGCATTATCCTAGTTTTGCTGAATAAATAGGGTTTGGAAGGAAAAAGGTGTCAAGGTAGACTTCATGGTATTATGCAACCTAGGAAATGGTGATGTTCATTTCTAAGGTTTAATAGGAGATGAGGTTCGAGGTGAAGCATCAACAAATGCTCCTAGGCAGTGAGTGTGCATACAGGAAAAGAGAATTCTGAGGACTGAATCATTTCAGCATTTAGAAGTATAGACAAGAAATGCCATTATTTTTTTAAGATTTTATTTATTTTTTAGAGAGAGCATAAATGGGGGAAGCAGCAGAGAGAGGGAGAAGCAGGTTCCCCACTGAGCAGGGAGCCTGATGCAGGACCCGATCCCAGGACCCTGGGATCATGACCTGAAACGAAGGCAGGTGCTTAACAGACTGAGCCACCCAGGCGTCCCAAGAAATGCTACTAATTTTTTATATTGATTTTCCATCCCACAACTTGACTGAAGTTGTTAGTTCTAGTAGATTTGTTGTTGTTGTTGTTGTTGAGGCTTTAGGTTTTTCTACATATGTGATCCTGTCATCTGCAAACAGATAATTTCTTTTTTTTTCCCCAGTGTGGATACATTTGATTTCTCTTTCTTGTCTAATTATTCTGGCTAAAACTTTCTGCTCTGTATTGAATATAGATGCTAAGAATGGGCATCCTTGCTTTGAACTGGACCCTTGAGAAAAAGTTTTCAATTTTTCCTCATTGACTATAATGTTAGCTATAGATTTTACGTATATGGACTTTATTACATTTAGTTAAGTTCTCTCTATACATACTTTGTTGGGACTTTTTAATCACGAATGGATGTTGAATTTTTCAAATGCTTTTTCTGCTTCTATTGAATTGATTATGTAGTTTTTATCTTTCATTTCTGTTAACGTGGTATATCACATTGATTTGCATGCCAAAATCAGTGGCATTTCCATGCACTAACAAAGAACTATTTGAAAAGGATATTAAGAAAATCCCATTTACAATAGCATCCAAAAAGAACAGAATACTTATGAAAAACCTGAAACAAAGCGGTGATAGATTTGCAGACTAAAAATTATAAAACATTGAAGAAGGAAACGGAGGAAAACAGATCAATGGAAAAAAATCCCAAGTTCATGGAATGGAAGAATTAATATTGTTAAAATGCCCATTCTACTGATACAATGTGATCTACAGATTCAGCGCAATGTGGGTCAAAACCCCAAAGGCATTTATACAGAAACAGAAAAAAAAATTCTAAAATTTGAGTGAAACCACAAAAGACCCTGAAGAGCCAAACCAATCTTGAGAAAGAACAAAGCTGAAAGCCTCACACTTCCTGATTTCAAATTATGCTACAAAGTTATAGTAATTAAAACAGAAATATAGGCAAATAGAACAGAACAGAGAGTACAGAAATAAAAATATTCACTGACAGCCAATTGATCTTTAAGAAGAGTGTCAAAACACCCAATGGGGAAAAATAGTTTTTTCAATTAATGATGTTGGGAAAACCGTATATCCACAAGCAGAATAATGAAATTGGACCCATATCTTAGAGCATATATAAAATTCTTAAAGACTTACATGTAAGACTTGAAAACATAGAGAAAAATTAGACATAGGGAAAAAGACTTCTTGACATTGGTCTTCTCAAATTTTGTTGACACCAAATGCATAGAAAATAAAAACAAAATATTTTAAATAAGTGGGACTATAGCAAACTAAAGAGCTTCAACACAGAAAACAATCAACAGAAGTTAAAGGGCATGTATGGGAGACAATATTTGCAAACCATACCTCTGGTCTGGTAAGGAATTAATATCCAAAATACATAAGAAACTCATACACATCAGTAGCTGCCCCCCCTCCATCTCCCACCTCCCCCGCAAAAAATAAAAAATGGGCAAAGGACCTGAATAGGTATTTCTCCAAAGGAAACAGAGATATGGCCAAAAGGTATATGAACAGATGCTCCACATTCATAATCATCTGAAAAATGCAAATCAAAATGATATTATTTCATGCCTGTTAGTATTTTCAAAATGTCAAAAGGTAACAAATGTTGTTGAGGGTGTAGAGAAAAGGGAATCCTTGTAAAAGTTTGATAGGAATATAAATTTGTACAGCTATCATGGAAAACACTATGGAGATTCCTCAAGAAATGAAAAATGGAGCTATCATAGGATCCAGCAAGCCCTCTTCTCGGTATATTTCGAAAGAAATAGAAATCAGGATCTCAAAAAAATACCTGTATTCCAATATTCATTTTAGCATTATTCACAATAGCCAGGATATGGAATTAACTTAAAGGTCTATTGACAGATGAGGAAAATGTTACCTATCTATGTACACACACACACAATAGACTATTATATATATACACACATAATAGACTAGTATTCATTCTTAAAAATAAGGAAATAAGGAAATTTTGCCATTTTTGACAACATGCATGAATCAAGAGGACATTATTGTAAGTGAAATTAAACAGGGAAAGAAAGACAAATACTGGAAAAACCCATGTATATATGGAATCTAAAACAGTCAAACTCATAGAAGCAAACAGTAGAATGGTGGTTGCCAGGGGCTGCAAGGATATCATTCCCAGGTTTTATTGTACAACTTATTTTTATTGCTTCAATTTTTATCACCTTTTGAACTTTTCAGAAGTGAAAAGATGGCTGTTTTGTGTTTTTGCTCTTCTGAGAAACATTATTGACTAAGATGTTAGTCTTATGCTTCGTTACTTTTGAGTAGTCAGTCCTCCAATTTTCAGTTAAATTGATTTTAGTCTATCTCCTGGTATAACACGATACTGTCTCGATCACGCAGTTTTCTCAATTAGACATGCTGTGCCTCTCTGTCCTACTGTTTTGCACCTCACTTGTACACACTTAAAAGATAATTATTAATCAAAACACAATTATTTTCTTGGTTTTCATAACAAACAATAAATGAGGCTAAGTGGCTGTGATTTTCTCCAACTAGAGTGGGAGAAAATGGGTATGTACCAAAACTAAAATATAGTCCATACTTAGTGACTCTAGCTGTTTTCTTTACAAAACAAAAGATATTAGGAATTTAGAGACTATGAATTTTCTTAATGTATCCTATTTCTGTAAGTTTATGCTGAATGGCACTTATGATGTTTGAGAATAAACCCATGAAAATAGATTAGTAAGCACATTTTATTCTACATACTTATAACGCATTATATCTATATGCTATACAATTAATTGATGGAGTATAGTTTTATTCTATAGCTATTACATTAGGACATTATGACATTAACGTAGGATGATTCTATATATAATTTTTTTTTATTATTCCACCAATGGAAATGGAGTGTTCTTCTAAATATTCTATAAAATTTATTCTAGTATATTTTTTATTCATCATTAATCCATTGTTATTAACTTACTTGTCATACTAAAAAGAAAAGGTTAGTTCATTTCAAAATCTCAAAATCTATAATCTGGCCACTTCCAATCTATCAGTCCCAAACTTAATTTCCGATAAATAGGAGCAACATCCACCCTGTTTCATGACCGAATCTCTTTTAGTCCCAGCTCTCAAAGCAAATCTGTATCCAGATTTATTTGATCTTACCACATGAACATTCCTTGAACCTATTCAATCTTCTCTAGGTCTACAATTAAGTCCAAGTTTCCATCTGTCTGCATAACCCCAATTGACTTTTTAATCTGTTCTTGCCTTTTCCCAAACTATTTGTTACAGTGTGACGAAAGCTGTCTTTTAAAAATGCAGAATTAATCATGCCATTTCCAACACTCTTAGCCTATAAGGATTCATATCTCTGCTGGCTTCCATGACCCTACATGGTTGGGTTTCCTACTTTCTGGGTTCTGTTAGCACTTTCCATTCCTTCAATTTCCCAAGTTCCTCACTATTATAATGCATTTGCCCTCTGTTTAGAACATTGGTCATGCTTTACTCACTCTTCCTCTCCCTTCCCGAACACACTACAAAATCATCTTCTCCCACTCTCCTTTTGTTATTTCACCAGCAGGTGTGACATAACTGCCTTCAGTAATCACTTATCACACATGGTAAAGATATATGAAATCTTCGATTAATGTCATCTGCCATCATCCCTCCTGAACCTTAAGCTTCAGTAGGACAAGGTCCATGTGTATATTGCAATCAATGGGAAGTTTTGTGACATATTAAAATATAGTAAAAAACCTTGGTCATATAGAAATATAATCAAACACCAATGAAAAGTGAGTTGATATTATTTTTGTTTAATTTGTGATCATCAGGTTATTATATGATTTCAAATGCATCTTATTATGCTGTTTCCAACACTATTTCCTTGAATTAAAAATTTCTTCAGGTTTCTTGCAAAGAAGCCCCATAAATTTCTTGAAAGAGAGTGTTTATTCCCTTAGGAGTATGAAATATGTATAATTCTTTCACTTAAAATTATTTATACATGTTTATTCAGCTACATTTCCAAAAACAGTGGCATTATTTTCATTATAGGATGAATAACTATTGTTATTTTAATAAAATTGTTTTAGAAATGAGAGCATTAGATTTACTGACATTTCAAGTGAAGTTTATCCTGCTTTCTCCTGTGTATCGGAAGAAAATATTCAAGCAAAACACATAACTGGTAGGTTTTTATATAGATTTCTTTTTCTCTTAATATCAGTATAAAATTAATTGTGAATTTATTAGCTTGACTTTTCTTTATGAACAGATTGATAGCATATGTTATAAAAACAATCATTTTAATATTAATAATTACTAAGATCAATTTACACACTTGGAAAACACACATGTCAAAAGAAGATAAAAGAACCCTCATGAACTCATGAGCCCATAATCTAGAAATATTGCTCTTTTTTTTTTTTCTAATTAATCCCTACACCCAGTGTGGGGCTTGAACTCACAACCCTGAGATCAAGAGTTGCATGCTGTACTGACTGAGCCAGCCAGATGCCCCTGGAAATACTTACTCTTAAAATTTAGTTTGATTTCTTTCCAGATTTTTATTTGATTTTTTAAAATTTTATTTTCTTTTCTCAGTGTTCCAAGATTCATTGTTTATGCACCCCACCCAGTGCTCCATGCAATATGTGCCCTCCTTAATACCCACCACCAGGCTCACCCATCCCCCACTCCCCTCCCCTCCAAAACCCTCAGTTTGTTTCTCAGAGTCCACAGTGTCTCATGGTTCGTCTCCCTCTTGGATTTTCCCTGATTCACTTTTCCTTTCCTTCTAATGTCCTCCTTGCTATTCCTTATGCTCCACAAGTAAGTGAAACCATATAATTGACTCTCTCTGCTTGACTTATTTCACTCAGCATAATCTCCTCCAGTCCTGTCCATGTTGATACAAAAGTTGGGTATTCATCCTTTCTGATGGAGGCATAATATTCCATTTATATATGGACCATATCTTCTTTATCCATTTGTCTATTGAAGGGCATCTTGGCTCTTTCCACAGTTTGGCGATTGTGGCCATTGCTGCTATGAACATTGGGGCACAGATGGCCCCTCTCTTCACTATATCTGTATCTTTGGGGTAAATAGCCAGTAGTGCAATTGCAGGGTCATAGGGTAGCTCTATTTTTAATTTTTTGAGGAACCTCCATACTGCTTTCCAAAGTAGCTGCACCAACTTGCATTCTCACCAACAGTGTAAGAGGTTTCCCTTTCTCCACATCCTCTCCAACACTTGTTGTCTCCTGTCCTATTAATTTTGGCTATTCTAACTGGTGTAAGGTGGTATCTCAACGTGGTTTTGACTTGAATTTCCCTGATGGCTAATGATGATGAACATTTTTTCATGTGTCTGTTGGCCATTTGTAGGTCTTCTTTGGAGAAGTGTCTGTCATGTCTTCTGCCCATTTTTTGACACAATTTTCTGTTTTTTGAGTGTTGAGTTTGGGGAGTTCTTTATAGATCTTGGATATCAGCCCTTTGTGTGTAGTGGGTTTGCGAATATCTTCTCCCATTCCATGGGTTGCCTCTTTGTTTTGTTGACTGTTTCTTTTGCTATGAGATAGCTTTTGAACTTGATGAAGTCCCAAAAGTTCATTTTCACTTTTGTTTCCTTTGCCTTTGGAGACATATCTTGAAAGAAGTTGCTGTGGCCAATGTTGAAGAGGTTACTGCCTATGTTCTTCTCTAGGATTTTGATAGATTCCTGCCTCATGTTGAGGTCTTTTATCCATTTCAAGTTTATCTTTTTGTATGGTGTAAGAGAATGGTCAAGTTTCATTCTTCTATACATAGCTGTCCAATTTTCCCAGCACCATTTATTGAAGAGACTGTCTTTTTTCCACTGGATATTTTTTCCTGCTTGGTTGAAGATTACTTGACCATAGAATTCAGAGTCTATATCTGGGCTCTCTACTCTGTTCCACTGGTCTATGTGTCTGTTTTTGTGCCAGTACCATGCTGTCTTGGTGACCACAGATTTGTAGTAAAGCTTGAAATCAGGTAACGTGATGCCCCCAGCTTGGTTTTTCTTTTTCAACTTTTCTTTAGTGATTCGGGGTCTTTTCTGGTTCCATAAAAATTTTAGGATTGCTTATTCCAGCATCTTGAAAAATCCCGGTGGAATTTTGATCAGGATGGCATTTAAAGTATAGATTGCTCTGGGCAGTATAGACATTTTAACAATGTTTATTCTTCCAATCCATTAGCATGGAATGGTCTTCCATCTTTTTGTGTCTTCTTCAATTTCTTTCATGAGTGTTCTGTAGTCCCTTAAGTACAGATCCTTTACCTCTTTGATTAGTTTTATTCCAAGGTATCTTATGGTTCTTGGTACTATAGTAAATGGAATCAATTCTCTAATTTCCCTTTCTATATTTTCATTGTTAGTATATAAGAAAGCAACTGATTTCTGTGCATTGATTTTTTATCCTGCCATATTACTGAATTACTGTATAAGTTCTAGTAGTTTGGGGGTGGAGTATTTGGGTTTTCCATAGAAAGTATCATGTCATCCATCTGCAAAGAGAGAAAGTTTGACTTCTTCTTTGCCAATTTGAATACGTTTTAAAAAAAAAGCTTTTTTAAACTTTTATTATTTTGTGGTCTAATCACAATAGTGCACATGTAAGACCCTTTTAACACTTAACATTACAAAAGGTGAATTATAAAATAAATATTTTCACATGCCATTTTATAGATTCAAATTCTGTGTGCTATAATATTGCACAGCCCTTATATGTTACTTAGGAACAGATATGATGAATATGCTGCATTTGTAATGTATTTCACGTGTAAATGAATCTTTAAAAAATTTCTAAAGTTTTGTTATTTTAGATGTTGATATGGTGAATATATCTGTGTGTGCATTTTGACCATGTATCTATTTTCAGATATTTCAAAATGTATCCATTCATTTTAGTTATAATAGTTAATTTAATTAATATGTTGAAATTCACAGAAAATTATGAATTTATTATAATCATAATTTAGTATTATCAAGGTAAGCTTTTTTAAAAACTTTAATTAATTAACACATAATGTATTATTTGTTTCAGGGGTACAGGTCTATGATTCATCAGTCTTATCTAATACGCAGTGCTCATTACAACACATACCCTCTCCAATATCCATTACCCAGTAACCCCATCCTTCCACTGTCCTCCCCTCCAGCAATCCTCAGTCTATGATTAAGAGTCTCTTATGATTTGTCTCCCTCTCTGGTTTTGTCTTGTTTCATTGTTTTCTTCTTTTCCCCTATGGCCCTTTGTCTTGTTTCTTAAAGGTAAGCTTTTAAGGTGATGACTGGTTGAATAAAAGCTGTATTTCTTTTTTTTTTATATTTATGAATTTCTATTTTAACTCCAGTATTGTTAACATACAGTGTTATATTTGTTTCAGATGTAAAACCTAGTGACTCAACAATTCTAAACATTACTCAGTGTTCATCATAAGTGTACTCTAATCCTCATCATCTATTTCATCCCTGTCCCCCACCTCCCACTCCCACTCTGATAATGACTGGTTTGTTCTCTATAGTTAAGTGTTTATTTCTTGGTTTGTCTGTCTTTCTTCTTCTTTTTTCCTTTGTTCCATTGTTTTGTTTCTTAAATTTCACATAGGAGTGAAATCACATGGTATTTGCTTTTCTCTGACTTATTTCACTTAGCATTATAGCTCCATCCATGTCATTGCAAATGGCAAGATTTCATTCCTTTTATGGCTGAATAATATTCCATTGTGTATACTTTCCACATCTTCTTTATCCATTTACCTCTTGATGGAGTCCTGGGTTGCTTCCATAATTTGGCTCCTAAAAAAATACTATAATAAACACAGAGGTACATGCATTACTCTGAATTTTTTTTTTTTTGCATTTTTGGGGATAAATACCCAGTACTGTGATTATTGGATCATAGGATAGTTCTATTTTTAACTTTCTGAGGAACCTCCATATTACTTTTTACAGTAGCTGTACCAGTTTTCACTCCAACAGTACATGAGGGTTCCTTTTTCTCCACATCCTCACCAACACTTGTTGTTTCTTGTGTTTTTGATTTTAGTCATTCTGACTGTGTGAGGTGATTTCTCATTGTAGTTTTGCTTTGCATTTCCCTGATGAAGAGTGATGCTGAGCATCTTTCCATGCATCTGTTGGTAATCCATATGTCTTCTAAAAGCTATATTTTAATTTACCCTATTTATTTATCATGTTTAAAATCCAATATAATTTTTTCTTTCTTATGACATATTATTTATGGACTTTTTTTCCTTATGATATCTTATATAAGGTCAATTGATCTTAACAGATGCAAAATAAAGTTCTTGGAGATGAATTATTTGTAACATCAAAAGAAATCATTACATCACTTTTGATAATATACAATTTGGTAAAAATGAATTAATGGCCATAATGGACAAGCAAAATTTAGATTATTCATTTCTAGTTCTAATTTCCTGTATATTAACTGTAGTCTATGATTTGGGAACTTATAGAGTATGTGATTTTTATTTTATCTGTCTTCTGAATGCTTGGATTGTACACTATTCGAACATAACTCCTATATCAATGTGATACTGAGAATTATTTCAAATAAGTCTTTGCTAACATAATTAATGAGAATTAATTTTATGTGTCAGTTGAAGGGATGCCCAGATATTTGGTCAAACATTATTCTTTTTCTTTTAAATATTTATTTATTTGACAGAGTGAGAGAGTTCACAAGTAGGCCGAGAGGCAGGAAGAGAAGCAGACTCCCCACTGAGCAGAGAGCCAGATGCAGGGCTCTATCCCAGGACCCCGAGATCATGACCCGAGCTGAAGGCAGAGGTTTAACCCACTGAGCCACCCAGGCGCCCCATGGTCAAACATTATTCTTAATGTGTTGTCTCTGGGAGTGTTTTTAGAAGAGATTAACATTTAGATTGGTAGACTGAGTAAAGTAAATCACCCTCCTTTATAATGGCAGGCTTCACCATATCAGTTCAAGGCTTGAATAGTACAAAAAGGCTGACCCTTCCTTGAATAAGAGATAATTCTTCTTGCTGGACTGTCTTTGAACTGAAACATTGCCCTTTTCATTACTCTGCTTTTGGACTCAAATTGGAACACTAGTTCTTCTTGGGTCTGGGGCCTGACAACATTCAGATTAGAACTAAATCCTCAGCATTCCTCTGTCTCCAGCTTTCTTACTCACCCTGCCCTGATCTTGGGACATGCCTACCTCCATAATCATGTGAAACAATTCATTTTCTCTGGAGAACCTTGACATATAAATATGAGAACCACCCTAAAGAATCAGCACAAGTCTTTTAGAAATGTTTATTTAGATATATAGATTTGGGTTTTATTTAACTTACAAAGCAATAATACAGATCATTGAAATTTAATGACTTAAACTATATCCATACCTTAAAAATAAATAAGGTCTAATAAAGAGAGTGTAACAGTGTGGGGCTTACTCATCTTAGAGTGAATAGGACTTAGAAATATTCACTTCTAAGAAAAATTAAATCCACACGATCAGAAATCCATATGTGTGCCTATAGACTATTCTTATTTTTCACAATCATGTATTTATTCATGTCAAAAACTGTGTGTTGAATTGTGTATTAGTTTCTGTTGAGTAGTGAATGATTACACACACACACGAAGTCAGAGATGTATATTAAGGGCTTATTTTTTGTTCATGGGTCTCTCTGGGTAGTTCTACCACATGTCTGCTCCATGTGTGGCTACCAGAAACATGTTCTTTTAGAGGGCCTAAGATGAAGTCCCAAAGATAATATATATTGGTTTCTCCCTTTAGCTTAGTATGAGGCCTAAAATTAAAATCACATGCTGCCTTGACATCTGCTAATATGGGGAGAGCCTCAAATGTCAAAACCGTGTTTCCCACTCCATCTGCAACCACAGATAATGTCACTTAGCCAAACAAACTTCCTTTTCCCAGAGACCAGCTAGAGCATCTGCTCATCCCTTTGTAGCAGGTATCGATCGCTTCCCTATCAGTTCACCCAATTATACAAATAAGCCATTCACATTCTCCCAAGGACCCAGGGCGCACTTATCTCTCTTGATACTACAAAGCCTACTTCCCAGAGCCCTGGCTGTTCACTCCATTCCCCTGTGCAACCACCATGTGGTCCTAAATGGCATAAAGTACATTCTTTCACCAGACTGAATATATGTGACTAATAAACTGCCATCAATTCCATCTGTCCAGGCTTGAGTGTCATGTATTTGGTCATCTCTATAACCCTATGGCAGGATTCTATCCCTTATCAGTGGAGTGAATATGAGGAGATTAAAATATAACATATCATATATAAGTTTATAAAAGTATGAAGTTAAATGTTGCATATTATGTACTTAGGTATTTTGCAGATTTTTCCCTGACAGTGAGCTCAATACAAGCAGACATAAACAAGATTAATACATGAATCAAGTAACACGGAGAAATACATCTATAGATTTACAATATCAGTTACTGCCTTTAAAAAATAATGTAATATCTCAATATTGCTTCTTACCATACTTCCCCCTTAAATTATACCATCTGCCCTAGTTCTCTTTTCACAGTAATGAGTGTATATTTTTTTTCTGTGATAAAGCTATAAGAACTAATGATATACTATTTGTTGAATAATTGAATTTAAATTTTAAAAAAAGTGGACACCTGGGTGGTTTAGTGGGTTAAGTGTCTGCCTAGGGCTCAGATCATGATCCCAGTGTCCTGGGATTAAGCTCTGTATCAGGCTTCCTCCTCAGTGTGCAGTCTGCTTCTCCGTCTCCCTCTGCTTGCCTCTCTGCCTGCTTGTGCTTTCTCTCTCTCTCTGTGTGTCAAAAAAATAAATAAAATGCTAAATAAAATGTTATAGAAAAATTTTAAAAAGTTAAATAAAAATAAATAATAAATAAATGTTAAATAAAAAGTAAAAAGAAATAAAAGTAATAAATTAAATTAAAGTAATGGTATTCTAAATGTATGCTGAAAACAGTCTTCAAGCATCTAAGAATTAGGCCTCTACTAACAACCATAGTCTTGGAAAGAATGAAAATCAGTTGCCATGTGGAAAACAGTCTTGTTTTACTGTGTTACTTGAGTTGTAAACTGGACAGTTTGACCAGTTTATGACCAAACCATTTGAGGCTCTGTTTTATGTATTTTTCTTTAGCCAGTAATTTAAGTAGTACATACTGTGTTATAAGGCATCTAGACATGTTATAAATAGTAGCATACATAAATGAGTTATTTCTCTATAATATTTCAAGTGTTATTTTGTCTATTATCAACATTTATAAACAAGTGAGGAGACAATTGGTCTTTTGTTTGTTATGTTTGTACAGATTTTACTGTTGAAAAGCTGATATTGTATAAACCTATTTCCTATATAGATTAATCTTATACATGTAAAAATTATTTTACAAAAATGTGTATGTATTGAGCTCTCTTTACATCCAGACTTCTGTATCAGTATCATTATCTAACTGTCTACTAGTGATACCACTTTGGTCCATAGCACCATAATCTCTATCCTGTATTATTTCAGTAACTTCCTAAGTGATCTTACAGCTTTTCAATGTTCCCTAGAGATTATTCTCCATCTACTGCTATATTCATTTTCTTTTGAAATGCAAATCATATTATGGTACCCCTCTGCCCCAAATTCTCCACTAGCTTCCAATATCACAGAGAAAGCCAGATGCTTATGTATGTGGTTTCCAAAGCTGAGTACATTGGAGTCATCTAGGTTTCTTTTTAAATTGTCTTTTGCTGGACCTTAGCCCAGATCAACTGAATCAGAATTTCTAGAGTTGGTGACAGACAAGAGTATTTCTTAAAAGTTCCCCAGTGATCTTAATGGACATCTGGGTTAAGAACCACTGACAATTGTGATCTAGCTCCTCCTTTTTTCTGACTTTACCTACCACATTCTTTCTTACCTATTCTACTGAAGACATGGCTTTTTGACTAGTTCTCAAACTATTACTGCTGTAAGACCCACACATAAAAATTTTCCTGCCCTAAGATTAATACTTTAAATGGTTCTAGTCTGATCTTCCTCTGGTTGCACTGTTCTCCCTAAATGGCAATCTGTTGCAACAGAGAATGTGCCAACACACATATCCATTTTAGATCATACTGTAGACTCTTGGAATCCCACAATCACCCACCAAAAAAGCACCTAATCTCAGTCTCAGGTCCTTCACAGGCCTCTTCTCTGGATCATCATCTTCACCAGGGCAGTCCATGCCACAGGTGTAATCACTCAAAACAACTCTCTGGATGACTATTTTGTCCAGATCCACTGAGAGTTGATGGCCTATAGCAATGAGGCTGTGCATTTTCATTGCTATTCTATTTGGAAAGCAACAAAGATGCAAGGAAAAGTGATTGGGCCATATATTGTCACCACCAAGGCCATGTCAGTAGTCATAAATCTCTGAAATTTATGTTTATCCATCAAAGTGCGCTGAGAGAGCAAAGGTGAGGCTTGGAATCAACCAAACCCACAGTGGTTTGATCAGCCCCTCTAGCTTTCACAGGCTCTGTGTTGCCAGCGTCCCACCATATTCAGTACTGACATCTTAAGTTGATCAGGGAGTAATGAAAATGCAATCAGTGTTGTGCTCCTTGCTTGAAGCACTCAACCCCTGAGACAGGGACTTTGGATGTGTAGTATGGCATATCAGCCAACCTCAGTTCCTTTAAGTGTTAGCAAAGTTCTGAAACTGAATGATCAGAGCATAATCCTGAGCACTATTTTTCTTAGGGTCCCATGAAGACATGCAGAAGCTCTGGAGGTCTCTGTACTTTTGAAATTGAATTCTCACAGCCATGTCATGGGGCGGGGTGGGGGGGGGGGTCCCTACTTCATCTGGAAATATCTCTTCCAGTATTTCTTATTTGTATTTCTCCAACATTGTTTTCCTCAGCCTTTTCACCCATTTTCTCATCATACAGTTCATCACATGTGGACTCTGCTATAGTCAGTTTCACATTCCTCCCCCTATTCCTCTTTACTACTCTCATCCCAAGATTCCTCTTCACTACCCTCATCCCAAGATTCCTCTTCAATAGAATCCTCATGTTCCATACCATCATATGCATCTTCCCCACCACTTTCACCATTCTCATCCCAAATCAATTCAGTTTGGTAATTTGATACACTTTTGGGAACCTTCTTTACCACCTTGGAACTTTCCTTCAAGAAGTGATTTTACCTTGTTCAGCTCCTCTTCAGTGGGCCAGGTTTGGTCTTCTTCCTTCAGATCTGGGATAACTTTTATTTACAAAGATGCTTGCTTGTCTATCAGGGTCTGGCTTTGCTAGGACCTTAAGGTCTTCCTCCATACCAGCTACAGCATCCACTGCACAAATATCCATTGCCAAGATGGTCCTTTTGGGATTTGACCACTATAGGATTTAAAAGGAAAGGGTCCTTTGGAGCATTTGTCTGTTTCATCTGGAAATCACTTTGTCCAATGATATCCAGCAAGCTATTCACATTCAGAACCAGCTCACAAACAGAGCCTGAGATTTTCAAGGTGCCCACCAAGTTCCTCTCCTCACTAGGCACAAAGTCAGCAACATAGGCAGTCATGTAGGCCTGTCAAACTGGAAAGGCAAGATGTCATTGCTTTTGGTTAGCCAGCTGCCGGAGTAGCATCTTTCCCTCCTGCTGAGTGTCTACAGGAGAAGTTTGTCATCAGGAAAGCACTTCTCTACTGCTTTACTTAGCTTCTTTCTGGCATCTCTGTTTCTTCAGTGGGAGGCCAGAAACTCCTTAGACAACTAGTGTATAGGTGGGAAGTCCCTGAGCAAAGAGGCAGGAGAAGCAGTGATTCTCAGCCTTCTAGAGGATCAAGGAGAAAAAGGATGGTATCTGCCACTTTTGCCATGTCTAACATAGTGTGCAGATCCCCTGGTCTTGTACTGGTGAATAACCACGGATATTTTAAGTATGTGTGGGGAGTGCCTAACTACATAAAGCTAGTGGAGCTTCCCCATTCATTCAAGTGTACTGTTCCAGTGTCCTTAGTCCTGAAGCAGCAAAGGTCCTCTGGCAGGGAAATCCTATTGTGTAGGGGAACCACCAGTACCCAATAAGGAGGGCCATCCTTACTGCCCAGCCGTCTCTTCTCTGCCAGAACCACCTCTTCTTCTGGTTTCAGAGCTGGCTGGCATGATGCCTCTGGTTTAGTCTGCTGAGCTCTTTCCTCACCTTCTTGCTTAGGATTTTCAGTGTTAGACAGCCTTTGCCATCCTGCTGCACAGATCCCAGATTCCAATGCCTCCTGCATTTATGAGTTTTATTCTGCTGCTTGAATGGGTCATAACAGTGGGCTACCATGCCACCACTCGGGTGTACCCAGTCAGCCTGTGTCAGGCTGTTTTAATCAGAGATTCCAAGCCAGTAAAGAACCTTATGGGATTATGGGTGCCAGTGAAGTCTATGCAAGTCTGTATCCCATGCATCTGTTGCTATCTCTGAAGTCCCACAGTGTGCACAGTTTGGAAAGAAAATGGGCATGACATGAAGTGAGGAAAGAGTAATGACAAACTGGAATATGCAAAAGTGAGCTGGAACTTTGAGGTAAAACTCCCAATGCTGATGATTTAGACAACCAGCAAAAAATGCTGATGCACTTGACCATGAAACTTTACAACAACCACTGCCAGGATTTGGAGGAGCTGAAAGAAGACCTGGCAGGCAGTAAGGCATCTGCAGCTTAGCTTCTACCCCAGGTCCACAATGCATGTCAACACAATTTTGACATAACTTGTATGTAACAAGAGCACCTAACCTTACTTGTTAAGCATTAACATGCTGCTGTTTCACTGTGCCTTCTCAATCTTCTGCAAATTTCTCTAGGTTAGGCCAATCTTAGCCTGGAACTAAGAAGAGACAGGAATTTGGAAGGGAGACAGTTCTAACTAAGCTGAATCAACATAATTTAAAGCCCCCATAATCAATTCCTTGTCATCTTGACCAATATATACACTATTTTAAACTGCACAAAACTTCCAAATAAAGGTAATGGCAAAGTGATGCTTCATCTTTAATGATGCAATTATCCCTCATAACAATAAAAAACATGCTAATCTTTTCCCAAAGAGGATACAAATCATTTTAACTATTTTGGTGTAAAATATATTCCTCTCCTTGCTGAACCACATTCCCCTCAATTTCTTATAACTCAAATTTTGAGATATGAGTTCAGCTTCCATTAACACTTCTTGTGTTTAATAGGAGGGGGGTGAGAGAGGGAAAGAAGTAAATATTTTATACCTAACCAAATATGCTAATACTGATATAAGAAGTACAAACAACTATTGTAGTCCTTGTTTCTGCAACTCTTCATGTGGCCATAGCCAGTATTTATAATTATCTTTTTTCCTGTTCATTCATGACTCTTCTCTCAGTTACCATATTAGCTGCTTTGTCTTCCTGTCTGATGGACATGATCAAACCTTCATTCCTGAAGGTTATAGGGCATTAGCAGTCCTACTGACTTTGGGTTGTTTTAGTTCCAAATTAATTTTAAGTACAGGATATAGGAGTACCAAAAGGCAATCCAGCGTATCACCTACATTCCAAACAAAATCTTCCTTATACCACTGTAAAGTAGCAACCTAATTTCCTAAGAGTCCAGTAACACTTAACCTAAACATCTCACCGGTAGAGTAAAATTCTTTAATTTCTGATTTACTGTCATTAGGAACCTAAAATGGCCGGGTGGCAAATTCAAATTGCAATGTATTGGAACCCTTGTTGAGTCCTGTGGTAAAAGCATTCTCCCATGGGAACTAATAACTGTGTTGTAGAACCCAAAGTTCTGCGCACTTAAGGACAGAAAGTAAAAATTTCACTAGTGTATCACATGGGAAAATAGGACTGACTCTTATTTCCAACCTTGGTAAAAGAGCTGGATGAGTAAGTCCAAATGATGGATCTGTTGCCTATTAAATCCAAAACTCTCAATAAATGTCATGGTTCTCTCTTATTTGTTGGAGGAGCCAGATGCAGCAACTTATTTTTACGAGCTACCTCAGACTACTAACACTAGAAAGCAAGACCAAGCAAGCACCGTGTCTTTTATTTGTTTATTTATTTATTTATTTTTATTTGTGGTTAAGATTCATTATAGTGATGCAGTCAGGATGCACAGCTAGACCATAAAGGAAAACCACATGTGGAATCTGGATGAATCCCTGTGTGGGCTTTCTTACTCTCTTTTCTGTCTATGAAGGGTCACACAGAGTGCACTCTTCTCCCATCAACAGAACTATACCAACATATGAAATGATGTCTACTATAAACACCCATTAGAGACTCAGGGCCCAAGACTTTTACTGGGGACTAACCACATATGCACTCTCTTTGTGCCGCATACCAAAATTCCAGACTCCCTTAAGGAGAGCAGGTATTTACGATTAAGGCACATCACTTGTACAAATGGTCTACGCACCATGAGCCACCCTAATCAATTAATTATTGCCTGGGAATTCTCCAAAAACCCAGTTACCAGACGCCAGCCCAGGACCAACCTTCTAAGCAGGCTTTTTCCAAGAACAGCCGTCTCAGGTTGACTACATTAACTCTTCTCTGCACAGTACTTATCTGCTGTGTTACAACCAATGTTGATACCAGAATATTCCAGATAATTCTTCAGGACAGGATTCTTCTGCCACTTCTCTGATACTTGTGGGCAAGCACCATGTCTTTTCAGTTCTTGACACCAAACTCTTTCTTAAGGCAGTTAAGCAATAACTCATGTAGATTTGTACATTTTAAGTGCATCCACAATAACTTAAAGAGTAACTCATGCTCATAAAAATATGATAAAACTATGAAATATTCTGAAATTCTGAAAAATAGTCCTAAAATATTTCTATGTGAATGGAGCATAATGAGGAAAAGGGGAGAGTGATGCTGGATGAGGTGAGAAAAGTAAGCTGGACTCAGAATATGTAGGACTATATAGAGTAAGATACATAATCAACATTTATTACATAAATCTGATACGTTAATTGTTGTAAGCGTGAGATATGCATAATGTAGTTCACATTTTAGAAACTCTCTCTTCTGTGACTGGAACAGGCCCTCCAAAAGTGATGGAATGTAGAGATAGGCTAGTCCGGAGGACATCATAGTAGCTAAGATAAGGCATAATGATATTTTTAATAGGATTTTATTCGTTGAGAAGGAAAGAAGTGGCTGCAGGATATGTTGGAAGTAGAACAAAAAAATAGGGTGTGTTATACATCTTGAATTTAGAGGTATATGAGTGGAAAACAAATCAAGACTCTCTCCTTGGTTTTGATCCCGAGCAACTGTGTGAAATGTCTGGCCACTTTCTGTGATGAAAAACCTGGGTTAGATATAGTTTTGACAAGGAGTTAAAGAGGTGGGAAGTCATGAGTTACGTTTGGAAATGTTAAATACAAGATTACTATACACCGTCCAAGTGAAGATATTGATTAGTTTAAACCTTATAAAATTGTCTCTCTCTTTCTCTCTCTCTCTCTCTTTTTTTTTTTTTTTTGGTAAACTAAAAACTATCTAATGTCATCAATTTCATGTGGTTCTACCTCCTAATAGTATATACTTGTATATATGAGTCTGGAGCTCAAGGAAAAGCTCAGATTTAGAGAGAAATTTGGGAAGAATTGGCATATTGATGTTACTTGAAGCCACGAAACTATATGAAATCATACAGGAACAAAGTATAAATAAAAAATGGGCCCATAGGTAAGCTAGGAATGCAATAATATTCATAGATCAAGAATAGATGGGAAATACAAGAAGCTTCAGGAAAAGCAACTGAAATGAATTTTTTTGTTTTTAATTTCCTTGAACAAAATAGAAAAACAGTTTTGGGGGGTCTGATTTCTTGGCATTGCTGTTTTACAATTCCTGTCATATTAGTAAGATAAATACAATTTCCTGAGCCACTGTTAGTCTGAAAAGTTGGCTCTTGATCCAGAAAGAACCATAGTAAGTCTTTTCAAATTTTTAGCCATAATATTTACCGACCTGCAGTACTTCAATGTTTTATATGCTGCTTCAACTTCTACCAACTATTCCATAAAGTATTGACAGTTTAGGGTAGACTAAAAAAATACACAATCATAACATCTTCCTATATTATTTTTTAAAATAAATTTGACAGAGAATTTCCAAACCCATATTTACCTCAAAAATGGTGCAATGAAACTAACCACTTCAACCTTCTATTTTCTTCACTTTATAGTTGACTTTTTCATGTTTATATTTGGCAGCTTCATCTAGGGCAAATGTATACTTGTTATCTAAATTTAGAGGGCATCTCTCAAATTCCTTACAGTTTGTTGCAAAAACAGAAATATAACATGTGAATGGAAATCATTTGGGATGATATAAAATTGACCTAGAATGAATTTGGATAACCAGACTGAAAAATGAACAATAACAAGGTAATTGGCCAGCAGACAAAAGGCTACTGAAATAAACTGATGGGACGCCACTCTGGGCATTTCACACTGGAAACTCAATTCTGTCATCTCTCACAAATGCCACCATTGAAACCTTGACTCTGTCAACTTGAATAACCTCTAACTTCTCTTTAATTTTGTGAGTCTCAATAGTCAATGCCTAAATAAGGAAGACCTGATTCAACAACCCAAGCTCCTATGTCTAGGACTTATTAGAGTGTGGGCATAGAATGCAGCCTTGCCTCCCACCAGATACACCATGAAACTAGGGATTACTTCTAAATTTAAGAAGTGTTTAAATTATAGCTAATCAACAAGTGGCAGTTATCTACTATAATGAACTTTTTTCCTCCACCTCTGCATATATTCCTCTATTTATACTTATAAAACAACTGATTCCGTGTGACATAATACGTTTCTTACACCACTGAAGCAAATTCCACTTCCAAAGGAAGATGACCTAAAATTTGATTAATTTTTGCATCCAGTTCTACGTACAGACTCTTTAGGAAATCCTTGTTCTGCTGTGGAAGGAAGTTTGCTACAAGATAGAAATAAATACAAAAACTAACAAGGAACTAAAAATGAATAAAGGTTATAGTCCTTGGTGTTTAAAACTAAACATGAGGCTACAGTACATATTTACAAATTGCCTCCTTAATCACCCATTTCAGATTCTTTTGGTGTTGAGGCAGCACCTCAACTTTGCTACATTTCGTACCCACTGGTATGGTCTATACTTTTATTAAGGAGCATTTGTGATTTTGATTGTCCTGCCTGTATAAATTACAGTAACATTCGGTACTCCATGTAGTTGTACTAGTGAGTACTTTAGAGGATTATCTGAGTTTTATTCATATTCCTTATTCCGCTATGTAATACTTATTCCTCTGTTAATGAACATTAATCATACCAGTCGCCAGTCAACATAAATACCCCGTTTGTCTTTTGACCTTATTGTATGAGAAGCTGCATTGGTTATGAGGCAATCTTGGCTTCTAAACCAACGCAATAACAATTAATGCAATTCAATGTGTATTTTTGAAGCATTCTTTGGAATGCAAACTTCTAAATCTGTCGAACCCAGAATCATGGGAGTAAGTACACATTTTTTTTCCTTAAGTATATATTTTTGTGTAATTCAACTTCTATTCTTGTTTCCTATTGTATTATATTTATGGGAGCAAATTTTTAAATATTTTTTAGTCAAAAGGTTTTTCTAGATGACAGGAATATATAATAGTAATACAGTGTTTTTTTCCTTCTTTTAAAATGAAGAATTGACATAACAATATTGTATTCATTTCAGGCATACACCATAGTGACTTGATATTTATATACGTTATGAAATAGTTACCACAATAAGTCTAGTTACCATCTGTCACATACAAAGTTACAATATTATTGATTATATTCCTTATGCTATACATTATATCCCAGTGTGTTATTTATTTTATAACTGTAAGATTGTACCTCTGAATTTCATTCTCTTGTTTCATCTATCCCTATCCCCAGGAACCATCAGATTGTTCTCTGTATCTGTGAATCTGTTTTGTTTTGTTTGTTCATTTCTTTAATTTTGTAGATTTCACATATATGTAAAAACATATGGTATTTGTCTTTGTCAGATATGTTTCACCTAGCATAATGCCCTCTAGGTCCATCCATGTAGTCCCAAATGGCAAGATTTCATTATTTTTATGGCTGAGTAATATCACATTGTGTGTGTGTGTGTGTGTTTACATATACACATCTGTGTGTATGTATGTATATATATGTATACACATTTTCTTTATCTAGTCATCTTTCAATGAACATTTATTTAGATTGCTTCTGCATCCCAGTGATTGTAAACAATGTTTCAATGAACACAGGAGTACATATGTCTTTTTAAAATAGCGTTTTCATTTTCTCAGATAAATACATAGAAATGGAAATGCTGGAAGGTATGGCATTTCTACTTTTTAATTTTTTTTTTACAAGCCTCCATACTGTTTTCCGTGGTGGCTGTATCAATTTATATTCCCACAAACAGTGCATGAGAGTTCCCTATTCTCCTCATCCTTTCCAACACTTGGTATTTCCAATCTTTTTGATCCTACTAGGTATGCGGTGGTATCATTTTGGTTTTGATTTGTATTTCCCTGATGGTTAATTAAGTTGAACATCTTTTCTTGTGTCTGTTGGACATCTGTATATTTTCTTTGGGAAAATGTCTGTTAATGTCCTCTGCCCATTTTTTAATTAAATTGCTTGGTTATTTGATACTGAATTCTGAGTTTTTTATATATTTTAGATGTTAACTCCTTATCAGATATATCATTTGTGAATGTCTTCTTCAACTCAGTAGATTGCTTTTGCATTTTGTGATGGTTTCCTTGCTGTGAAAATGTTTTTTAGTTTGAAGTAGTCCCATCTGTTTATTTCTGCTTTTGTTGTGGAGAAAAATTTAAAAAAATATTGCTTAGACCTATGTCAAAGAGCTTACTGCCTCGTTTGCCTCTAGGAGTTTTATGGTTTCAGGTCTTACATTCAAGTCTTTAATCTGTCTTGGGTTTATTTTTGTAGATGCTATATGGAAGTAGGCCAGTTTCATTCTTTTGTATGTATCAGTCAAGTTTTTCCAGTATCCTTTATTGAAGAGACTTTTTGTCATTGTACATTCTTGCTCTTTTGTTACAGATTTGTTGGCCACATAAATATGGGTTTATTTTGGGGCTCTCTATTCTGTTCCATTAATCTATGTGTCTGTTTTTGTGCCAGTACCATACTGTCTTGATTACCAAACGCTGCAGTAGAGTTTGAAATTCAGGCATATGATACCTCCAGCTCTCCTTTTTCTCAAGATTGCTTTGGCTATTTTTTGGCTATTTGGTTGAAAATTTCCCATATTTTGATTGTTAATTTAAAATACATTTTACAGCCTATAGGACAGCATCGTAACTTTGCAAGGTTCTATTTCACATGTGACTCCATACTGAATCTTTGGAATCCATATGTGTTTATAAAGTTATTCACCTTTAAGATATATGAGAGTCCTGAATGTCATGGACACCAGTTGATGGTTGTTTTGCTATAAGGGTAATTATTTGGTCAGGTACTTCTTTTAGAGAACTTAAAGAAGGCCTAATACATGCGTATGCATATAATTAGTGGTGCTGGATGGATGATGATAGGCAAAACAAGCAAATGTAAATTTCAGTACTCAAAAACTGGAGTGGGAACACCTGTTTGTGGAGAGGTTGAAATCTAGGATATGGGCCCTAGCTATAGTGAAATGAGATATGCGAAATAAAACATGGGGAACTTTGTATTGTACTTAGAAATTCTCTCTTGGTTGGGAAAGAGAGAGATACTAAATATCTAGAACGACTCAAATTGAATAGCGTTATGTAGTCCCCCTGGTTGCTTTGGACAACAGACGGCAGAAACTCTGGAGATACTAAGTGATCAAAGGAAGAATAATAGAATAATGCATGCTGTACTTGGTTTAAAAAAATAGCCTTTAAGATAGTGTATTAGACTATAGCTCTGGTGGTCTAATTGGAGACTACTTTTAGGGAATTTTAGTTCTCAAATACCAAGTAATATGTGCTTATCCTGATCATCTGTGTAGTTGCCGACCTCTGAGATGACCTCCAGTGACCCCGCACCTCCCTGTATTCCCACCACTGTGTATTCCCCTCCCAGCTGGTCCTAAGGTTGATTTGTGTAACCAATAGAATATGATAGACTGATGGTATGTTGCTTTTGAGGTTAGTTTATGAAAGGTATTGTGGTTTCCATCTTGGTCTGTCTCTTTTGCATCACTGACTTAGGGAGAAGCCAGTTGCCATGTAGCATATGTCAGTGCTGGAACGCGGGTGATCAACAACTGAGTCCTTCGACCACTGACCATATGAGTGAGCTGTTATGAAAGCAGAAGCTCTAGTCTCTGTCAGACTTTCATATGACTCCAGTCCCGACTGACAGCTTGACAGAAATCTTATAAAATAGCCTCCTGAATCCGAATCAGCTATTAAACCACTGTCGGAATCCTGATCTCTGTGTGAGCTAATAAATGTTCAATGTTTCAGACTGCTGAATTTGGGACAGTTTTATACAGCAATAGAAAATCAATTAAGTTCATTTGATAGATTATCTAGAAAACTTTATAGAGCTATATTGATAACTATTGCTAGAGGTTCATAGCCCTGCTTACGATTTTCGACCATTGATTTAGAATCCTTGCAGTATCAGGCTTAATGAAGATGATTAATTTTTAGTAATAAACCAAAGAAAGTGGGATAGATCTTGTGATGGAAGTTTTAATATGCAACAGCAAGAAAAAATTAAAGCATAATTAATGTCTGTTAGTGTAAAAAGAGGCTTTAGAAAACCACAATGAAATCACTTGTTTGATATAAAAAAGATGATTGGTTAAAAATTGAGCTTCTGGGGTCACCTGGGTGGCTCAGTGGGTTAAGCCTCTGCCTTCAGCCCAGGTCTGATCCCAGGGTCCTGAGATTGAGCCCCTCATCCGGCTCTCTGCTCAGCAGGGAGCCTGCTTCCCCCTTCACTCTCTCTCTGCCTGCCTCTCTGCTTACTTGTGATCTCTCTCTCTGTCAAATAAATAAATAAGATCTTTAAAAAAAAAATTGAGCTTCTGGCTCACACCACATTTGGCTTAGATACTTAATTAAGTCCTTATAGGCCTTATTTAATTGCTGAATTATATCTAAGAAGATGGCTTAACTAATGGATTATTTAATTCTGATATGATTTTCTAAAATTCCCTATTAGTTGAATTTTTTTCCAAGATAAATCTTAACATTTGTAGTTAACATAACATGGTTTTCTCTATACTTTTTTCTTTTAGTAGTGAGCACAGAGATAGGTACTTCTATTGTAGATGCATAAGTTTGTGCATAGGGGAATATATATCTATATTACCATTGGATGAAGTTTTGCAAATTACACCAATTTGTTTTAGTATTTTACTCTAGTTAGGCTCACTGTAAATACTTTTTGAATGGAATTTAATTGTATTGCTCACCTCTGATTGACATAGGATTCCATTATTTTAACAGCTGCCATCAACTTCCTTAAATTCCTTTGAGGGAAATATGTTGTTCCAAAGACTGTGTGAAAGAAAAATCACCTGAAAGGCAGAATGAATTCTAAAATGCCAACTCCTACAGTTTCTATTTTAAAGAAATCTTAATAGTTATAAAGAACCACTTAGAAAAGATATAAATACATCTATCTCTTCCTTCAGGTCTACTAAGCAAATTAGCCCTAAAAATACCTGGACCACTCAGTTGAGTTATGACAAGTAGCTAAATCATTTATAGGTGTGTGTGTGTGTGTGTGTGTGTGTGGTGTAAAAGCTGATACTAAAAAGTTTTTTATTTGTAATTTTTTCTTGCACATTCTCGTATGTGTGGTTTTTGTTTTGTTTTGTTTTAGGGAGAGAGAGAGAGAGACAGAGAGAGAGAGAGCATGAACAGGGGAGGGATAGAGAGGGAGAGAGAATCCCAAGCAGGCTCCATGCTCGGTGAGGAGCCCAATTTCCCCACCCTGAGATCATGACCTAAGCTGATATCGAGAGTCAGATGCTTAACCGACTGAGCACCCAGGGGCCCTTGTATGTGTTTAAGAAATTAGGTGACAGATATGTGAAAGTTTCTATAAATAGCAGCAAGCCTTGGAATCTATGACAAGGCAAAAATATGTGGTGAGGAAAATGCTTCAGTGACAAGGGTGTCCTGTCATTGATTAAGAGGTCATATCACAAGTGGCTTAACTATTTGGAAATAACGCAGAGCAAAAAAATGTTGGGGGTAATTTACAATAAACGGTAGAAGAACGCATACTAGAATCCAGGTGTTTGCTCTTCCAACCTAGTCTTTGGTTAAATACAGAGATTTTATGGTGGTTGGATGATTTATCTAGAATGCATGTCTGGAAACGAGAGCAATGCCAATAAAACAAGTTCCTATAGTATTGTCGCCACTCTATTTTCTGTGAAGGATAAAACAGGGAAAGCTTAGCATCAAAATTTTATTATGATGATACTTATAAGTAGTAGTTAGTCATTACTAACAGTAGTGACTACCACCTGGCATTGAGAAACATGGTTCTATGCGCCTACCATCTACAAAGCCAACTTCGTATTTTTGTCAAAGGAGATCTGTAGCTTAAGAGAAAATGGTAGGTATTGCAATTAGGTATTGCAATTAATTAGGAGTGTTCTCCTATTCTCCAACAGCACGAGATCATTGCAGTTTCTACTTACTCATCTGCCAGGATTTTGTGGGTACATTTATAAGGTGTTTTTTTTTTAACCATAGCACCTGCACCTAGAATCTCACAAAATGTTTGTTGTGCTAAATATACTTAAGCTTTTCAGGTTTCTGCACATATACTTGATATGTGTTGGATGTTAAATAGCAGTAGGGACAGGTGTCACAAATTAGCCTGTTAAGTTTGCTGAGCTTAAAACAAAATACTGCCATGTGTCTTCTGCATTTTAAAAACCTAACAAATACTATGCTTGGGGGTGATTATTTTTAAGTGTTCTTCTTCTCTTTTTTGCATTTCATTCTGATGGAATACCTTCTGTTTCTATCCATTTCCATTGATTTTTGTCCCTCTTGCAAGCCCATGAAAGAGAATATTTTCTAGCTAAAAATTTTCTTTTTTTAAAGGAGCTTTGGCTTGAGTTTGGCATAACTCTTACTTGAATGACTGATATTGATGGTGGTTAAAATGCTGAGATTATGTTGAGACCTTAATGTTGTATCAAGTCACATTTAAATTTCTTTTTGTGTCTCTTTTACATTTTATATGGGCATTTAAATGTCTGCTCCTTCAGCTAGGGAAGCTCTGCCAACAGAAACACAGGGAGAGCATTAACATGGATTTTTCTACTCACCTGTATTCTGCATTCTGTATGCCTAACAAATCTGAATTATGTGACTTTGGGGCAAGATCTGAAACTGATTTTCTGTATTTCACTTTCTGTACTGCCACATTAATGTGGAGATTTTATGGATGTGTGTATATGTGTGTGTCTGTATGGATTGATACATTTATAATATAAATTTAAAAATTTAGCGTGTAACTTTTTCATCATTTTCTTTTTCTCTTACTGTTTTTGAAGGCTTTATATATGTTTAATTTATATGTTTACTTAATTTCAATATTTCTGAAACTAGTACTAGAATATGGTCATATTTAATGCTTATATTTGTTTATTTTGGCTACAAGAACCAAAAAATTAAACGAGATTTTTTTAATTCTCAGAAATATTTGAAAATAACAATAATTTTAACTAGAATTTGATTATTTCTCCTCAATTGGCCCTTCCCCCCGTTTAAATGATATGCAATGAATTCTAATTATTAAACTATTGGGTTTGCAAAGGTCTCCTCCTTGTAGAATGACAGTAGAGAGAAGAAAATGAATATAGAGGAAGCAGAGAAATGGAACATGCACCAATCTGTGTTTGTCTTCTTCCAGTAGCTATAATTATAGCAGTACCAATATTTTTAGATAAAAATTCTATTCAGTTCTAAGATAGGAAATATTAATTCAAATAAGTATGGTTAGAACCAAGACAATTTCTTTCTTTACTTTTAAGCACCCATAGAATTGCGAAACAAAGCAAAACAAAGAAACCACAAGGGATATGTAGAGGGAAATTTAATAGTGAACAAATTTGAAAGCTGAGAAAAATAGGACAGAAAATGATCTTCAAGGATCAAAATAGAGATGAGTGCATACTTTGCTCTCAGGCTCTGGATATCTGAAAAGAAAAGCACTAAGAAAGCAGGTGTTGTATTAGACAAAGAACTGAAAAAAATTTGGAAGCATGAGACTTTCTTTCACTAATTTCAACCATACATGAACGCCTGGATAAACTGGGATTCTAGCCAAATGGATGGAACAAGGCAACAGAAACAAATCACGCTGCGCTTCACTGAGGATATTAGCAGCTTGATAATTGTGCCTGAAATGCTTTTCTTTGTTTCTGTCTAATTGCCATTAAATTCATCATTTCACACAGAAGTTAAGGCCAAAACTCAAGGAACATTTTGAGTCATGTCACTTCATTTTAGGACTTGTTCTATCTGTTTAAAATCAACTAATTTTTCCACCTTACAAGCTATCCATCTGAAGGGAATGATTATAAATGACCTGAAAAGTTATAAAGATGGGAGCTAGGAGATCTGTATTGCTGCCTATTTTTCTATTATCCCTATATTCCTGGTGTGAATTTTGAGAAACATATTTTCCCACTTTGAAGATGGCAATATAGGTGGGGGATTAATGATAATTTTAAGGTGTCGCTAGTAAATGGCCATTGAAACCAAATTTCTGATTCTAAGTGTTGTGCTCCTTCAAATATCCAATGCTATTGAACAAATAAATTGCCCATACATTGAAGTCTTTAAAAATTATTAATTGCATAACAACTTCAGAATGTATCTCCAAAGCAAGACAGAAAGGAGAAGTAAAATTAGTAAGGTGTCAGGATAAATTGTCAATATAAAAAGCTCAATCATATTTCTCTGCATTATTAGTAAAATGAGTCTTGATACATAAATCCTATTTATATTATCAGCTTAAAAGAACTAGGGATGCATTTATGGGGATATATGCAAGATATGTACATTGAAAACATCAAAACATTGCTGAGGAACATGAAATAAAACTAAATAATCCAAGAGATACGTGGTTTAGAAAATGTACGTAGTTTAGAAAATATAATGGTAGGAAGTCAATTTTTCCCAAATTCCTCCATAAATGTAATGGAACACTCATCAAATCTTAATAGCTTTTGAAAATAAATTCTCCTGCCAGTGGTGTTGGCACTGGGTAAAGGAGGCCTCAAAACTCGGTAAGGGTATATAATTACATATGCCCTGGACGTTAGACTCCTGGAAAAAGGTAGTGATGGCAGATAATGACAGAAAAAAACAAAACCAATATTTTCAGTCGTAGATTTACTTAGATTTCCTTACCATCTACAGCAGGAAATGTAGTTGTAACATCAGTAAGAGAACTGAGTTTTTGGCAGTTGCTTCTCCATGGCACCAGTGCCGGATAGCACCTCTCTTCTATGCTAAACACCAGCTTGGCCAAGTAATTCTCTATATCCCTTCAATTCTCCAGATTTTTTCCTGCCAACACTGGCACCTGGTATAAAGTACAAAACTAGCCAGCCCTAAATCTCTGCCTATAGCAGTCTAAGTCCCGCATGTGTTGCAAATCTAAAGCATTTACTGATTATTTATTTACCAAAAGAGACAATTCTTTATGCAACTGATTTATTATATTAGCTCTCTCCCAACATGCATCTTCTAGTTAGATTGTCAGCTTGGATGTACATAATTTTTCTTTACTTGAGTTGAAATAAGTCATATTGCTGTTCTACTTTTGCAATTCTCAAGTTGCAATATTTCTCTCAATATTATGATTTGGTGTAGAATTAAAAATATGAAAACTGGAGAGTTTACTATCTAAGCTATTTAAAAGAATCAATATTTTTAGAAAGTCAGGCATAATCTGGGAGTCATTGCCCAATTTTAACATTTTTTTATCCCTAAAAACCATTTGAGAAGAGTGTCGTTTATAGGAGCATAACTGACTGATGTTGGGGCCTCTTTCAAATAGAACACTTAATTATGAACTTTAATTTCCAAAGTGCTTGTAGGCATACTTCATTACATGCATGACCTCCTTCTTATTTAGAAATAGTAATACATATTGAGCTGTGTAAAACCATTCCTATCCAGTCTTATCTCAGTCCATACAAAAGCCTCATCGGAAGGGGACATGAAGAGTCTTTCATCCTGTTTGGCCTGCCTGCCTTCTTTTCTCTCTCTCAACAATTTGAATCAGAAACCTTAGGTTCAGAGAGTTTAGCTGGTTGATGAGGAGTATGCATGGGCCTAGCAACCTTGCATAAATCTGAGATAGTTCTGATGCGTCATCCTGACTACTGAGTTCCCTGTGAAGTCTTCTGAGACTGCTTTTTGTTCCAGTTCTCTGCCCTTCCCAATCCTGTTTCCTTTCCTGTATTCAGGTCATGACCTGAAGGTCACACCTAACAAGCTTCCAGTTCTCTACTCGCCATCTCAGAGTCTGTTTCTAGGAACGTGCAACAGCTTTCTATAAGAAAACAGGCTTCTAAAGGAATCATCAGGCTTATGTCTTTTGGTATTGTTCCCTATCTGAAAAACCAATGTCACAAAGATTTTCCCTTAATTTCAGGGAAAACTGGTAGTAGTATAAAAAAAATAAAAAATCCAGAAATCTACAGTGAAGAATAGTGAAAATAACCATGGGCTTGGAGGCTCATATTCTAGTCTAGTTATCCTCCTCTCTAGCTGGAGAACATAGAGAAAGATTAAGTGTAGCATTCCATGTCCTAAAGAAGATATAGCACAATATCTTTCACATGTAGTGCTTTAATAGATTTCTAGTATGCCAAATATAAAACCTTTCATCATGAAGTAATCACAACATCTACATTATATCAGTTCAATAAATAAAATTAGATTATTTATAGTGGTATTTTGAATGAAGGGCATGGAAGAGAGAAAGAAACCATTCAGAAGAATTTTAGCCATAAATCTCTATTTTAGCAAGGCTTTCTTTTCTTTCTTTTTTTTTTCTGATTTTTGAGGCATAATTCATATACCAAAAGAAAAAAAGCTGCAATATGCTAAAAGGTGAAACTGGACTCCTATCTTACCCTATAAACAAAAATCAACTCTAAATGGATTAAAGACAAACTTAAGACTGGAAACTGTAAAACTCCTAGGGAAAAAGCTTTGTGACACTGGTCTTGGCAATGATCTCATGGGTCTAGGACCAAAAGCACAGGCAATGAAAGCAAAATAAGCAAGTGAGAGTATATAAAGCTTCTGCAGAGCAAAAGAAACAATCAACAGAGTGAAAAGTCAACACACAGAATGGTAGAAAATATCTGCCGACCATGTTTCTCATAAGGGGTTAATTTCCAAAATATATAAAGAACTCCTACAACTTAACAACACAAAAATTAATCAATGAAAAAAGGATTTGAATAGACATTTCTTCAAAGAAGACGTGCAAATGGCAAACAGGTAGGTATAAGTAAAGGCACTCAACTTGAGTGACATGCAAATAAAAAAAGAGCTATGACTTTACTCCTTATAATGGCTATTATCAACTCCCCCCCGCCCCCGCAAAGGCAATTGTTAGTGAGGATGTGGAGAGATTTGTATGCTTGTACCTTGTTGGTAGAATGTAAAAATACAATATGTACAGCCACTTTAGAAACAACATGAAGTTTCCTCAAAAAGACTATTTCAAACATACTATGAGTGGAAATTGCCCTAAAATTCTATTTGTATTGTAAAAATAAGCCTAAGAATAGTAAGTTATTTGATGACAATCCTTAGGCAGTCATTCAGGTTTTCTTGTTTGGTTTATTTATAGACAGAGTGACCACAGAATTTGTCATTCAAACCAAATAACTTTAAATGGAAATGGGACACCATTACTAATTATGCAAAAATGAAAGGAATAATCGAGGACTATACTCAGCAAACCAATGTATATTGTCTGAATTATTTATGTTGTTTCCAGGCTGAAATGTATATTCAGTGGAATATTACTTTCCATGACACATGCCCTGATAAAGAGGAATTGGCTCTCCTTAATGTCGGAGGCCGATAATGTTTGAACACAATCATGGAGGCATAGAATAGAATGAAAAAAATCTATCTTGAATGAGACCATGATTTAGAGTTTTCTGGAAACTCTGAAAGACAGCCTCATGACATTGATGCTTCTCATATATCACAAAGGGAATAGAGTAAGAGAAACTGAGCACATTTTAATTAGTTTATTGTTGGAAGATTAATAAGGAATCATCTGGGGTGCATAAATATTTTAGCAAAAAAAAATCTTGACTTTTTATGGCACAGAGGTAGTGTTGCTTTACTTCTGTGATTTTATTTCACTGTGTATGACCTTTATCAAGACTGCTCAAATACTCCTAAAACTATAATCACATGGAATTTTGAAGAAAAAAAAATGCATGCTCTGTTTCCGTAGGTTTTGAGTAAGGCTCTAAGAATCTACATTTATAAGAAACTCCCAGTAACAGTATCATGCTGTTGGCCCAGGGTACATACTTTGAGTAGCAAGAACCCATATTAAACACTGGAGACATCTATTATTTCAAAGCTATTTATAGCCAGTCATTTCAGGCAATTCTAAAAACAATGAGATATTTATCTTAGGATATCTTTGGGAAAGTACAGTGTTCCTTGTCCATAAGTTACTCAATTTCTGACAGGGCCAACACCCCAAGCAGAAAGATTATATCTTTCCTATATTTTTACATTAATAAATAAAATTGGTAAAAATGTTAATAACAGCTTACCAATTACAGCATTTGTTTGCAAAGTACTTTTAAATTGGTTTATCTGATAATCAAGGGGAAAGCTGATTTTTTTAAAAAAAGTATATCTGTATTTAGACAATCAATATACAGTAAGTTTAAAATGAATGCTTTTAGAATATTAGAATATTAATTATTTTTATTTTGATAGTTACACTCAATCTTTTAAATGTCAAATGCTAAAGAGTTAAATATCAAAACAATGTTATTGGGTATTTGTGGGGCTAATAAATACCAACTTTCGGGGCACCTGGGTGGTTCAGTGGTTAAAGCCTCTGCCTTCAGCTCAGGTCATGGTCTCGAGGTCCTGGGATCCAGCTCCGCATCGGGCTCTCTGCTCGGCAGGGAGCCTGCTTCCTCCTCTCTCTCTGCCTGCCTCTCTGCCTGCTTATGAGCTCTCTCTCTGTCAAATAAATAAATAAAATATTAAATAAATAAATAAATAAATACCAACTTTCTTTGTTACCTGAATTCAAAACCAATTAAAAGATAGACTCAAGTCTCAGACAGATGGAGATTTAACTATTTCCTTTGTTAATAATGAAGCTGACCTTGAGACACATTTCGTAGGCTATGGCTTATTCATCTTTACTCTTGAATGAAACACCTTTGTTTACCCACTCACTGGCACAGAATAAGACTATGGGTCTCTCCAATGGGAATGGCCTATCCTTTATATTATTGAAGCCAAGAGGGTAGTCCTGAATATAATCTCAGAATAGGCAGCAGGTAAGAAGAATGGGAAAAAAAAATAGGCTGCTTCCTCTCTTAAACTTATTCACCAGCTAACTCACTCTTCCTCCCCTGAGGAAGTGAGTTAGTAAGGGAGTAGTAAGTGATGGAGTATAGAATAGCCTTGAATCTCACATTCCTGGTTATAACTCCCTATGGTATGGAGGATAAATGTTACTTACAAACTTGAAACTCTTCAGACTCAAGTAGAGAACTTAATAGAATTCTGCACACTCATCTGAATAAATTTGGTAAGTAGTACACATCAAAAAGAAAAAAATGTTTTTAGGTAATACAGAAAATATATATAGTACTTTAGAGTCAAAGTACATTTGCTGACATAGTCTATCGCATGTTTCACAACTCTGTGGTAGCACAGTGCTTGGCTCATAATAGAGCTAAAGAAATTTTATGTATTTTTATTTGAATTATTATAATCCTCATTTTGTATAGGGAACTAATATTCAAAGTTGTAATTGCTTATGTAACTAGTAAGTAATGGAATTGAAGCTCAAACCCATCTCCGGTTCTACCACTAGTACTGTATATCTATCCTAATACACTGAATTTACAATGTTTTTTGGTCAGTATCACCTTTTTGAAACCACACAGTGAAATGGTTAGTTGTAAATATATAGTCTCCATTTAATAAAAAAGACAAGTGATTTTGTTAGGAGTATTTATGAGAATGAAATGAGGTGATTAAAATGAGAGCTTTTATAGGTTTTCTTTATTTTTTATGAGTTTAGATAGAATTGTGACCAAAGGCATAGGCAAATGGATTAAATTGTTCTAGCTCAGTATTCTGTTTCAACTATCTATAAAAATTAATTTTCTAATCTACTCTGAAAAATAGAAATAATGATAGCTCTCATATAAAGAGATTGGGATGTCTTTTTTTTTTAAAAAAAAGATTAATCTATTTTAGGTTGAAAAGAGAGAGCATGTGTGTGTGCTTGTGTGAGTGGAGGGAGGGGTAGAGGGAGAGAATCTTCAAGTAGACTCCCCTCTGAGTGGGGATCCCAAGGCAGGACTAAATCTCAAGACCTATGAGATCGTGACCCACGAAATCACCACCTGAACCAAAATCAAGAATCCGATGCTTAACCAACTGAACCACTCAGGCACCCCAAGAGATTAGTATGTCTTACTGAAATAATAAATGCACAGTGTCCAGCTAAAACCACTTAAATGGAATTCTCTCTTTGCTACCTTCTTTCATAAAGTATTTCGATGATTTAATCTCATATATATCAGGCAATAAAAATAGAGATTCTATTCTCAGAAGACTTACAGTTTAGTGAAAAAAAGAGGCCTTAATCAAAGATTAAAGGATCATATAAAGAAATACAAACTTTCAATTATGATAGGTACTAGTCAGGACATATCTTCATGCGGTAATTTAAGGATTTGTCAAGAAAGATTTGCCTGAGAAAATGATAACTGAGTTGTGGTCTTAAGGAAAAGCATAATTTGGGGCACCTGGGTGACTCAGTCAGTTAAGTGACTGCTTTTGGCTGGGGTCATGATCCCTGGGACCTGGGATTGAGCCTCACATTGGATTCCTTGCTCAGCAGCTCAGCAGGGAGCCTGCTTCTCCTTGCCTGCCACTCCCCTTGCTTGTGCTTGCTCTCCCCACCCCCCATTCCCGCCAAATAAATAAAATCTTAAAAAAAAAAAAAAAAGCATAATTTAATCAGCTAAAGAGGGATGCCTGGGAAGACTCTTTCAGTAAAACAGACATTGGGGAGAAAAACAACAGCCAGTTCAAGGCAGCTGCAAACCAGAGAAGATTATGGAATGTCAGGTTCAAAACATGATATTATATGCTAGTAGTGAATAACCTAGACCCCCAAAAATGTAGTAAAAAAAATAAACCAAAAAACCCCAAAGAAACCAAGATGTGGTTGGCTCATGAAATAGGTAGACATTACCAGTTGCTAAAGCTAATTTAACGACAAATTCTATTTTTACTATTTTTCACTATAATTATATAACTAATATTCTGATAATAAAAGATTATTAGCAACTTCATTCTAAAATGTATATCCTACCACTCAATTTACTAATTACCTTTGTAACTAATACTGCAAGTGGACCATATAACCAATATAAACAATTTCTTTTTATTTTATTTTATTTTATTTATTTATTTGACAGACAAAGATCACAAGTGGCCAGAGAGGCAGGCAGGGAGAGAGGTGGAGAAGCAGGCTCCCCGCTGAGTATAGAGCCCAATTCGGGGCTTGATCCCAGGACCCAGAGACCATGACCTGTGCCGAAGGCAGAGGCTTAAACCAGTGAGCCACCCAGGTGCCCCCAATATAAACAATTTCTAATAGAAACTACAGTGAGCCAGAATATTTGCAAAAGTAGACAATTAAAATTCAGTACATATGGCTAATAGGGGTTAGGCAAATTTTATTAGGAACACAATATATATTGCCAACTGTTTTGCTACATATTTTGCATCTCACTGAACATATTGGGCAACTGATGACTTGTGCTACATTTGTGGTCATAGTCAAGTGTGCAGAAAGGTAAGAATTTCACACAAATTCATTAGCAACATCTGGGATTCCTGGGTGCCAAGAAAGCATAGTAAGCAGGAAAATGGACTGGAATAAGAATGACTACTAAGAAATTGAGTGGCTTCTTATCACCTTATTTCACATAAACTATTATAAAATGCTTTAACTGTCAAGTGATGGCTGTCTTACCAGGTGGAGGTTCTAGAACAGTAGTCTCACAATGTAAATGATCTTGGATAAGCTCTATCAGATTGCACTGGACTATGAATGGGACATTTTATTTATGAGCACAACAAAAAAACAACACGAACTCTGATTTTTCCTTTCTCTCTCCTTCTTTCCTTTTTCTTCAACCTTTCAAAATCTGGAATGTTAATGTATTACAGTCTTATATGTAATTTTGACTTTGGGTTACAAGCAGCCAGAGAGTTTTGTAACAATTGTACTGAATTTATATTGATACTGCTATGAGAGAGAGAACTTTTTCAAGGTTCTCAAAGTACTACAGAATATGTAGATTCCAGGTTATTTGACTAATTTAGAGAAATTGGCCAAAAATAAAAAGATATAAATAAAATCAACAGGAAAGTGTTTTAACATGAATACAATACCAAGAACATAGTTGTCTGCAAAACTTTAGAGTAGGAGTGACAATATTTTAAATTTCAAGGATCATCTTTGTTTTTCTACCAATTCCCATGTATTTACTAAGCAATAATCATATTTTCCTAGTTTAATTAAATATCGACAACTACACACTCAGGAACTGTATTCAGAAACCTAAGAGAGTCAGCCTTCTTTCTCTCCTTTAATTAATAAAATCACTGATACTTGCCAATATTATTTAAGAATGTCTCTCAGGGGACACCTGGGTGGCTCAGTGGGTTAAAGCCTCTGCCTCCGTCCGGCTCAGGTCAGGATCCCAGGATCCTGGAATTGAGCCCCACATCAGGCTCTCTGCTCAGCAGGAAGCCTGCTTCTCTCTCTCTCTCTCTCTGCCTGCCTCTCTGCCTACTTGTAATCTCTGTCTGTCAAATAAATAATAAAATCTTTAAAAAAAAAAAAAAAAGGATGTCTCTCAGGCTTCTATCCATCACCACTGCAAACTATCGTCCCCCAAACAACCATTATCTCTCAGTAGGATACATCTAATTCTCTATCCTTTCCTATTTGCATTCTCTATCTCTGTTTTAACCAGTTAACTTTGTAAACATAAGACCTACATTACATAATTTACATCACAACTATACTAAATGCTTCAATAATTCCCATTATACATAAAATGAGATATTTACTACTTACCATCTCACCCATGTCACCCTTGCCAACCTCAAATCTAGTCAACATGCTCCCTGATAAGTACGATCAAGCCATCCTGGCCTTCTCATTCCTCTCCTACACTATCTTTTCTATAAGCAGTTTTCATAGATCGAATTGTCTTAGCTCCACTCTTATTATTCTCAGTGCCCACTCATTCTATCCTCCAAATCTCAACTCGAGTCTCATCTGCTTGGGGATGCTTTTTGTGAGAATGCTATGAAGTTAAGTCCAATTAAGCACTCTTTTTTTTCCCCCCCCGCCTCATGGCAGCTATTGAATTTTTTTGCTTTATTTATGGTTTTGTGTATTTTTTCCCTCTGACTTCTTCAGTAGACTGTATGTTTTATAAGAGCACTGATTTTGTAGTTTTTAATTTACCATTTTTCTTGAGGATTGGCACATAATAGATGTTCAAAAATTTTTTCAAATAAATAAGATTTCTTTTAGAAAATTATTAGCATTAGGTAGAGTGTAAATAGAGTCCCTAGGTAAGACATGAACAAACCCTCAGACAGACACACCCACACTGACACACATACATGTTGCATGTAAAATCTAACAAAACACAACTCTAGGAGACACTTTTTTTTTCCTTTAGCTTAGAGTAATGGGAAATCAGTGGGAAAAGTCATAACCTTGTTTCACATTTCTCCTATAAAAAAGAGAAAATCATAAAAATAAGTTTCTTAAAAATAGCATTTAGACAGAGAAAGAGAAAGGAAATAATTAGTTATAAAATTAATTTAAATATATATACGCTACTTTGACTCTTTCAACTTTGTGAGGCTATTTGACTAGTAAAATATCCGGTACTCAATTTTTTAAAGAATATTACTTAAATGGGCTTACTTATATGAATATTAGAATATTTGTTTTAATGGAATTTGTAACTTTGTGTATCTAGATACAATAATACATACAGGACTTACCAAACTTGAAAAATTATGAAAAAAAGAATAGGTTTGTAATAAGGCATGGATCTCTATTCAGAACAATGCTCATGCATAATTCAATACATATATGAATATGTAGATAATTCTAAAAAGATACAAAATTTTGGCTTTCATTACTAAGGAGCTAAGATTAACCTTTAACTTTGTAGCTTTGGAAATTATCTTTGTTTTGTTTTTCTCTCTACAATTCATGTTTCTTTTTTGAATGATATCCTTCTATTGTTTTTCCTTTCACAGTAAATCATTACATCTTCAATGTTATTTGTGTTTTATTAGTTATCTATTGCTGTGCCAAAGAATAGTCTGAAACTTAGGGGCTTGTAAACACAAGCATTTAATATTTCATAGTTTGAATGGATCAGGAACTTGGAAATGGCTTAGCTGGACAACTCTGGCTCCATTCTTTCAAAGTTTGCTGTCAAGATATCAGCTTGGGCTGTACTCACCCAAAAGCTTGACTGGCACTGGAGAATCCATGTCTTTGCTGTGTCATTCATATGACTATTGGAAAAATGCCTTAGCTGTTCTCCATGTGGGCCTCTCCATAAGCCTCTTCACTATCCTCACAAAATGGCAGATTGGATCCCCCAAAGGAAAAATAGAGGAAAGGGTTGACTTTGAGGTCCACATGTAATGTCAGTCTCCATGGCTCCACAAATTTTAACTCATTAGATTTTATTGCACTGTGAGAACCACATCCCTCTGTTCTTGCCATAGTGACAGTCACCCTGTATAGGACAAGTAGAAAAGACAATTTAATGGAAAGCATTTAGTTTTCTGAGAGTAAAGTAAGTAGGCTTTTACCACTCTTTAGATTCAGAACAATCTTTGGGGGACCAAGTAAATTGTAGCTTAGCATGACTCTACATTTAACTTCTTAATCATAATTTGATTTTTATTTTAAACCTCCTATAGATTGGAGTAAGAAAATTTAAGCCTGAGTAAATTTCTGTGTCAAAACTCCTTTATTATATACCAGCATGTAGCAGTTGTAGGTTCCATACCTTTTTGTCAACACAACACCAGGTCTTTCAATTTGCCTTGAAAATGGATGTCAGTTACTCTTAACAATAGCTCCACTCTGGTTCTTTTCCATTAGAGACAAATCATCACAAATAATTTCCTGAGATATTTTCCTGGGAACAAAATAGTTTTTGAATAGAAAACAGAGTAAAACCTAGCTGCTTTTCTCATTGTGTATCTCCTTATTTGTTCAGACTTTCCTCCCCTCTTCCTCCCCGATTTCTAACTCTGAGGTCAGGTATGTTTACATGAGGTAAAAGACTGAAGTCCTTGGCTCTGCTAACGCAAACCAGGATTCCTGTAAGACCAACACACCACAGTTTTCAATTTTCCATTGTGATACTCTATTAAATATTGGTAGCTGTTTCCTACTGGTACTTTGCTTTGAAATTGTCTCTCAGTGGGATTTTGAATAGCAATGAGATATGTCATTAACCTTAATCATGAGAAAACATCTATTGCATCTAGAAATATTTTGTGATGAGATATGAATCATCAACTTGGTGACAAATTTCTCTTTCACTCACCTAGGTTTTTTTGTGCTTGAGGATCCTAAAAATTGCAATTGCTCCTATTTTTTAAAAATAATTATTTTCAAGGCAAAAATTAAAAGTCAAGTTCTAACTGATATTATTTATGATCCACAGTATCTGTATGCGAATTTAAACTTGTGAAAAAGAGGGCACCTGTGTGGCTCAGTTGCTTAAGCAACTGCCTTTGGCTCAGGTCATGATCCCGGAGTCCAGGAATTGAGTCCTGCATTGGGCTCCCAGCTCCACAGGGAGTTTGCTTCTCCCTCTGACCTTTTCCCCTCTCATGCTCTCTCTCACTGTCTCTCTCTCAAGTAAATAAATAAAATCTTTAAAAAAATAAATTAATTTGTGGAAAGAGTGTAAAAAGATTCTTGGTTTTCATAAAGCACGTGCTTGGTTTCTTCCAAAATTAGACATTGTGTTTATTTTTAAAGGATAAATTGAGTTGTGTCTAAAAACAAAAATGTATTTTCAAATTCTTCATAAGAGGCTAAGGATTTCAAAGAATAAAATAAAAATAAAATATCCCTCTACATTACTATTTGAATCTAAATGTAAATTGCTATAACTTCAGTGGTTAATATACAAAGAGGAATGGGTGGTTGTATAGGAAAAATAATCTAACATAATATGTTTCAATTTCACAATATGTTTTACAGTGATAAAAGACTATATTTTCATTAGTTAGTTGTAACTTTTTCTTCTAAAAACTGACTAAATGTTTAGTTGCATTTCTGACTTTTCTAAATTTCTACATCAACTTTTCCCCTAATTCTATCTTACACCCACATAGTTAAAGGTTGACAAGTTTTAATTGACATATTGGGTAAGAAAGCAGATTTTAAAATTATGGTTATACAAAATTATTATTCTAATTGTGGAATTTTGTTTCAGTCATTAATAACTTCATCATTTAAAAATAGTTAATATTTTTCAAAAAACATTCACATTCATTTAGTGTACCTTTAGATCTTATGGGGAATTTCTGTTGTATTTAATTATGGTTGATTTGGACACATTCCTTTCTGGATAATTAATTTCCAAAAGACAATATTTGTAGGAGCAATGGTAGAGATTTGTGTAAACTAAGAATTCTTTTCTAAAATTATGCCTATATTTATGCAATTTCAAGGCTGTATCATCACCACCTAAATTGGTCATTTATTGTGTATGATCTTTCATGACTTGGTAACCCATTCCAGACACTGATAGATTATTTCCTAGAACCACAGGGATGTATTTCTTAAAAGTGAACTAAAAAATAAAGCAAATGAACTAAAGCTACGATAATGCATCCTGGAAGTAGGCAAAGTATAAATCTTAAAGAAATGAGCAACATATACATTGTCCACTAAAAAAAAAGGTATAATGTATCAATGACTTAAGCTGAGGTACTAGAAGAGTTGGATTCCCCAGGAAATATAAAAACAGATGTGAGAAAATTGAACAAAACAGAAGATGGATTGACAGTAGTAGACAAGTTATTTGAAAGAAATATAAGTATTTCAAATGGCATTTGTGGACCCTAAGAAGATGGTCTGTTATACTTTGACGTGCCATTTTAAGATGTCTTAGACATTTTGGCCCCTTAGTCCAGAACTTTTTCTCATTAAAGACCATCCTCCTTCCTTATTTTTATAAATGTTCCTGGTCTTGCACCTTCAGTCATGCATGCAACTGACTAATGAAGCCACAATCCTGCAGCTGGGCTTCAGTGAGACATTAAATCATTTTCTATGTTTCCCTGTTTTCTGTGACTTTGTGAATTCACTATGCCACCATGCAGTAGTTGCTAGGTTACTAGTCAGCATTGACTAGTTGCACACATCCACTCCTGCCTCCCTTGACTTTCAGAAGAATATTGATTCAGACAGATGGATAGAGGGTGGAAGAACATTTCTTGCAGAAAGCATAGTGTGATCAATGTACAAAGGCATATATGAGCATAGTTGATAATTTAAAATTGAATGGGCCCATCAGAAATAGAGTAATTAGAATAGATAAAAGACTCAATCAGATTCAACTTTTCTTGATCCCACACACATTTTTTTCATGCAGAATTAGAATGCACATGATCTCTGTTCATAATTCCTTTTATAACTATATATTATAATGAAAATTGTTCAGTTAAAACATTGGATATATATTTTATGATTTGGGGGAAAATATATAAAATAAGTATTATTTTAATATTGTCTATAAAACATATATAATGTTATAAACAGGCCCTTAGTAATAGAATGTACAATTCTAAATGCAAGATAATTAATTTGAAAAAAATACCTGTGAAAATATCCCCATAGGTACAATGGGAAATTGCACATTTGAAGTCTTCTTATATTTCTGCAATATGAGGAGGGTTTATATGATCACTTTTATGCAGTCCTATTTTAATCTGTATTTCACTATACTACTTGTTTTATCCAGAAAAAAATTTCATTTTAATGGTCACAGATTAATCATAGAAATAATATCTTTTCCATTTATTCTACATTTTACTACATATAAGCTGTATGTATGTATTTATTTATTTATTTAGCTCTTGAGACTTGAATATTTTTGTCATAAAAATATTAATAATGTTTTAATAAGAATATTATTATTAGCAATACAGATCATTATGATCTGGGATTTATGTATCATTTGAAGACAAGGAACACATTTACTTAAAAATATCCTAATATCTTCAAATAATCCTTATTCCTGTAATAAGACTGTATTTTTTACAAGGCACTATTAACCCTCTGGTGGTATTTCTTTTCCTTTAGATTGTATAGCACCAAGAAAGTAAGTAGTATGTCAAAGAGAAGGTGTTTGTTGTTTATATTATTGTTGTCTTACTGTTTAAGACTTACTTTCCACTGTTATACTTCCCAGTAGTAAGAATATTAAAGTAGAACAGAATGTGTTTGCATAAAATCGAGATATAATTTATATACCATGTAATTAGCTCTTTTAAAAGTATAAATTTCAAAGATTTTTCATTAATAGAGTGTGCAACCATCATAATCAATTTTTGAACATTTTCAACATCATCTCCTCAAAAACTCTATATCCATTAATAGTCCCTCACCAGAGTAATTTCTTTCTACCTTAGAAATTCTCAATTTATAGTTAACTCCAAGCACATATAATCGGCTTTTCTCTGTGACATTCTTACTTTATTTTCTCATTTTGGTAGGTAACACAAGTGATTAGTAGCATATTTAATACCCTATTCTCTAGCACAGTACAGCTAAATAGTTTTTAGCGACAAGTAAAATAGTTTATAAGTAATCTAATTCTTTTGATACCATTAAATATGAAGTGAGAATATAATAACTTCTCTTAAATGACCTCCAAGCATCTCTGGCATGGTAATACAAATATTTAATTGTAAAGATGAGTTTATTTAGTTAAAATAAAAACCTAGCACTTACAATAAATGTTAATTACTCCTGGGTGTGATTTGTCAGCAAAATTAGCAAAATGCTTGATAAATTTTTCTTCTTATGAGAACACAGAAAGAAGACTGAAATTACTTGATAACAGAAAAAGAAAATAAGAAAGTTAGTGTCATCTTTCAGGTCAATGGGGCAAAAATGGGGAAGACCTGCTTCCCAAGCAAAAATGACATCATTCTGTGACCAAGCTCCAAATCTGAAATCTCTTTATTACAATGACATAAAGTTACCTCCAGGGCAACATTCCTTGTGATCCATGGGTGTGAGACTGTCTTCCAAGTAAGGATATTTCTCACTCGAGAGGTCAGTTTTTTTCTCTGTCATCATATCCATGATAAAGCCGTGTCCAGAGCAGAATTCCTAAGTTCACATTAAATAGCTATACCTCCCAAAAAGAAAGTGGCTTCTTCTCCCCCCTCCCTTTTTTAAACACTTTATTTATTTGACAGAGAGAGAGACTGAGACCACAAGCTCGTGGTGGGGCAGGCAGAGGGAGAAGCAAGCCTTCCAATGAGCAAGGAGTCCAACATAGTGCTCAACCCCAGACCCTGGGATCGTGACCTAAGCTGAAGGCAGATGCTTAGCTAACTGAGCCCCCCAGGTGCCCCAAGAAAGTGTCTTCTTCTCCCCCCCCTCTTTTTTTAAGACTTTATTTATTTGACAGAGAGAGAGACTGAGAGCACAGCTGGGGCTAGGGCAGGCAGAGGGAGAAGCAAGCTCCCCACTGAGCAAGCAAGGAGTCCAACGTGGGGCTCAACACCAGATCCTGGGATCATGACTTGAGCTGAAGGCAGATGCTTAACTGACTGAGCCCCCTAGGCGTCCCAACAAAGTGGCTTCTTAACCACATATTTATTATTGAGGAAATACAGAAAGAGTTAGTTTCCAGAGGGGAATGGATATATTTTATAAATATGCATGTCCTGGTGGGAATGGTCGGTCCTCTGAATCAAATGATATTGCCTAGCTGTGTTTTCAGGACAGACTTCCTGGCACCGTAATTAGTGCCCTGCACAACACAAAGGACTTGGGAGGTGTGGGTGACTCCATACACAGCCTGCTCGTGGCTTAACTCAGTAATTACCAGGGTTGTTTTAGAAACTAACTCAACAATTTAAAAGGTACGTGGGGCTGTAAATCACATCTGAAAGAGACAAACACCTGCACAAACCTTGCTGTAATATGGACTGTCTTCCAGACACTTAGCTGCAAGATTTCATGATGGGATTATAAACACTAGTTTAGTGTTCATTATGATAATGTTTCTCCATCATAGGAGTCTCAGAATTACTTTGATTTCATACCTTATCTAGGATTAAGCTTGAGCCTTTGTAGCAAGCCTCTGGAACAGATGCTGACTCCAGGGTGTACTTCCCGTGAAGACAGCCAAGGAATGTGGCCTCTAGGACGAGACACTGCTATCGCTGTGGATTATAGACTGCTAGGACTGAAAGAACTAACTTGGAAATGGAGCTTCTCCAATCGTGAGCTTTCAGCCGATAACGCAACAGTTTGGCATTCTGCTTTCAGGGTATAGTTATCCACCGACAATAGCCCATGCTTTCAACTTTTAGAGCAAATGAATAACAAGACTTACATTTTCCTATAAACTTCTCAAAATATTTTCATATACTCCATATTTTGTTTGGTTACACAATACTTAAAATATCACCCTTTACAAAAATGTAAGTGAGGAATGTTATTTATTAAGTCTTCCTAGAAATCACTACATTATTCACATAAACATAAAAATAATTTTGAAAAACCCTTTTTCAAAGTTATAGCACCCTCAACTTTAAAATGTTCAGTTTTGAAGCCACACCAAATAATTTTCTGAATGTATACTTATTATTTGACAAAAATATTTAATTTCATAATTGTTTTTAATTCTGTACAAGATAAACTAAAAGACAATACACAGCACGGCAATAGACAAAAACAACTATTTCATAAGAAATGAGAGTGGCAAACAAACCTATGAAAATATACTACACCTCATTAGTCATTAGCAAAATAGAAAGTAAACTACAGTAAGATGATATTTTAGAACCACCAGTTAGGCCAAAACCAAAGTGAAGGCAAAGAAGTGGCAAAACAGAAACCTCAAGCATGGATGGTGAGAGTGTAATTGGCATAGCCATTTTGGGAAATAATCTGAACTTGTCTGATAAAATTAGACACATGTATAACCTAGGGCACAGCAATTTCTATCTCAGCTACATAAGGTAGAGAAATATTTTTATATGTGCCAAGTACAGACAGAAGCTGTTCATAGCAACATTATCTGTAGTGTTATTACTTGTAATACAAAAATTGGAAACGTTCAAAGCATGGGTTAATAGAAATACAGAAAAATTATGGTACAATATATAATATACATAATCCATTATATACAATACAATATAACAGATACTGATGGGACAAAGCATCGTTATCAAGAAAATAAATCTTAGAAATGTAATGTAAGAAAGAGAAAAATATATTTTTAGAAAGCTCAAAACCAAACAAACATAAGTAATGTTTTTATAAATTTATACATATGTGACATTGCTTTAAAAAAAAAGAAAGAAAGAAAGGATAAACATTAAATTCAAAATGGATGTTACTTCTGGGCGGAGTTCAAAGTGTAAGGTGGTGAGAATGCACAGCTGTATTTTTATGGAATGCTTCCTGGATTTTTACACACATAATTTAGATATCATTGGAAAAGTTACTGCATAAACCATACAAAACTCTACAACATTGGTATCTAAAAGTATGTCTTGACTTTCTATCAAATACAATCCTAAAAAATTCTAAATCCATTATTTTGAAATGTCCAACTCAATTTTTATGTCTAATTATATCAATGACATTAAAGTAAAAAACATGGTCCTTTCATGTTATATACAAGAAATATTTGAGAAATGGAATTTCTTAATTATTTAAAAAAGAAAAGAAAGAAGGAAATTCTTTATGTCCTTGACATTGTGCTTCACTGGACCATGAGCCAAAGGATTTTGGCAAATTCTGTAGATCACAGTATATATTGAAAAAATTAAAAAGTTATATTCATAAATCATAATTTCACAAAATTGAGAATCAGTGCAACATTAATAGCTACTATTTAGAAAGATGTGGGCACCTTCTCATGACCTAGCACTTACCCAGGGAATGTACAATAACTTCTGATTTGCATTTAGAACTAATCCTTTCTCTTATTTTTGTTTTTGTACTATGAGTACAGATGTCACTATATATTTTTGCCAGTTTATTTAATGGTGTGTTAAAAATGAGCATAAAGACTTGAAAACTCCTTTGTCAAAAGTTTTACAAAGTAATAAATCTTCCTTGTATTTGCCTATCTAAAATGTTACATCAAATAAGCAAAATGGAGAGCGTCACAATATTCATACTTCATTAGTTTACTTGAAAACATTTCACATATTTTCAGCATTTGTTAAATCATCAACTGCATTAGATATAAAATGCTACTGATTCTATTTGCATAGCAAGTTGTCACCTAAAAAAATGTGTTAACAGTGTTCCTGACAAGAAAACAATGAGCTTTTTATATCGAGTCTGTTCTCTCTCACATGTCATTAAGTAAAAAATATATATATATACTTAATATTCTAATGTACTAAATATTAAAGGAATATAGCATTTTATAAACACATGAAGCATCAATACAGAACATGAGGGATCCACAGAGCAAGTTCTGAAAACTGCTATAGAGCCTCCAGTGACAGAAAATGTTGATAATTTGCTAGAAAAAAAATAAAAAAGGAAACTTCCAAAGCAATATTACATAATCATCATAATTGCTGCCTTTCATAGTTTAGTTATAGCCTTAATATTTTAACTGAAATAAAGAGAAAATATAAGGGGCAGCTGTGTGGCTCAGTTGGCTAAGCAACCGATTCTTGATTTTGGCTCAGGTCAAGATCTCAGGGTCCTGGGATTGAGCCCCTTGTCAGACTCCATGTTCAGTGAAGAGTCTGCTTTAGGAGTCTCTCTCTCTCTCTCCCTCTGCAACCCCCCTCAAATTAATTAATTAATTAAAACTATACCCCCCCAAGAAAAGAAAAGAAACACAAGACATGCTTCTGCCCAAAGCAGAACTTTTCCCTACAAAATTATGAAGATAAAGCCAATTCACATCCCAAAACTGTGATCAGGACACAGGGATAGTTTCTTCCATTATAGTATGCTGAGTATAGTATTCACGAGTATAGTATGTGGAGTATTTGTGCATGAGTATTGTATGTTGAAATATATATAGTATGCTGAGTATATATTACCAGCTTAGAATGACAGGTATTATCTCCCAGTTTTACAGCTCAGGAACCTGTACAGCCTGGCTTATCTGGAGCCTCTGTTTCAGCATTTCTCAGGGATTGCAATCAAGGTGGCCACCATGCTGCAGTCAGTCACCTGGAGGGCACACCGGGGAAGAATCACTCCCATACTCACCGTTCTACATTCACTGTAGTTGGCTGGATTGTGCTCCTTACTAGCAGTCTAATAGAGGTCCAATTCCTTGCTAGCTGCTAGCTGAAGATAACCCTCAGATTCCTGCCATGCATGCTCCTCCATGGAGAAGTTCACGAGTTGGCGGCTTGTTCAAGTGAGAGGGCAGGAGAGAGTATAAGCAAGATGGAAGTCACTGTCTTTACAAACTAATTCTGGGGACCAGTATCCATCAGTTTTGCCATATTCTACTTATAGGAAGCAAGTAACTAGTTTCAGCCCACATACAAAGGGAGAGAATTTTACAGTGAGTACCAGGAAGTAGGATTGTTGGGAGACTCCGAATAACAAAATTCCTTCTGAATTTCAATCTACACCTCAAGTTTCAAGACATGATACTAATTTCAGAATCATCACTATGATAGAATGAGAGGCAAATTTTTGAAACACTTTAAGGAGGCTGTAAATGATGTTGAAATATGCATTTGGCTAGTTGGACTTTTTCCATACTAGCGCTGAAAGTCAACAGAAAATTTGGGCCAAATATTAAGACTGAAACTGAAGTGTGATGTATGCCTTGGTGTTTTGGTCCTTATTGCGATTATATTATAACTTTAAGCAGGTATCCATGTCATTTTCCTGATTTTAGGTGAAACATTTGATCATCAAATATGATATTTTATTTATTTTTTGGTGGATAGCATTTACATAACTGAGGAATTCTCCATCTATTTTTAGATTTTTAAAAGAGTTTTTATATTACATTTGGGTTTTGAACTATCTCAAATATTTTTTATGTACATGCAAAGATAGTACCAATTTTTCTATAGTTTACAAATGTGGCAAATTATATCAGTTGTTCTCTTTGATGTTGCACCATACTTGAATTCTCAAGACACACACACATACACACACACACACAACCATGCTTCAAGAAAATATTTTAGGTGTCTAATGAAAACATATATAGTATGTACTTCACATTCCATTCATCTCTATGTTTATCTTTATACCAATAGAACCCCGTCTCCATTACTGCAGATGATAATTGTCTGGAAATCACATAGTGTCTTGTTTTGTTCTTTCTTTAAATGGTTTTGGAGAATCTAGGTTCTTCTATGCACTGACATACAAATTTTAGATCATGCTTCTAAATTTCCAGAGGGAAAAAATAAAACCCTCCAGAGATTTTGACTTGGATTGGGTTAAATCTCTACACACCAATTTAGATTACATATTAATAATATTGAGTCTTTTGGTCAATGAACATAGTAAATCTTTCTGCTTATTTAATCTTACTCAGAAATGTTTAGAAACTTGCAGTGTACAGGTCTGACACATATTTTGTTCATTTTTTTCTTAAGTATTTTGTGTATGTATGGTTTTATTTTGGATGCCTTATAAATTATGTTGTTTTATAATTTCAAAATTCCATGTTTGTTGGTGATATAAGAAATAAAATTAATTTTATATTGATTTTTGTTTCCCAAACTTGCTACCTTTACACGTTAGTACTTATTGTTTTAAGTAGAGTCTTTATTATCTTCTCCCTAGATTATGATATCCTTTTCTAAGAAAGACAATTTTATTCCTTTTTAAGCCTCTTAGGGAAGGAAGTTTTATTGTTATAACATGCTACCTGGTAATACAGTAATAGGACAAACTACGCACAGCTCTCACTTGGATTTCAATATATGAAGGCACAGGATACCTACTAAAAAGAACCTCTTAATTATGAATAATCAGATTGATTTAGGAAAAAATTTGTGTGTCTCATCTGTTCCCTTTCCTAGAGGTTTCATATTTTATTGAGAGAATTTTTTTCCAGTCCTCTTTTAGGATTAAATAGTCCCTCCACTTTAATCCAGTCACCAGTTTTTTGGTGTGTGTGTGTGTGTGTGTGTGTGTGTGTGTGTGTGTGTGTTTTAAGGGAGAGAGAGAGCATGTGTGAGCCAGTGGGCGGAGGGGAGGAGAGAGGAAGGAGGAGCAGCAGAAGGATAGGGAGAAAAAGAATCCCCAGCAGGGTCCACGCTCAGCATGGAGCCTACTCTGGGGCTCAATCCCATGACCCCGAGAACAAGACCTGAGCCTAAATCAAGAGTTGGATGCTTATAAGGAATAACACGAAGGACATGGGCAGATGGAAAGGAGACGTGAGTTGAGGGAAATTGGAGGGGGAGATAAACCATGAGAGACTATGGACTCTGAGAAACAAACTGAGGGTTTTGGAGGGGAAGAGTGTGGGGGGTTGGGTGAGCCTGGAAGTAGGTATTATGGAGGGCACACATTGAATGGAGCACTGGGTGTAGTGCATAAACAATGAATTCTGGAATACCGAAAAGAAAAAAAAAAAAAGGAATTGGATGCTTAACTGAGGGAACCACCCAGGTGCCCCCAATCATTTGTTTTTAACACTAGCTTTTATTAGTTGACTGCCTATTGGTCTGTGTGCTTGTGTGACATCTATAATTATGCAACTAAAAAGTAACAGTGCCTATATAACTTCCAAAGTCAGATGATTCTTTTTTACGGTTGTTTTCATTCTGTGAATTATTTTGGTGCACCTAGAGTTCCCTGTATTATCCCATATCTTCCCTAAAATGATTGTTCCACTAAATTGGTTCCTGCCATTGTGGCAGTGTTCAGGCTATCTCCTTGGTTTAATCAAATTCTTCATGATTGAAAATAAGGAGGCCTTGACACATAACAGAAAATATGAGTCTGAAAGTTTTGGGTTAACACATTTTGTTACCAGCAGTGGAAGTGCTAATTAGGAGTCTAGGCTTAAATTTTTAAAATTCAATTTGTTTGCTTGCATAAGCAAAGATATAGTAAGCATACTATAATCTAGCTTTCCTGCTTATTACATCTAAAAACTCCATACAAAACACAGAAAGCAACTTTGTAAGGTAACAGAAAAGGTAAACAGAAGAGATGGGTTGTAGAGGGGAGTTAAATCTGGATATGCAACATGTAAGAGGGAGAGTTTCCCACTTTCCCCCTCTTTTCTCTTGAAGATTTGTCCGAAGTTTAGATAGGCCTTAATTTAAAAGTTTTGCCATGGTGGTCATGGCACAGGCAGCTAAAGCTTAAAAACAAAATATTTTAGGGCCAAAGGTCTAGGAAAAAAGGCTTTAGCTAGAAATTATGAAAAACCTAGAGAGATAAGACCTGGAGCATACGGGGATCCTGGGTGGCTCAATCGGTTGAGCATCTGCCTTTGGCTCAGGTCATGATCCCAGGGTTCTGGGATAGAGTCACATGTTGGGTTCTGGCTCAGCAAGGAGCCTGCCTTTCCCTTTCTCTCTGCTGTTCCCCCTGCTTGTGCTCACTTTCACTCTCTCTCAAATAAATAAATCAAATTCCTATTTCTGTAAATGAGTATGGACACCTGCACAAGTCCCAGGGTTACCTCTATGCTGTATGTGAAAAGGATAGACCCAAAGCATCAAAGTCTGAGAGAACTGAACCTATTTACATTTGCACCAAACTGTCAAACTTTTGTACATGCACTGGTAAGATACAAAGCACAGCAAAGGCTTTGAGAAAATATTTAGGCAACCACCCCAAATTTAGACTAACTCCTAAGTGTTAACATCTGAGGGAAAGACTCAAACAACAGAATGAGGTTTTTGACAGCTGAACTGATAATAAGACTACCAACCACAGAAAGCAAGACAGAATTTGTGGTCTGAACTTAACTGGGATTGAATGCCTACTGAAACACACACATTAACATTACCAGAAGCAAACTGTTGGCAAACTAAAGCTCACAGGCCAAGTCCAGCTCCTGACGACTCTAGTAAATAGTTTTACTGGACCACGGCCACACTTTTCATTAATATATCATCTGTGGCCATTTTTGAAGTACAATAGCAGGATTGATTTGTCACAATAGATATCATATTGTATGCAAAGTTTAAAATATTTACTTTCTAGTCCTTTACATATGAAGTTTGTTTACCTCTCCAATAGGGTATTTTAATGGGATTGAGAGTTTATCTTCAGTATAAGAGCCAGAATGACTCAATATACTCAATTGAATATATATTCAATATATATATTGAATATATATATTGAATATATTCAATATATATATTCAATATATATATTGAATATATATTCAATAATTGAATATTGAATATATATTCAATAATTGAATGACTCAATATATACTCAACACCCAGAGAAATAACACTAATTCTCAAGGAAGAAGACAATCAACAGATGCCAGTCTAAAATGACCCAGATACTGGATTTACCAAACGAATTCATTAAAGTTGCTATTATAACTGTGCTCAATGATGTATAGGCAACTACACTTGAAACGAATGAAAAAATAAAAGTTTCCAGCAGATCAATTAAACTATAAAAAAGGAATCACATGGAAATTTCAGAAATGAAAAGGTCTGAAATAAAAATTCACAGCACAGGCTCAAGAGCAAAATCGCAATAATGAAGGAAAGCTGAACTTGAGATTAGATTATTTGAAATTATCAACTATGAAATAAAAAGAGCAAAGAGAAGAAAAGACTAAAGAAGTACAGAATCTCAGAGACTTGAGATACAATTAAAAAAAAAGATCTACCATTCATGGTACTAAAGTTCCAGACGAAAAGGAGAAGGATAACAAAAGTACATGGAAAAATGAGCAGAAAAAGAAATAAAAGAAAAACAAAAGAAATAATGGCTTAATATCCCTCAAATTTGGTAAATATGTAGATTTAGAAATTTAAGTAGTTCAGTTATTCAGTTATTCTAAAACAGACTGCACTTTTTTAAAAGATTTTATTTGACAGAGATCACAAGTAGGCAGAGAGGCAGGCAGAGAAAGAGGAGGAAGCAGGCTCTCTGCTAAGCAGAGAGCCCCATGTGGGGCTCGATCCCAGGACCTGAGATGATCTGAGCTGAAGGCAGAGGCTTAACCCACTGAGCCACCCAGGCGGCTACAGACTACATTTAAAGAAAATCACAAGGGGGGTGGGGTAATGGACATTGGGGAGGGTATGTGCTATGGTTAGTGCTGTGAAGTGTGTAAACCTGGCGATTCACAGACATGTATCCCTGGGGATAAAAATACTTTATATGTTTATAAAAAATTAAAAAAATTATTAAAAAAAATTAAAAAAAACGATGATCTTGTTTAAATGTTCTAATAACTCACTTAGCACTGTTCTGAGCAGAACTGTATATTAGTAATTTCAAATAAAGTCTTTGATGAAAGATAAAAAAAAAGAAAATCACATAATAATCAAACTACTGAAAACAAAGATAATTAAAATCTATAAAGTAGCTAGAGACAAATTACATATTACACAGGAGGAATAATCACTTGAATACTGTGGACTTTTCATCAGAAATCATGGACCAGAAGAGAAAGCAAAAGCATCTTTAAAAGTATTGAAAGAAAAACAAACAAGCTTAGCCATTCCAGAATTCTATATCTAGAAAAGTAAGCACATTATCAGATGAAGAAAAATTAAAAGAATATGTCGCCACCAGACCTACTCTAAAAGAAGTATCTTCAGTATGAAAGGAAATGTTACTATACACAATGTTCGAAGTTAGGAAGAAAGAGCAAGAGAAACGTAAAACTCTGAGTGAATATAAAAGAGTATCTTTCTCCTTACAAATTTAAAAAATAATCTATGACTTTTGAAAGCAAAAATGTAACATTGCCTGGTGATTTTTAGTGTCTGTAGATATAATATACATGTCAACATGCAAGGTGGGAATAAAAGGACCTATATGGTTGTAGGACTTCAATGTTTCAGTTGAAGTGGAAAGTAACTAATTTTAAGTAAAGTGATGAAAATAAAACTTACAGCATATCTGATGAGTTTTCAAAATTGGTAGGTGTAATACACTTGGTAATCATATCATCCAATGGGTGAATGGGGAATTGGGAAAAAGGACTTAATTATTGTAGCACTTCTATATATACCATAAAGTGTCTACACTGGTAGACACTCAAATCTTGGAGATGAATAATCTCCCTGGAGCAACACTAAGAAGATAATGTAAAAAAGATGTAGCCATGAAATGAAAACTATAGTGAAATAAAAAGGAGATATTAAATATATACAAATGATACAAAAAAGAAACAGAAATAGTGAAAAAATAGAAGGCTAAGCCAAAATTAGATATTAAATGATAGAAGTACATTAAATTATATTAATAATCATATATGTAACTGGTGGGGGGATGACCTAACTATATGCTTCATATCCTTAAGTAGTTTCTTAACTACTTAAGGATATGAAGACAAAAAGTAGGGGTTGGAAAAGGTATACCACAAGACACAAATCAAATAAATGCTGGAAGAAAACTAAGGCTTCTAGCCAAGATTAAGTTGAGCAGTAACCAAATGTAATCTTCTTAAAAAAAATTAAAGAAAAAAATATGAAACAATGGTCTTCGAGACACAGGATATCAATCAATAAAGGATAGTATTCCCAGACATGAGGTAACAAATAAATGAGCCCTATGATTACCCTAGCTTAGTGTCTTGTCCTACTCTTCTCTGGCTACTGTAACAAAATACCATAGAAAGAGTGATTTAAACAATGAAATTTATTTTTCACAGTTCTCAAGGCTGGAAAGTCCGAGATCAAGATGCTGACCAATTTGATTTTTGGTGAGGGCTTTCCCTGGCTTAGAGCCAACCACCTTCTCACTGTGTTTTCACATGGTGGAGAGAGAGCTCTGGAGTTCCTCTTCTCATATGGAGGCCAGCTCTATCAGATTAGGGTGCCGTTCTTTTGATCTCATTTTACCTTTATCATCTCCTGATAGGCCGTATCTCCAAACACAACATTGGGGATAGGGCTTGACCATACAAATTTTGGAGAGACACAAACATTCAGTCCATTATTTGTCTTTATAGAGTTCTGACCATAGTGCAGGAGAAACCTACATGAAGCTTGGCAGTTAAGGAGGTGGAGCTGACAGCTGGCAAGATCAATATGACTAGTATTTATAGGACATGGTACGTTAGAGGAGAGAGCTGTGCAGAGAAGAACTCTAGAAATATGCAGAACTCCCCTTCAGTTATTTGGCAAAGTACTAATTGTGGCGTGTGTCCTCAATTTACCCAAGACTGAAGACACAATCTTCTCAAGGGAAGAGAAGGAATAGTGCCTGACACTCATATAAGACTAAAAATAGTGCCTATTGAAGCCAACCAGACTAAAAACCAACCAGACTAAAAAAAAATCTCATAATGCAAGGGGCACTGAGTACAGTTTTCAGAAAGATTGTGGTAGTAAGTAATGATCACCCTAAAAGTAAAAGTTCCTCTGATCCAGTCTAACTAATCTTAATAGCAATACCGAATAGTATCAAATTGGTTCCAAGTAAGCTGAAAATTACTGACCTACATAATTCTTGAAAAATTCCTACAAAGGCACCAGCATTTTGGACCTCAGTCTTTAAATAATGTGCTTTTCCTAATATAACTTTGATTTCACAAAGAAGGAAGCTAGAAAGCTGTTTAAAACAACAACAACAACAGCAACAACAACATTTTTTTTCATTTCTGTAGAACTTTAGAAATATCAATTAGTTATAAAATAGTGTTAATGGCTGATTTCATTATTTAATGACCACACAGATCATTCGAACTTTGGGGTCTTAACATTTCTGTCTGATTATCTTAATGGAGTAGAAAAGATTTCAGAATATGCTATTATATCTGATCAATTATATTTAAAAGTATTACATTAAATATTTTTTTCAAAGAGGAGCTTTGCTAAAGTGATCTAATTATATACTAGGAAATTAAGCCATTCTATGTAATTTAATAGATTAATCCAAAATTTTCAAGAGGAGCCAAATGGAATAGCATCTCATTCATAAGTTCAGCATACAAACCGACCAGAGATTTCCACAATTAAGATGATGAAAAATTAAAATGCGACTCATTGCTTCTTTTTTTTTTTTTAAAGATTTTATTTATTTATTTGAGAGAGAGGCAGTGAGAGAGCATGAGCGAGGAGAAGGTCAGAGGGAGAAGCAGACTCCCCGTGGAGCTGGGAGCCTGATGCGGGACTCCATCCCGGGTCTCCGGGATCATGACCTGAGCCGAAGGCACAACTCATTGCTTCTATATACTGTGGTTAATTAGCATAACAGTTTCAAAATATATTATCCCAAAACTAACATTTTTTCTCAAAAATAATTTAGATAATAGCAGCATTTTAAGGGACACAGTAATAATTGATTTTTGCATCTAGACAGAAAAAAAATTAAAGTCAATGATTCTTGTTAAACTTGTATCTGTGGTTCCTAAAGGCAACCCTTAATGTTACTTTTTAAGAAAACATTAACAAATGTATTCATGGAATATAAAATGTGTAAATTGCAGTACAAAAGCAAAGATAAAATTAGATTTGTAAAATGGACATGTTTAGCATATTATCAGTGTTTCAGAGGGAAGTTATATGAAATCATGTAAACATAAGGGTTTTTCTTAAAACTGTTAAGTTATTGTATAATTATAGAGTTAAATTAGCATAGAATTTTACTGGTAATTTCCCTTTTTACCATACAAAGGATTATACTCCTCATTTTATACAGATTATGGTTTCAGCCTGTTAGAACTCGTGGAATTGGTGAAGAAACACATTTAATGTATGTGTCTAGGTTTATTCTTATTGGAATATGTTTTTCTCGTGGCTTCAAGAAATAACTTTCAGCTTTTTTTTTTTTTTTTCCCAGAGCAAGTAGGACTTATAGAGTCTGTTTTGCATTCTGGAAAACAACATGGTCATTGGGAAAAAATGTCATAGAATTCCTGCTAACCACAAATCCAATGCACATCCTAGATGTTTAGTGAAGAAATTTGGTTACAAGTAATACAAATAAATCAAATAAATTTAACTAATAAGAAGGATTTAATAATTTAAAAAAATAAAGGTTTAATACAGGTTCTAGGATTGCCTGAATTGAGTGATTCAAACAGAATCTGGATTTGCTTGCACTATTTCTCTTTTCTGTTTGTGAGTTGACTAATTACCTCTAGTTCTTTTATATGAATTGTACTTAACAGCCCTTATTCATTATGACTCATCCTCATAATTCTGAATTAAAAGGAGAAGAGTGTGTACCTCTTTCTAATTTGGAAAATTCAGTAGAAGGCTGATTTATCTGGCTTAATTTGGTTTGTGTCAAATCCCTAAGTGTTTGCAGCATTACTGTATCTAGAGGGATAGCTCTGCAATTGTCTTATCTTGCATCATGTTCTTTCCACTGCAGCAAAGAGAACAGTAGATTGTTTTATGTGCATGTTAGATTTTTTTTTTTGGGGGGGGGTTACTTGAGGATGTTAAGAGGGCAACAAAGAGGATAACTTGATGTTACTTTAAAAATGGGTATTCAATTAATCAGTGATTTAATAAAGACAACTCTTTTGAATTCGAGATCGAGACATCTTAAAATTCAGTTATCTATAATAACCACTATTAAGGATGCTTTCATAACATAGTTAATAGCATTCCTTAAATTCATGATCTTTTAGATGTATATATTTGAGTACCATTTTATACATTTTAAACCTCTGATATAACAAACTTACCAAAGAGCTAAACCAATCAAATATCTTTAATACATACATTAGTTTCCTATAAGCCTCTATAGTATTTACCACAAACAAGGTGGCTTAAAAACCAATGTTTTATTGAGAAATCTGTTCCTGGTCTTGTGTGGCTTCTGGTTGCTACAGATATTCCTTGACTTGTGGTAGCATAACTGCAACATTTGCTCCTTTTCAAATGACCTTCACTGTGTGTGTGGATCAGTCTCACATCTCTATTTTTTGCCTATTGAAGTAAAATGCATGAAGAACCCAACACAGCTGGGTGGTTTAACTTCCAGTATGATGGAATCATTATTATGTATCCTTATTGGAAGCATTTCTTCCTTTGGAAGGAATACATAGATTCCTCTAGACAAGTAGACAAGTAGAATGTCTGATAGATTTGTCCTCTAGACAAGTAGAACATAATAAGGTCACAGAGACATGAAGCAAAAATTTGCATAATAGTAGGTGGTGCCACACTAATTTCTACTCCTTGATTCTGAGAATCACAAATCCTGGCTATGTAAGAAATAGCACCATGGGTTGGATGCTGACTTATATACAGCCTCCTGGAGGAGATTGCCTTTGTCTTGTAAGGTACTGCTATCTAACCTAGGTAGTACTATAAGTAAGTCTTCAAAACACTGTTCTATCAAGCCAGCTGCTCGCAGGAAGATGGGGAATGTGGTGAGATCAATGAATTCCATTAACATGAGTTCACTATCCTTCTTCATTTGTTGTGAAGTGAGTTACTTGATCAGAACTAATGTGTGGAATACCACAACCATGAATATGATGTTCTGTAAGCCCACAGCTGGCAGTTTTGGTAAAGGATTTTATGAAGAAAAAGTAAATCTGTACCTAGACTTTTTCAGTAAGAACAAAAGGTTGGCCATTCTTTGGAGGAGGCAGTTCAATATACTCAAGCTACTACCAGATAGCTGGTTTATTACCCTGAAGAATGGTGCCATATAGGGAAATCATTGTTGGTTTCCACTGTTGGCAGATTGGGCACTCAGCCATGGCTCTAGCCAGGTCAGCCCTGACGAGTGGAAATTTATATTGATGAACACTTTAGCAACTGAACTCTGTAAAACTCTGATCCTTGTCATCATGGCTACTTTATTCATGAACTCATTGAGCAATGATAGGAGAGGCTTGGGAAAGACACTGATGGATATCCAAGGAATGTGTCATCCTATCAACTTGACTACTAAAATATTCCTTTTCTGAGATCACCCTGGGTGAACATTTATACAACACAAATATTTTTGCATTTTTGTTCATTCAGGGATGTCTATCCACATATCTCTTCCCTAAATTACCTTGTCACCAATTTTCCAATTATATTCCTTCCAAGTTCCTAACCATCCAGCCAAACTCTTTTCTGCAGCTCGTAAGTTAGTAAAGTCTCCATATTAGTCGGGTTTATCCAGAGAAATAGAAACAACAAGACATAAATAGATAGGTAAATAGATAGGTAGATGGATAGATAGATAGATAGATAGATAATTCTGTATGATAACCTAATTGGGCTAAGGGTTGGTCAAATAGCTGGTAAAGCATTTTTTCTAGTTGTGTCTGTGAGAGTGTTTTTGGAAAAGGTAAGTATTTGAATCATTAGCCTGAGTAAAGAACACCCTCACCAATGCAGGTTATCCAAGGTCCTTGAACATTAACACTCCTGATTCTTGGGCATTATTGGCCCCCCACCCCACTTTCAGACCTTTGGACTCAAAAGGGACTACACCATTCGCTCTTAACTCAAACTGAATTTACACCACCAGTTTTCATGTTTCTGCAGCTTGCAGATGGCAAATCATGGGACTTCTCAGTCTCCATAAGTGCATAAGCCAATTCCTATCACATATGATATATATATATAATATTGGTTCTGTTTCTCTAGAGAACCCTTACTAAAACAGATTTACATATAGAAAGAGCTTTATTATAAGAATTTGGTTCACATTATTATGAAGGTTGAGAAATCCTGAAGTCTGCAATTAGCCAGCTAGAAACTCTGAAGAGTCAATGTGTATAGGTCCAGTCCAAGTCCAAAGGCCTGAGAACCAAAAGAGTTGATGGCATAAGTTATAGTCCAAAAGTAAGCCGGCTCATGACCTAAGAAGAGCTGATGTTTCTTTCAGTTCAGTTTCAAAAGCCAAATAGAATCAATGTCCCAGCTCAAAGCAGTCAGGAAGAAGAGTTTCCTCTTATTCTCAGGACCCTTAGCCTTTTTGTCTATTCAGCACTTCAACTGGTTGGATAAGGGCCACTCACATGAAGGAGGACAATCTTCTTTACTCAGTCTGCTGATTCAAATGTTAATGTTAGTCTCATCCAAAAACAGCCTGGAAAACATATTCAGAATATTAGTCACATTTCTGAGGCATAGTTTAACTCATATCTCAGGGGCTAAAAACATGTATTTTCTTTCTTACATACAGGCTGGTTGGGTGGAAACTTTATTTCAGGCGTTGGATAACAAGTCATACATTCTGGGACTAGAAATTAGCATGCTCTTTTCATAGCACAAAGAAGCATGAGAAGCCAAGCCAAACTATGAAAAACATTACAGCCTCTGCCTGTGTCCTATCCTTTAGCACTCTATTTTTGAAAACATACAGCATAGCTGGATTTAATATCCATAAGAGAAGAGTGGCCTATGTTTCACTCTAGAGGGAGCTAAGTCATCTTGCAAAGGGGATGCTTATGTAAATCTATTAGAGAAAAGGAGTAAAAAGTTGAAATACCAAAAAGCAATAATACAAAGATAAACAGCATTCTTCCCCATGCAGAATTTGTGTGCATTGTAATTGAGCCTCTAAATGCCTAGGTTCTCAAGCAGCATGTCTAAACACTTAGCCATACAGTGAACTTTAAAATTACTTCCAGTTATCCATTTGATGCTCAAATATCTTAGTGATACTTGATTTGAACAACAGATCTAAGAAATGGGTGCACGGTAATGCTATATCTACATACTTCTTCATCCTAAATTTGATTACTAATTGATTAATAATGCCACAACATTGGTTCACGAGAGACACCGATCAACTAAAGAATGACATCTTTGTATCTATCTCTTTTTCCTCCTTTGTCAACTTTAAATAGACTTTAATGTGTCAATTTAAATAGAAATAAGAGTTCAGTGGACGGTGTAACACATAAGAGAGTAAAGGTTATTGACTAAAGCTTGATTACACCATATTGCATATAACTATAAGTCATTTATAGAAAAGGTAAAATATTGATAAATTTGGGGAGGCATTTGAGACCTTCTGGTCTGATAGTCAACAGGAGTCACTATGGTCAATCAGATGCTCATTTATTTCCAGCTTCATACTATCTAATGTCCATACTTGCTAGAGTGGCCTGGTTGTCACTATGGGATTTTATTGACTTACAAACTTGTGGTTAAAATGTTTCTTACATTATTTCATCCTTTATATTGTTATTCCTACTTAGCACAATTAACTTTACTGGAGGATATGGAGAGTACATTGTTAATTAAATACAGGTGAATAGTTACATTTTCATGGTTAATTTAAATTAACCAATATCATGGAAGCAATTATATTGGCTTCTCTTTTATATGAAATAAGAGAAACATCCTTAAATGTTAATGTAAGCTACCCTTTTATTTAGAATCATTTGTGGAAAACAAGACATTTCTAAAAATAAACAGAGAATCTCAAATTTCAATAAAGACTATAAATCATTGGCTTTTAATAATGAATAAAAAGGTGTCACATTTCTCAGGTTCATCTATGAGAATAAAGCTTCTTTGTTCCAAATTCTTTCAACTCTCCCCAGTTTATCTTTTCTCTTTATTTTTTGAGCCTATAATCTCATTATCATTTATTTGGTGCTTTGCTTTCTAGTTCTCAGCAATTATTTGCTGCACGTCCTCCTGGGATTTCCTTCACTTTTCTAAACTCACCTTTATCCCCTCGGTTCAAGCTTTGCTTTTACTAATCATGCCTTAAACAGTTAAGCCTCGCATAGGAATCTTGGCAATATTGGCTTTTTCTCTCAGTTGGACACTATATCCCAAGAGTATTATTTCCCCCCATTCTTTTTTCTTTTCTAAAATAAATGAATCAGTGACTTATACTTCTATTTACACACCATATAATAGCCTAGATTTATTGTTTTATCTATTGTAGTGGTAGGAATTTCAGTTCTTTTCAATTAATCCAAATAAGATGGTCACTATTAGTATATTGATAATTTAGATTTTATTTAAAAATCCTATTACTTTCAAAAATTTCAGAATAATTGAATATATATTTTTTGAAAGAATACTCAGTACATTGATAACTTCATACCTGCGGCCCCAGAGATGATTTTGTTCCTTCCTGGATCTAGGGTACAAAGATTTATCTATGGCTTTAAAGAATATTTGACGATATAATCCCAATAAAATAAAATAAATGTGTAACATAACAAGGCTGAACACATTTCTTGCAACCACAATTGCTGTAATTAAAAGTTATCTCTAATTGAATTGGATTACAACAGTTGATGCATGACTGAATTATTTTGAAAATATTTCAAAGATACTCATACATTCACACTTGCACACACATATTATATCTCTTCTTGTACAGTAAAGCTCTGTATTCTATCATATTAATTAGTCCCTGGTATATAATTTTTAAATATAATCCTTCATGCTCACATTTTTTTTGTTCTATTACATCTTTTTATAATTAGGATCCCACTGCACTTCTAGTAGTTTTTGCTTTACATATTAAGTTGCTATATTGCTTATGCATACAGTTTGATGATTTATGTTATTTGTAAAGTGTGCCTTGCATGGTTTTATAATTTTAATCATGTTATTTGCTATTAACATTCCATCTGGTCCAAAATAAAATAAATATTGCCACTTAAATTTTCCTTTCCTTTGATTTGGCTATCACTTCTTAGCTCACTCTTTTAGTATGTCTTTCCTCATGAGTACAGTCATTGTTATTGTTTTTGTTGGTTCCCTAGGTCTCTTAACCCTACCTGACAATCTTTTTTAAAAGAAAGGTTTAGGGGGCACCTCGGTAGCTCAGTGGGTTAAGCCTCTGCCTTTGGCTCAGATCATGATCTCAGGATTCTGGGATCAAGCCCCACACCGAGCTCTCTGCTCAGCAGGGAGCCTGCTTCCTCCTCTCCTCTCTCTGCCTACCTCTCTGCCTACTTGAGATCTCTCTCTGTCAAATAAATAAATAAAATATTAAAAAAAGAAAGGTTTAGTTTATTCACTCTTTGAATAATGATTGACATATCTGTCTTTATTCTTTTATCTTTATTTTGAATAATTAATTTAGCTTACTGTTATATTTTTCTCTATATATTTTCTAGATTGATAAAATTTCTAATCATTTCTCTTATTTCCACTTGCAAATTTGGATATTATTTTTAATATTACCATTTCATTAATGAATAACTTCACTCACCCCTCATATTCAGACAAATTCTACATTATTTAAAATTTAATATAAATTATTTATCACAACAAAATATACCTTTTCTCTCCCCTATGCACTATATTTTTCTTATACATTTTTTTCTCTCAAGGATGCTTTTGATAATACTTATTTTCAAATAATAGTATTTTACTTTTTCTCTAACAGAATGTGAGCAATATAATGATGTTTTAAAACCTCTACTTTTATTAATTCTAATTGTAATTTTTATCCTTCAATGTATAATATTTCACTCTTTAATTTCTATTTACTTTTACATTGTTGATGCTTATGACAGTATTTTCTTCGAATTTAGGTCTGTTTGCTTTATTTACATCAGAGGAAAAACACAAATTACTAAAAGTGAAATTTAGAGAATGTAGAGGGAACTGAGGATGCAGAAATAAAAGTCAAAAGTCATCTTCAAGGATGTGTGGGTGGCTCAGTCAGCTGAGCGTCCAACTCTTGATCTCAGCTCAGGTCCTGATCTCAGGGTCTTGGGTTCAGGTCCCACGTTGGGGTCCAAAAAAAAAAATGCCATTTTCAATTTGAAACTCAAGAAATTTTTTCTTAGAGTGGACTCTATTTTAAACAATTATATGAATGAAAACTATCTACAATGGTCCTGAACCTTCACTATGTCTATTAAATTTACTTGCAGATAAAATATGGAAGACGTGAATATTCTTGCATGCCCTATCCATAGAATGATAAAGTTTAAAATTTAAATTTAAAATTCTAAAATTTAAAATGAAAATACAATTTATAATTTATTACACAGTCATTTCCTTTCTTGTATTATCAACAGTCCCTATAATGATACAGCTAAATTTATTTAGCCCTTGCTTTATGCCAGCCATTTATCAATATGCTACAAATTGGTTAAATTATTATTGGTTAAACTATGAACTAGTACTATTTTTATCAATACTATTTATATTTTACATGTGAGGAAACTGACACACAGGAAATTTAGAAAACTTGCCTAATTTCTCATTGCTAATAAGTGCAGAGCCAGTAGTTGAAGTCAGCAGCCTAGCTCAATAACGCACGCTTTTAACCACTATTCAATACTGCTGTTTTTTCCTCCCTAAAATTTCAAATTGGTTTGTATTATGTTATTTACCTTTGTAAATTTTTTTTCTCTCAAACTTTTCATTATATGATTTGGTCTACTGAGTTCCATTTTTCTCACAGCTCTTTATTAAATAAAACTCTAAGACCTGTCTCTTCCTGCTCCTGTTAGGACTGGAACCTCTCTAAGCACACCACACGTCTGAAATCTGGAACTCCCTTTTGCTTCTCTTATGGCATAGAAACAGTTTCCTGGACCTGAGCTTCTCTTCTTTGTTTACTCTTTGGTATTGCTGAAATCACGTATTTTTCAGAAACAGTCATGGGAGGTAAATCTTCTCAATCAAGTCACTTAATTACTTCTGCCAACACACTGGACTAATAGTATAGTTCCGTAAATAATTCTAATTTTAAAATTATTTTTCTATCAAACATATCATCAGCAGATTTGGTTTCTTCTGAGGTTTCTTCCCTTTGCTTGCTGATGGCTGCCTTATATGTGTCTTCACATGGTCTTTTCTCTAATGAACCTTTAATTATCCAAATTTCCTCGTCTCATAAGGAGGCCAGTCAGATTGGACTAGGGCTCACTCTAATAGTATAATTTACTTTACTCATTTCTTTAAAGGCACTATCTCCAAATATGGGTTCATTCTGAGGTACTCGGGTTTAGGGTTTTGACATATTATTATGGGAGGGATACAACTGAGCCTATAGAGCCCATAACAACAGCTAAACAGTATTTCATGGTATAGATGTACCATTTTGTGTTTTCCATTCACCTGAGAAATGACATCTGGGTTGGTTTAAGTTTTTGGCTATTATAAATAAAGCTTCTATAAATGTGCAAGTTTTTGTATAAAGATAATTTTCTTCTCTCTGGAGTAAATGCCCAAGAGTACAATTGTTGAGTCATACAGTAGGTACATGTTGTTGTTATTATTATTGTTATTATTAACATTAACTTTTTAAAGGCAAACCCTCAAAGTATTTTCCATAGTGGCTGCAAAATTTTACATTCCCACCAGCAATACAGGAGTGATCTTGTTTCTCCACATCCTTGCCAACATTTGATATTATCCCAAGGATTTAATTTAGCCATTCTTATAGCCATTCTGTGTAGTGGTATCCAATTGTGGTTTTGTTGGTTGTTGTTTTTTTTTTTTTTAATTTATTTATTTGTCAGAGAGAGGGAGAGAGAGCAAGCAAGCACAGGCAGACAGAGTGGCAGGCAGAGGCAGACGGAGAAGCAGGCTCCCTGCTGAGCAAGGAGCCCGATGTGGGACTCGATCCCAGGATGCTGGGACCATGACCTGAGCCTAAGGCAGCCACTTAACCAACTGAGCCACCCAGGCGTCCTCAATGGTTTTTGGTTTTAATGTGTATTTCCCTAGTGGCTAAAGTTGTTGAACATTTTTTCATGTGCTTTTTTAATATCAATATATTCTTTTTGGTGAAAATTCTCTTCATGGCTATGCTCATTTTCTAATTTGTTTGTTTGTGGGATATTTTTCTTCTTTCTTTAATCTCCCTTTTTCCCCTATTTTTTCTTCACTCAGACCCAAAGTATCAACACTCACTAGAGGAACTGTTGTTAACAAAAAATTATTGCTATCATTATAGTTTTTTCCTCTTTTTTTCACTGATTTTTGACACTTCATTACATGTTTTAGATATTAGTATTTTGTCAAATACTTGACTAGCAATTCTTTATTCCACTGTATTGCTTGTCTTTTCATCTTCTTAAAAGGGTCTTTCCCACAGCAAAATTTTTAATTTTTATGATGTTCAATGAATGTATTTTTTCTCTTTTAGATTATGTTTTTGTTTAAATCTCAAACTGGTATTTTGCTTCTGTGTTTTCTTTCTAAAATTTGTATACTGTTCATATTGCATTTTGCATTTATATTAAGTCTGTAATCCAATTTTGTAGTGAATTTGAGATTTATATCAAAGTTCACTCTTATCTACAGAGGTTTAACTCTTCCAGTGCCACTTGTTGAAAGGCTACCTTGCTTCCACTGAGGTTTTTTTTTTACACTTTTGTCAAAAATCTGTTAGGGGATTCGTATGGAAGTATTTCTTGGTTGTCTCTTCTGTTCCTTCCTTCTGTATCTTTCCCTAACAACCTGCAGTACTTTCCTACTAGCTCACACAATTGCTTAAAAGCTCCCTTACTTTTTGTTTCAACATGAACTAAATCAGTTTATTCCCCCTTACTGCATTAGTCTCTCTCCCTATTGGAATAGTCTTGAAAAATGTCCTTCCTTGTCATTTTTAACCAGTGTCTAGGGCAATTTCTCTTTGACACGTTGTATAGCTTTTAGAGTGATCACATACTGTATACATGTACACATAGTCTACTGGTGCCGTTTTACCAGTTCAAGGAAGTATAGAAACACTAATCCCTTTATGCCAGTTTTCCCTTTCTATTTATAATATAAATATCGTTAGTGTTTCCTCTATATACATTTGCAACCACACCAAGAAATGTTATTCCTTTTGCTTCAAGAGTCAAACAAAACAAACAACTTGAGAAGAGAAGGAATGTCTACTGTATTTAATCATAAATTTATCATATTTTTCTTCTTTCTTCAAGTTTCAACTTTCCTTATTATATTGTTTCCTTTCTGTTTAGAGTTTTATTTAACCATTTTCTAGGGTAGGTCCACAGGGGGAAAAATCCCTTAGTTTAACTTGTGAGAATGTCTTGATTTCTTCTTAATCCTGAAGGATATATTTGCTTGCTATAGGATTCTGAGTTGACACTTGAAAAATGTTGTGCCACTTCCTCTGGCCTTAATGGGTTTTAATGAGAAATCCCCTTGTCATTTGAATTATATTCCCCTTATAGGTAAGGTGTCATTTCTCTCTCACTGCTTTCCAGATTTTTTTTTGTCTTTAGTTTTCAAAAGTTTGACAATGCTGTATCTTAGTGTGGATTCCTTCGAATTTATTCTTGTGTTTGTCTAGCTTCTTGAATCTATAGGTTAAATTGTTTTGCCAAAATTTGGCAAATTGTCAGTCATTAGTCTTTTGAATAATTTGTGTAACCACATCATCTTTCTCTTCTTCTTCTAGGAATCCAATGACACAAATTTTAGAACTTCTGTTACAGTTTCACTGGTCCTTGGAGCTCTGTTCATTTTATTTTCAGTCTTTCTGTTGTTCTATTTTCAAGTTCACAGATTTTTTTTGCTGTGTCACTTCTATTCTGGTGTTGGGTCTATCTACTGAGTTTTATTTATTTATTTTCAGTCAGCTATTTTTGTTGTTTTGTTGACATACTATTTCTTTGCCAAGACAATTTTCTTTCATTTATTTTGAGAACTTTTTTGGTACTTCCTCATGGTGACACTATTATGATGGCTGCTTTAAAATCTTTGTTGGATAAGCTAACCTTTACATCAGTCTAGTTGCCTTTGATTGTATTCTTTCATTCCGTTTGAGAACTTTATGGTTCTTTGTATGACAAATAATTGTTTGGGTTTTTTTTCTGCTTTGTTTTGTTTTGTTTTAGATTTTACTTATTTATTTGAGACAGAGAGAGGGCACAAGCAGAGGGAGTGGCACAAAAAAAGGATGTTCTTTGTTACGTACGGCCCTGGCTCACCATTAGGCCTTCAGTGATATCCCTTTGGCTGGAAAGGTTAGCATTGGATCATTCCTACATTCCACCAACACCTTGGGGGAAAATTGCATAACTCATGGGTAAAGGTAAAAATTCTGACTCTTCCTTGGCCTTTTCCTTTTTTTAAGTTTTTATTTAAATTGCACTTAGTTAACATACAGTATTATATTAGTTTCAGGTGCACAATATAATGATTCAACACTTCCATACAACACTGAGTGCTCATCACAAGTGCACTCCTTAATTCCCTATCACCTAATTCCTGATCACCCATCCCCCCACCCACCTCCTCGCTGGTAGCTGTCAGTTTAATCTCTATAGTTAAGAGTCTGTTTCTTGGTTTGCCTCTCTGTCTTTCTTGCCCCATTGCTTGTTTGTTTTGTTTCTTAAATTTCACGTATGAGTGAAATCATATGGTATTTGTATTTCTCTCCTTGGCTTTTTCTGACATTAATAGCAGGGAGGAGGAGTGCCTCATTACTGACAAATTGCTTTGGAAATCCAGGCTTCTTGCATAATCCTCACACAATCAAGGGCGGCCTTATTATTGCCTAGTAAGGATGAAAGACATGGTTCCCTAGGAGGCCTTCCCTCACACTACCCCACTGGGGGAGCTGGGAAGCTTTATCACAACACAGTGATAGTGGAAATCCAAGCTACCACTTGGACTCTGCTATCATGGCTGGGAGTAAGACCGTGGTTTTTCTGTACTATTTAACTAGAGTAAAGCTGGTTTTGTTGTTGTTGTTTCCCTAAAAGTTTCTGTTTTGTAAGTCTGTCCCTTTTCTGGATCTTTGGCTAAAGATGTAAACTTTTGGAGGAGATCTTTTTTTTTGTTTTGCTTTGTTTTGTTTGTTTGTTTGTTTTGTCTGTATGTCTTGTGTTCTTAAGGTAGCAGATTCTTCCATCCCAAGTCTGAGAAATATGAAGTAAAAAGAAAAACTAGGAGCTAATAATCATGCCATTCCTCAAGTTTTGATGTCTCTAGTCACTCTGCCTTCTCTCCACCTCTCAGAATCTTCTTATGTTGGTTTTACATATAATATCCAGGATTTTTATTTGTATTTACTTGGGGAAAAAGAAAAATTTTACTCCTTTTTATCAGAAGCAGAAGTCTTCAGTTTTTTTAATTAATTAATTGTTTTGTAATATTCTCTTCATGTGTGGGTGTCGTTGATTGCATGGGGTTCTTGGTTTTATGTGGATAGGATGTGTATGGTGCTATATGGTAAGCAGCCAAGTTGCTAACTTTTATAATAGATGATACCTAAATGGCACATATGGCTTTCTTGTTTTCTTTTTTGGTGCTAAGCCTTGCTTGGAGTGAGGTTTCCATACCTAGAACAATCATCAAAAAAAGGAGATAGTTTCATAATACATACATTGCCACTGAAATCCCAATCTTATAAATTTATATTAGTCAACTTCCTGTTGCATTAAAGATGGACAGCAAACAATACCCAAACTCTGGTTTACAACAACAAATATTTGTTTTTCTTGTTTTCTGCTCAATGGGCAAGATAAAATTAGCTTCAGGCTGTGAGTCTGGTAGGGTTCTATTCCATATATCTTGTTCTGGGACTAGTGGAAAGAATATGCTATTCTCATAAAGATGGCAGAAGTACAAGATGGCAAATTAAAAGAGTCCAACCAAACTATCCAACCACATCTAAAACATCTGTTTTGGGGGCGCCTGGGTGTCTCAGTGGGTTAAAGCTTCTGCCTTCGGCTCAGGTCATGATCTCAGCGTCCTAGGATCAAGCCTCGCATCAGGCTCTCTGCTCAGTGGGGAGCCTGCTTCCTCCTCTCTCTCTGCCTGCCTCTCTGCCTATTTGTGATTTCTGTCTGTCAAATGAATAATAAAAAAAAATCTTTAAAACATCTATTTTCATCACACTGCTCTAACAGTCTAATGACCAAATCAAATCCTATGGCCAAGAGCAACATGAGTGGGATAGGGAAATATATTCTGTGTACTCTAGTGAGAGGCACTCCAATGTAAAACTATAAAGAGCCTGGACACCCAATTCTGTAACAGTAAGGACATAAAGATTGGGGGAAATTAATCATTCTACCACAGTTGGCTTTATGTCTAGAAGTGAGGAAGCAATTCTGAGCTGGAAAATCATCACCATAAGTGTCTGCTCCACCAAAGTAGGTAAAGTATTGAATTAGATCAGTTATTGCCTTGAAGCCATTCTGAAACTCTAAGGCATCATTCAAATGTAAAACCATACGTATCTTCAAGTTAAAACAAAATAAATTAAAAAATTGATAAAAAGCATTGATTATTACATCCATCAGTATGTTTTCATTTAAATAGTAACCTCTAGGAGTAACCACAGGGAAAAATGTCAGCAAGAAAGCTTGATGTGTGAAACTCAGATTGCTAAAGCCAACTTCTCTGAATTGCAATAAAATAAAATGGAAATTTGTCAGTAACCTAGCTTAGCTAATTACATTTATCAAACTTAGTTATATTAACTGCCTAATTCCTAAAGCTTCACTTCACTTATTACTGTGAAAGCACAAATGTGGCACATTCTATTTTACAAGGCGGAAAGAAAAGTCACACTATGTCAAATAACTCCTTAAAGAAATAGCCCAAGATTATATTGACATGCAGAAAATGAAGTGGAAAATCGAGATAATTATTTAGATAAATCAAGCAAAAAGTAAGACTAACCTTTGCCCCAGTAGCTTAAAAATTCTGGAAAATTAAAATGAAATCTAAAAATGTCAGAATGGTTGTTTCAAATCTTTTAGTCTATTTATGAATACATTTATGCCAAATTATATTATTATTTAGAAAGAAAAATATTGTGCTCATAGTTTATGGTGCCATAGACCTTATATGCTAAACATGTTTCTCACTTTTCTACTTTGTTTCAATAGACTTCAGAATATTTTTCTCAGACAAAATCTCCATAATTTTAACTGTAAATCTTTTCCACTTAGAATTTCCACATTTAAAGGAAGGATGGGGATAGCTTTGCTGTTATTAGATCAGATTCATGAGCTGCCTTATTTTTTATACTTTTGAGTGGGTAATACCTGATATATCAGAGATTTCTTTCTCAGCCTGGATCAGTGAAATTGTTCATTGAAACAAAAAAAAGTGCCCTCCTGCCCCTGCCTTAGACACCCCTACACAATAAGAATGCAGCTAGAAAATGCAATTAACCCAGCATGGTATAGTTTATATATAAATGGTAAACTGTACAGACAGAAACTAAAAGACCACTTCCAAGTCATGTTCATTTAACAATAACAAGCTAATGTACACTGAAGAATTAATATAAGTCAGTTACTGCACTAGTTTTTCACAGGCATTTCATTGATACCTGTAAACAACCTGATAAGACAAATTCAATTACCACCAATTTCGAGATGAGAAAAATAAGACTTAGAGTGATAGATGCACACTAAAGGAAAATTTTTTTTCCTTATTCCCAACACTCTGACACCAAATATGTGAATTTTGCATACTAAGCAATTCTCCAATTCTTTGCGGATACCAGCTGGGTGCCCCACAACTTAAATTCAATTTTGGCACTAACTACCAGGGGTTAACGTAGACTAATGTAGGTTAAGGGCTCAGTCCACTAAGACTGCCCCTACTTCAGAGGCCATTGGTGAATGATGCAGTCCTCAATTCCTCTCCCCTCCTTGGAGGTTTGTATGGGGCTGAAGTTTACAATCCTCTAATTACATGGTTGGTTCCTCAGATAACTATTCTACATCTGAAGAGTCCGTCAAGAATCACTTCAGTATTCAGATGTGGTTGAAAGTGCCTTTTTTGAATAACAGGATACTCCTTTACTGTTTTTTTTTCTTTTTTAAAAATTTTATTTATTTATTTACTTGTCAGAAAGAGAAAGAGAGAGAGAGACCAAGCGAGCACACAAGCACTCAGAGTGGCAGGCAGAGGTGGAGAGAGAAGTAGGCTCCCTAATGAGCAAGGAGCCTGATGCGGGACTCAATCCCAGGACCCTGGGATCATGACCTGAGCCAAAGGCAGCGGCTTAACCAACTGAGCCATCCAGGCGTCCCTCCTTTAGTCTCTTCACTCAGGAAATTACAAGGATTTGGGGAGGGGCTCTGTTCCAGAAACAGGGACAAAAACCAAATACACATTTTTATTATATCTCAGTATTACACTTATCTAAGATCCATCTAGTATATAAATGGAAGAACCCAATACTGGTAATCTAGAGCCTTATATTGAATTCCATATGATTTCTTACATGTGTATGGGCATTTGGAAGGAGCTAGATGTCATCAACAAAATTATGTTCTTTTGCTTTTTCTGGAAGATTTGTAACCTTTCCTGAGTTAAGAACTTGTGTATTGGTGACAACTTGTTTGGAAGGTTATTCCAGGGACCATGATTGAGGGAGTGGGGCAATGAAACAGGAAAAGAAGAAAAAATTTTAAGGACTGTTTTATTAAACTGGTTTTTTCTTTGGACAACTAGGACTCAGTTCCACTGGGTACCATCCCAGGAACATTGTAGAACGTGCCTCAGACTTAGATCCTTAAAGATGGGAAAGTCCAAAGCATTTATTCAATCCCCATTTTCTCTGGTTGAGGTTTACCTCCATAAGCGTTAACTTCCTGAGTTTATAGATTGATAGATTGATTGATATTATAGATAGATGTGGTCTAAGTGGCATTCCATGGCTTAGGAAAAAGCCCCGAGGTACAAAAGCAAAGCAAAACGAAGACACAAAGATTGACATATAATAATGGTGACAAGCATAGAAATGACAACCTCAGCTGAGCTGAAATCAGATGGATGGCTAGCATTGTATTCATCTGCTAAAGTCATATTGAATGGGTGCCCAGGGGTTCTCTAATGAACTTACAGAGGCATTTTCAGATATTTTAGGTTTAAGGGAAACACAACAGCTATTGGATACTGCTTTGCAAACTACTTTCACTTATGTGTATTTTTTCCAAATAACTATTAAGTTGTTAAGATATAAATATTCATACTTATTAAGGTGTTTATTAACTACTTAATAGAGCTCTTAGAATTCTTTGGTAGGGGATAGTAAATGTTATGAAAAATATTATCAAGACACTAAGTGCATCATGAACCAAAAACACATGGAACCTCTTTTCTACTGTAGACCACCCTGAAAAAGCAGGATGGATCCCCATCAAAAATTTGGTTAGGATTTCAAGGCTGATGGTGTCACATAAACAGTAAGAGAGTATGAAAAAGTTTGTTACTCACATGACAAGGCTTTCTTGGGGAAGGAAGGCAGATCCCAAAATGGCTTGAGAGACCAAGGAAAAGCACACTGGCTTGGAGATATTATGGTAGTTTGGATATGGAATCAGTATGAGTGTTTCCACACATGTCTTGAATTTCCCACTAGTGCCACAGCAGGAATACCTAGACTTTTTGAAATCAGTTTGTCCATATGTGAGACAGAGGGTAAATGAGGCTTAAAAGCTATCATTAGTCAAATATCAACAAAGGAGTCAGACTATTCATGACATTACCTTAGAAACTTCTTTACATAAGTGATTACTCTTGATACATACAATGAATCACACAATGAATTAATGTGTATGTATAAATGTATAAATGAACTAATATCATACATATCCTTTATATACATGTTCACTTGGACACTTGATGTATAATCTTTAAGTGGCCATCATAATTTAGACATTAAGCTAGGTGCTGAGTATTTGGCTAAATTCTCCTGATATACTCTTTCATAAAATTTATAAGCTAAATGAGGAGTGCCATAAATGCAAATTAGAAATGAGTTTGAAACTGTGGTAAATATCATGAAGGCTACAAAGAGGATAATGTGTACCAAAACAACCCAGAGGATCTACTTTATATTATGCTGCCTTTTAAGGCCTCACTGATAAAAGTGACTTTTGTGCTTAGTCTTGAAGGATGAGAAGGAGCTAAATATATGGTTGAGTGAAGGAAATTGTCCCATAAAGACTGAGTATTATAGATAAGAAGGCAGAGTTTAGAACAAGCTAAGTGTGTTCAAAAACTGAAGGAAGCTTGGCATGATTAGAAATTAGCGTCTGAGGGGTAGGGACACATTCTGTGAGGTTTGAGACATTGGTGATGAGTTTGGCATTAATTTTGTGTGCCTTGGGAGATTTAATGTTTTTTATGCTAGGGAGTAGTCTGATGTATTTTAAAAGACCAAATAGAGCTAAAGAGATCTCTAGTTGGCATTACTGGAGAAAATAAAATGTTATGGAAATAAGAAAATGCTATCTTGAGAATGTAGAAGAAAACTGAGCAAAATATAATGGATGTTTCAAAATGAAGTATCAAAACTGATGATATTTTTAAAGAACATGTTTTATTTCCTTACTCATAAACCACCTAACACATGCTATAAAAGGAATAAGCATGTATTAGTAAGGAAAGAGGAGATAATTATTTTTCTAAACAGATAAATTGGTTCTACATTAAAGATTAATGGATAAAACTGTTTATATATTTTATACTCCATAGAAAGAGTTTGAATGAAAATTAACTATGGATATTATAATTTGTCATAAGCACTCCATTTTGAAGACATTGATGTTAATTGTGAAAGTTTCTTAGTAAAAACTGAGATAACTCATTGATTTTAGTGTTATCTAAAGATTGAATTAAATATTGCTTTGAAAATTTTATTTTTTAAAGACTCATTTATGTAATTTAGAGGGCATTAGGGACAAAGGAAGAAGGAGGATCCAAAGCAGACTCCTGGCTGAGCATAGAGCCCAACACAGGGCTCAACCTCACCACCCTGAGATCATAACCCAAGCCAAAATCAAGAGTCAGATGGCTTAACTGACTGAACCACCCAGGCACCCCTGGTTTGGGAATTTTAAAATAGCTTTTATTTTCAAATTGTTGGGGATAATGAAAGAAAAGACAATACAATTAACATGTTTATCATGACCTTGAATTATGGTGCAGAAAGCTAATTATTGAAAGACAAAACTTGGCTAGATACCTTGATATGACATTGTTCACCTTTCATTTTTAACATTAAATGAAGTATAAGAGTTATAAAAGCCCAAATTTAAAAAAAAATAAAATTATGTAAATTTCATTTAGTTCAGACAACTTCGATAATTTACAGACATATTTTTCTAAGTAAAGGAATAGATTCTAAATGAATTTAGAACATTCTTTGGTTGTCATTTTGTCTCAGAGAGGTTATATACAAAGAATTTTTTTAGCCTTAATTGTTTAGTGATTTAGTTATATATTTCATATATATATATATATTATTCATATGAATTATTTATAAATCATGTATTTTCCAAACTCCTCTCCAAATTTGCCCACATGTGAACAGGAATATATTTATTTCAAGTATTTAATATCTTTTAAAAAAGACATGCCACAAAAAAACTTTAAAAATATTTAGTATGTGCAAATCCATTACATTTGACATGCTAATTTATATTTTAAAGCATTATATACATGCATCATTTTTACTTTTATATAAAACGTAAAGTATAGAAGCATAGATATATTCTCATCTCTCAAATGGAGGCATTAGGACTTAGAGAGACCTGAGGGCTCAAAAGAAATTACTGAGGGAGGTTCCCACCCTTGGGCTAATTTTCCTAGATTTTTTTGGCAATCAGCTAATGCAATAGGTAAGTTAGTTCCTCAACCCTACAGGTTTCTTTCATCAATGCTCTACTCAATATAATTTTTTCTCCTTGAATGCAGGTTTTCAAATTCTCAGTTTCAACAATCAATCATATAACAAAGAGAAAAACAGGAAACAAGGTTCAGCTATGATGAAAATACTTTGGAAAGTTTTACAATCCTATGAATGAAAATGCCAGCTCCAAAGTAGAATATGGGTAAGATGAAAAATAACCTAACCCCTAAGACAGATCATCAAAAACCTCAGAAAAATGCTGGGACCAGAGATGGAAGAATGGTGCTAGTTAGGGATTGGCTGAAACCTGTTTAAGAAGCAGTTTGACTCTTAGAGTCCCTTCCAAACCTATTTTATTGGTTAATTGCTCTTCCTCACCTATCAGAAAGCTAGAGGTTTATACTTTGGAATGAAAAAGCAGAGACCACTGGATGACTACAACCAGAGTTGGGAACATGATTACAGTAGCCATATCAAGAAAATTCAGTAAGTGTAAGGGTACACCATGCTGAATCCTGAAAATGCCTAGTTCTGTCCATGTGTCTCTAAGCAACTGGAAGCTAGTCCTTTACCATTCAGGCAGCATACTGAGATCTTCACTAAGAAATCCAAGTAGACAAGAAGAACCAAGAGAAGAACCAAAAATTATTGACATAAGAAATTTTTCAAAAAAATAGTCCTACTAAAGTATCTGCAGTGATGTTCAAATTCAACACGGATCACCAACTCATTCAGAGACTTAGATTGGGTTCTTTGGGAAAACTGATGAAAAGTTGCATGTGGAGTATTAATGGCAGGGGTTACCCTTGGTAAGTACATACCAATAAAGAAACAAGGCAGAACTGGACCTAAGAAGTCGGTCTCTAATGAAGTTGTAATTGAAGCCTAAGGAGCTCTGTAGCTGGGAAGGCCTTTCTGAATTGTTGCCATCAAAGAACTGATAGCCATCCCTTTGTATCCCTCAGTGTCAATCAGTACTGCTACTGAGGATAACTGGTTTCCAAGTGCCTTTGGATATTTGTGATTAGATCCTTCAAGACGGATGAGAGCTAATCAGTTTCAGTAAGTTAATTGCAGAGTCTGGTAAACCTAATCTAAGAGAAAAACTTGCTTACCCTAAACCGAACCCCAAAATGAAATGCTCTTTTCCAAGGAATTGGAAAACTGTGAGTACAGGAGGCATTAGTTTGTCTTTATGATGATGGTGACTTAGCAACATTGACACTGATGATGATGTCATGGGAGAGGGTTGTGTGGGTAATATAATCTTGGTCATCTTACATAATTTTGCTTTTGGGGAAATAAGAATATATTTAGAAATAGTTATTTACCTACTCATTTAGAATGCATAAGGTTGCATGATCATCAAAAAAGCAGTATCTTATGAAAGAAAAGGTACACCATCACAAGAAATGAAAAGATGGCAAATGGGAAACAAGGTAGAGCTCTTTAGATGACTTTGAGAAATGCTTTGGGGGAAAAAAAAAAGAGGAAATTGATGGTGTTTCTACTAAGGAATTCTGTAACACATGATCAATATTTGAGGCATACGAGTGTTTCTCCTATCCCAGCTCTATCTCTTAAAGAAAAATGGCAAATTTACTCTCTATCATTCTCTGTCCTTGTCTGGAGGAATTTAGATTCAAGTATGATGGCTGTGATTTGGACAAAAGAAATATTTGAACAGTTGGCTGAAATCACCCTCAGATAAAGCCATCGCATCCGAAAAGATAAAGTTTGAAAGGCTGCTCATTCAACCCCTGAGATTTTTAGCCGCATTGCAATAATTTGGATGAATGACTGAGAAATGGTGTGCAGTCTTAGGGTTGTGATATAGGTGATCAAAGTACAGTAAACCTTAAGGACCACAGGGATGGTGACCTGAAGGGTCAAGCTCTGAAACTGTGAGGGTTGGATGCTCTGTGAATGGGAGGGAAACTGTAGGGGTGGACATGTATATTGGAATCTGTGGCTGGAGATTTTATTTAGTGGTTGTATCACCTAGACTTGAATGCATACTTAGGATGGATATTGTTTATGAATGGGGCATATGGTTTTTGCCCTTTTCATGCAGATATTGCTTAATGCCAACTTTCACATGGCTTGAATTGGTCATGCTGAATGGGAGCCACTGGAATTGCTCTGACCTTCCTCTATAGTGACTATTTAGCAGTACAGAATTCTAGGAGGTCATTAGTTCACTGATCCGATCAAAGAAACTGTGGTCGGAATACTGACTCCAGATAGTGTCCTGTTGGACAGTACTGTCTGGCCAGTGTATAAGGCAGATGGTTCTTGGAGGTTAAAACTAGACTGAACAGTAGTAAGCCAAGTGGTTCTTCTGTTTGTGTCAGCTATTCCTGTAGTGATTAAACAAACAAAAACTATACAGAAAGTACAAAAGGGCAGAGGGCCTAGTATAACATTATAAACCTGGCTAATGACATCCTTTCTATTCCAATTTCAGAGTCCAGCCAGGTTCCCTTTTCATCCTCATGACACATTTTCATAACTTGCTGTATTGCTGTTTAATAGAACTTTTTAGGATGGTGGAATATTCTGTATATACACTGTCCAACCTGCAGCCACTAACCACATGTGGCTATTGAGTATTTGAAATGAGGTTAATAGGATTGAGTATCCAACTTTTTCTTAAATGTTTATTAATTTAAATTTAAATAGCCACTTGTGGCAGGTGGCTTTCATATGGGACAAAGCAAATCTGAAGACGTTAATAATAATGAAGATCATGTTAGTGCACTGTTGATATTACAATATTATGTCATCAGAGGAAGAAGTTCAGGAAGAATAAAGGGCCATAGAGACACGTGTGACAAATAGAGCCTAATTCACAAATTCAGTCAACATCCAAATCTCAGTCCAGTTTGTGCATCCCTGGAAATTATACAGATGGAGCAAACAGAGACAGAATCAAATCATGAAAAATAAATTACCTCTAACAGACCCTTTCAGTACATAAGAAGTCCAGAGAATAGCAGAACTATTTGAATTTTGGCAAAATCATATTACTTATATGGAATTATTGTAGGTCCCACTTACAATGTCATAAAGAAAGACATCTGAATTTGAGGGGATTCTGAGAAGAAACAATTGATTAAAAAGAACAAAAAATTAGAGTGTAGCCCATGTATCTCATATGGACCTTATAATTCAACTAGTAAGATAAAATTCATCATATAAAGAATAAGAATAAATAAAGTGAAGAATTTGGCAAAAAATTAGTAGTACTTCTTAGAAAAAGCTTAGAGGTTTTGGGCTTGAAGTCTTTCTGAGAAAGCTGTACATATAGCCCATCTGAAAGGCAGTTGATAACTTCTGAACTACTTCTATCATTGAAGAACATAATTCTCAAGCTATCTTGATAATTCTCAAAAGAGCTTGTCTTGGTTAATTCCAGAGATATGTTTAAAGGGGTGCCACAGCAAATCTCATTCATAAGACAGAAATGGCATCATCAAACAAACCCTAAAGAGAGAACTTCACAGTCTACTATAGATACGAGCAAGTTGCTTCTTCAGTTATCAGGCCAAGAATAGATCTCTTTGAGAACTCTGTGCCCCATCACTCTGTGGTCTGAGCCCTACATCTTTTTAATAGAGATAAAACAAGTTGTTCTGAATTGAGGGCTTCATAGCTGTATGGAAATTAGCAGCAATATTCCTGGCAAAAGATAAATCTCAGGAAAGACAAGTTGAAGACTTGGCAGAGTTGAGAGACATTCACTTATATGTAAATGAAGTTAGATTCCTGCTTTCCAGGGAGTATTTTTATCTACTCACTGAATCTTGGTGTATAACCAATAGCCTCACTATGTGGTAGTCATGAGACCTGAATGATCACTAGTTAAAAAATAAAAACCTCTTATAGGGGAACTAAGTTATGGGAATGTGTGTGGGAAATTAGAGGAAGAATGACCACAAAAAAGTCCCAATGCTGATCCAAAAAGAGACTGAAATTCTAGGGCAGATAATTTAGTCAGGTCCATAGAGGAAGATAGCTGAGTTCCTGATATTAACATGCATGAATATGAGATATTCAGGCCATGTGCCAGTGGGATGAAACACCAAACACATGGCACCTGATAAAGAAACTGAACTCCATGTCAATAGAAAAGAAAATGACTGTGGATATAATTTTCCTGAGGGAAAAGGCTGGCATATTGCTGGCAAATAGACTTCACTGAACCTCTCTGGGGGCACTGGGGAGTCACAATCTAAGTTTGATACCTGTGGCCTGTTAGGTTCTCCTTATCAATAACCAAAGCACTTTGGAAAATACAATTAATATTTTGGACAGTGAATTCTTTATCAGTTTTGTTTCCTTTGATAAGTTTTATCCTATAAAGATGCACATTTTTCTGATACACTGTCCAATATAAAATATTGGTATCATGAGTTTAATATTCATATTTCTAAAGCATGACTCACGACTCATCAGTTCATCCCACACAGCCAAATTAGGGTTAACTGTAAATTTAATTCTATTACCAAGAGGAAGGGCCAGTTCTGTGAGTTCTTATCTTTTCTAATCTTTTGACATCTGCCAGACCGTGACACCAAGGTAGGTATTAGTAAAACTGCTGTTAGATACTGACTCTGTGGGTAAATAGTATGCCTGTTGATTTGGAAAGATCAATTGTGGGATAATAGTGAGAATCAAAACAGGGAATAAATGGAAAAAGAGGATGAACAAAATTATTACACACAGAAAAAGTGCTCAGATAATTGGATTTCAATCCAGTACAGAGTGTAATCACTTGTTTCCACAAGGAAGTATCAGAACAAGAATAAAAGAAATACTCTTGGCTATCTCTTTCAGGTCTAGTGCTGACTAATGGCTGATGTTTAGAGAAATTCCCCCAGACTTCTTTTCTTCAGAAAAGGAATAGTGAATTCATGTTCATTTTCAAATACTCCCTAAAGACTGCCTGAATAATCTGTTGGGGGAAAAAAAAAAAGCAAAAAACTGATATAGTTCCCCCTGGTTGACTCAAAGTATACACAATTCCTGCAACTATCTCTGATATATTTAGTACATTGTGTTTATCATTCCAGTAATTTATTACCACATTTATTATTTCCTCAAGTTTGCTTTATTTTGGGAAATATGCATAACTTTTATTTAAGATGCTATTACTCACTATCTCTGCCAAAATGTTCCTTAATATCTTCTTTCTTTACTTTTTTTTCAAGTAGGAAGAATTTATTTTAAATGATTGATCATGATAGATCTATAAAATACAACCATTACATCACACCCAGACAAAAGAGAAACTTCAGAATGAGCATCCTCAAAGTTTCTGCCTTATTATTTTTCTTCTTTTTAGAGAGGCAGAGTGCACCTGCACAGGGGTATGGGTGGGAAAGGATGGGTTGGAGGGGCAGAGGGAGAGGGAGGGAGAGAATCTTAAGCAGGCTCCATATCCAGCATGGAATCCTAGGTGGGGCTCAATCTCCCAACCCCGAGATCATGACCTGAGCCAAAATCAAAAGTCAGATACAACTAACTGAGCCTCCCAGGTGCCCCTCAAAGTTTCTGCTTTACAAGTCTTTATTTTTAATTTTTTAATTTTTATTTATTTATTTATTTTTAATTTGACAGACAGAGATCACAAGCAGGCCAAAAGGCAGGCAGAGAGGAGGAAGCAGGCTCCCCACTGAGCAGAGAGCCTGATGTGGGGCTCAATCCCAGGACCCTGGGATCATGACCTGAGCCACCCAGGTGCCATAAGTCTTTTTTTAGAAACATCTCTCTTCCTACTATTTATTAGCAGAAAATAACAAAGTGATTCAGTCTCTATAATGGTATTCTTACTTTCACATCAGGTGCAGGAGAAACTGCACTGGACTGTTGAGTTTCACACTCCCGCATGTAGATCTACAAACAGCTAACCATCCAACAAAAAGGTTCATTCCTTTAAGCCGTTTATGTTTTTAAAATAGTTCTTAACCTAGGGCATCAAAGTGTGTTTATGAACCCCATGAATGGAATTTTAATTGCCCATGCAGTTTTCTGCCAAGTGGGTCCAGAACAATAAGTTGCCAAACTTTATGGCAACTCAGTTTCTCCATCTTCCTGCTTCTGGTGGAGCCTGGAATTGCTTGGCTTGAGGCAGAACAACCCAGATGTATGCCTAACTCTGTCTTCACATGATCTTTTTATTTCTTTACTTTTATAGGAGGTTGGCCTACACTTTTTTTTTTTCCTTTTTGGGGACTGTGGGATTGGTCACATGGTAGAAATAGAACCAACGATTATAATGTCTTGCTGTACAGTGGAAGTAGATGGCTTTTGGATTCAGATATTCCAGAACTTAGAAGCAGTTACCGCATGCTACTGACTACCAAAATCTCTACGCTAAGCCACTGACACATTCTGAACCTCAGTTCTCTCATGTTTTAAATGACAAGAATAGTACTTCCTTCCAATGATATTATTTAGTAAGATCCTCTGTGGAAAACAGGACCTTTACCGATACACAGCAGGAAGTCAGGTAATGATTTTTTCTTTCCCTTTCTCTCTTTAGTAAGTATACTGGTCTCAACAATATCTGACATCAAACAATATTCTAGACACTATGGGAAGTAAACTACTGAAACAAATTTTTCTATCCTTAGACATCAGTAAAGGATATTTTATTCAATGAAATTTACATTTGAACTATCACTGCCCTTGCAAATTTTGGTAGAGATGTAAAATAGAACAATTGCTCTTTAACCAAGTATACCACATACAATTAGTATCCAGAGCTATAAATATTAAATACTTCAATAATTTGGTGTATGCTGTATTCATCAGAAATTAAAACAAAAAAAGAATACTGCCTCTTTCAATGTAAATTTTTGTAAGGTTATTTTAAAGAAATCTAGAGAGCTGGCTAAAAATAATTGCTTGATTTGTTGATGAGTAGCTGATTTTCACTGAAAGTACTATAAAATTCAAACAATGTACCTGATTTAGAAATGATACAACCCCAATTTTTCATATTTTAAATTTTGTATTATGCATAAATCCAAATTCTTCAAACTCTTTCAACATTGAAATTAAGCTTGCATTATTCTAAAAAATAATGAAAAGGTAGCTCTGAATTCTGAACATTATATTACCAATAAAACATTGTTGGAAAAGAAAATTAGCAAGAGTACATGCAGGCTTATTTTGGGTTTATTAAACTAACATTTTGCTTGTGGGCACAAGAAATTATAAAAGCAGTCTTTTAGCTAATTAGCTCATTTTTAAAGATAAACCTCCTTTTCCCAAGTAAGTTTCAAATCATTATGTTACACAATTATAATGGTCACATCATTTTGGACCACCATGGATACTGTGAAAGACTTCTAGGATATATATTCTCCTTTCTTTAAACAATTAAATCTAACTTAGTTAAACTCCACTGATGCAGAAAGCAGAATGTAAGAATCCCCATTTTAACACACATGTTAAACCAGAAGCAAAGTGAAAATTAATGTCTTAAAACAAGGAATTATATGCCTTTGTATGGAGCTTTGTAATATTCCAAGCTCTTTTTCATACTTAATCTCATCTGATTAGTATGATGAGACTATTATATCTGCTTTTATTATTTTTATTAGACGGTACTTCATTGGCCTTTTTTTTTTTTTTTTTTTGCAGAAGAATTGAGAGGATAGTACAGACACTTTCATGTATCAGACCCACATTTGCTGCTGTTAGTGACATCTTATATTGGTATAATGCATTTGTTACAATTAATGATCAAAATTACTATATTATTATGAATTGAATCTATGTTTTCTTTAGACTTTCTTAGTTTGTACCCAATGTCCTTTTCTTTTTTTTTTTAAATTTCAGGATCACATCCTAGATAACATTCTCTAATTAGTTGCCATGTCTCTGTCTCTAGGCAGTTACGTGCACTTCCCTTGTTTTTGATGACCTCGACAGTTTTGAGAAATACTAGTCAGGTATTTGTAGGATGTCCTACTCTTGACATGTTTTTCTTATGCTAAAATTGGGGTTATCATTTTTTAGGAGAAGAATGCAAAGGTGAAAGTGTCATTTCACCACATTATATATACTATCAGCATGATTTATGAATGTTGAAGTTGGCCCTGGGCATTGATACAAGGCAGTGTTCATCAGGTTTCTGCCTTGTAAAGTTAGTGTTTTTCCCCTCTTTTTTACTGTATACCTTGGAAGCAGGTCAGTAGATGCAGTCCATAGTATCTACATACATTATGTGGAATTATTCTGCATTGGAAATTTACTCATTTCTCCACATACTAATTTATGCAATTATTCATTTATATCAGATTGAACTCAGATATTCATTTTATACTTTAGGTTATAATTCACTACCACCTAAAAAAAAATGTTTTTATCTTGTTTCTCAAATTTTCCACCTCTCTACCTTTCCACCATTGGGAGCTCTTTCAGTTGGCTCCTGCACTGTTTTGGAATACCTCAATGAATGTCTTTAAAATTTTTTTTAATACTTTCTTACTTTTCAGTACTATAAGATGCTCCAAACCCATCCTGTATATTTCCCTTTGCATATATGTCCCAGGCCTAAAAACAGCTATTTCTCCAAGGATTCCAGCTTCCTTTGATTAGAAAATGGTATTAGAAACCAAGATAAGGGGGACGCCTGGGTGGTTCAGTTGGTTAAGCGGCTGCCTTCAGCTCAGGTCATGATCCCAGCGTCCTGGGATTGAGTCCCACATCAGGTTCCTTGCTCGGCGGGGAGCCTGCTTCTCCCTCTGCCTCTGTCTGCTTGTGCTTGCTCTCTCTCTCCCTCTCTCTCTGACAAATAAATAAAAAAAAAAAAAAGAAAGAAACCAAGATAAGGGCATTAGGCATGCTGGTGGCAGAAGGCATGCTGGTGCTGGTGGCTGGTGGGCATCATTTGTTTTAGGCTTTCAGCGGAGAGGACAAAAATATTCAATTTAATACTAATGTGTTTGCACATACATTTATAAATATTTCTATGTGTAACCATTTGTGTCTATATTAACCTGAACATGAGTTCATATTGCTCACCACTAATCATTTTACTGTCTTTTCATCTTTGTGATTCCCAGAATGTCATATATTATAGTCATATAATATACAACTTTTTAATACTGGCTAATTCCGCATATTAATATACATTTAAGTTTCCTCTGTATTTTTTCACATGTTCATAGATACCTTTTATTGCTCAGTAACATTCCATTGTAAGCATGTAACACAGTTTGCTTATTAATTCAGTTATTGAAGGACCTCCTGGTTGTTTCCAGTTTTTATAAATTATGGATTAAAATACTGTAAATATTTTTATCCTAACTTTTCTGTGAACATGGGTTTTCAAATTAAATGGGTAAATATGAGCATGACAATTGGATCACATGGTAATACTAAGTTTGGCTTTGAAAAAGGCTACCAGAATGTTTTTCAAAGTGATTGTGCCATTCCCACACATTCCCACAAGCAATGAAAGATTTCCTTTATTGTCCCTATTGCCGCATATCCTCACCAGCATTTGGCAGAGTCATATTTTTGGATTTCAGCTATTCTAATAGGTGTGTAGTGGTAACTCATTGTTTTAATTTGTTATTTCCTGTTGACCAAATATGTTGATCATTTCATTTATTTAGTTGTCATCTGTATAGCATCATTGGTGATGTGTTTGTTCAGATCTTTGCAAATTTTTACTTAGTTTTTTTTTAATTGTTGAGTTTTAAGGGTTCTTTGTATATTTTGGATTCAAGTCTTTTATAAGATACATGTTTTGCAAATATTTTTTTCCCAGTTCATGGCTTGTCTTTTGATTCCCTCCACAGTGTCTTTTATAGAGTAGAAGTTTTTAAATTTTAAGAAAGTCTAATTTATTAATTTTTTTTTCACAAATCATGTATTTGATTTATCTAAACACTAATCAACATATTGGATTTCCAATAGATTTTCTCCCCTTTTTTTTTCTAGAAGTTTCCTGTTTTAAATTTAGGTTCATGATTCATTTGAGTTAATACTTTCGTGGAATGTGTGATGTCTATGTCTAGATTCATTTGTCTGCATACAGACAGACATCCAGTTGTTCCAGGACCATTTATTAAAGAGATGATCAATTCTCCATTGATGCACTTTTGCTCCTTTGTTAAAGATTAGTTGATTATATCTGTGAGTCTATTTCTCAGGTCTCTCTTCTGCTGTATTGATTTATATGTCTATTCCTTTACTGATCCATACTGTCTTGATTACTGTGTCTCTATATGTCTTAAAGTTCTCCAGTTTTGTTCTTCATGACTATGCTGGCTATTTCATGTCTATTGTCTTTCCCTATAAACTTTAGAATCAATTACCGAAAGCCATGAAATAGCTTGCTGTAATTTTTATTTTTATTGTGGTGTGACCAAATTGGGAAAAACTGACACATTATCTATATTAAGTCTTCTAATCCATGAATATAATTATCTCTCTATTTATTCAATTCCTCTTTAACCCCTTACTGGAGTTTTATATTTTCTACACATAAATCTTGTACGAATTTTATATTTGGATGTACATGTATTATATATTTATACATTCTAAAGTGTTCTAGATATTTGGCACTATTCTATATGGTGCCACATTTTAAATTTCAAATTCCAATTGTTCATTGTTGGTATAAAGGGAAGCAATTAACTTTTATTTATTAACCTTATATCCTGCAACCTAATGCTGTAATTATATATTTATTCCAGGAGTTTCATTTTTGTTTGTTTGTTTTTGTTTTTGCTTTTATTTTTTGTTTTTGTTGATTCCTTGGGATTTTCCACACAGATAATCAAAGACAGTCTTGTTTCTTTCATTCTGAAATATATACTTTTTTATCTTATTGCACTAGTTAGTGCTTCCTATACAATGTTGAGTAGGAGTGACGAAAGGGAACACCCTGAGTTTGTTGTTCCTGATCTTAGGGAAAAACCATCCAATTTCTCACCATTAAGTACGATGTTAGCAGTAAGACTTTTAAAGACACTCTTTATCAAGTTAAAGAAATTCTCTCTATTCCTCACTGAGTTTAATTGTGAATGGGTGTGGATTCTTTTCCAATGCTTTTCCCCCCATCTATTGTTGTTTTTTTTTTTTCTTTAACCCATTGATATGGTAGATCACTTTGATTGATTTTCAAATGTTAAATTGTCCTTGTATACCTAGAATAAATACCACCTGGTCATAGCGTATAACTATTTTTATGCCTAGTTGGATTTAATTTCTTAATATAGTTGAAGATACTTGCATGTAAGTTCATAAGAGATATTAGTCTCAAGTTTTCTTTTCTTTCAATGTGTTACCTGGTTTTAATATTAGGGTACTTTTGATACTATTGAATGAATTAGGGAGATTTCCTTCTGCTTCTATTTTCTGGAAGAAACTGTAAAAAAATTTTCATTCTTCCTTGAATGTTTGGTAGAATTTACCAGTGAAACCATCTCAGCTTGGTGCTTTCATTTAGCTCAATTGGCTAAGGTGAGTAATTATTGTTTCAATTTCTTTAATATATTATAGGTTCATCCAGAGATCTATTTCTCCTTTTTGAGTTTTGGTAGTTAGCTTTTCAAGGAATTCACTCTTTCTGTCTTAGTTGTCACATTTGTGGGCACAGAGTTGTTTATGATTATCCTTTGTTTTCATTTTCATGTACATGAGATCAGTGAGGATGACAACTCTTTCAGGGATAATATTGGTAAAATGTGTCTTCTCCCTTTTCTTGATTAATTTGGCTAAGACATTGTCAATTTTGTTTATATTTTTAAAAAATCATCTTCTGGTTTTGTTGATTTTTCTTTACTTCTTCCTGTTTTCATTTTCAGTTATCTGTGCTATAACTTTGTTTATTTCTTTCCTTTTTTTTTTTTTCTGTTCACTTTAAACTCAAGTTATTCTTCCTTCATTAGGTTCCTAAGGTAGAAGGTTGGATTATTTATTTATAATATATTCATTAAATGTAACAAGTACTCCAATAATTACTGCTTTTGCTGTATCATACAGATTTTTGATAAGTTGCATTTTCATATTCATTTAAAAATGTTTTTAAATCTCACTTGGGACTTCTTCGTGGGTAGTGTACCTTATACTAGCATATAATTTCCAATTCCTCCAGTCAGCCCTTTATAACACTGTTGTCATTCATTTCATTAATCAATACGGTATAATCATCAAATACACTGTTATTATTATTTCAAGCAATTATCTATTAGATTAATTATAAATAAGTAAAATAAAATATTTTAATTTATTCCTTCTCTGATGATCTTTCTCTCTTTATGTAAATCTGAGTTTCCAAACTGTATCATTTTCCTTCTCCATTAACTTTTCTGTTTTTTACCATTTCTTACAAATAGGTCTACTTGGTGATGAATCCCTGATTTTTGGTTTCTCTGAGAAGTTACTTTATTTCCACTTCAATTTTGCAGAACAGTTCTGATGGATATAGAATTTTAGTTTAATGCTTCGTTTGTCTTTCAGCATTTTAAATATTTCACTTCACTTGCTTCCTATTTACCTGGTTTTTGAATAGAAGTCAATGTAATCCTTAGGCTTGTTCCTCTGTAGGTATGTTTAAGTGTTTTGACCAGTTAATAGCTCTGGTGGCCTCGGCTTCTGGTATGCACATCTTGACTATGATTCTCTATATTTGCCGGTCTTTCCAAATTTCTGAGTTGTGGTTTGCCTAGTAACATCAATTCCCTGAGAGGTCCAAGAAAACTCATTGATTTCAGTTTGTTCAGCTCTTTTCTTGTTAGCACAAGAACGATGATTTCACAGCTCTAACTACACTGGAGCCAAAACTGGAAGTTATATATTTACTTTTAATATGATAAAACCCAAGTCATTCTTGCTTTTACCTTTCCATGCAACCAACCAGTCTTGTCATTTTTACCTAATAATTATTTATTTTTCTTCTTTATCATCTCCCCCAGATCAAGGATCGATTTCCATCCTGTCCACATTTGCTGTCACTCTCTCCAACTTATACTCCATATGGAAGCTTGCTAAGTGGCTTCTTATTAAAGGTAAAATCTAGAAACAGAGAATTTTCCCCAAGACTACCACAGATTCTCTCTCTGGCATCTGCTTGCCTTTTCAACCCTCCCATATTCCAACTTTACACCTCTAGTTGCAAAATTTAATGAAATATACTACCCCAACTATTCTAGAACAACATTAACACCTTAGAATAATTTAATTCCATATATTAGCCTTTTATTTATTATTATTTTAGGTATTTTACATACTTTTTTAAACCTAAAGGACCTTATTTTTTCATACTAACATGTATCCAAATATTTACCACTTTTGATCTTCATTCTTTTATTGCCTGAAATATATTTTTACAAATTTCCTTTAAAGACATTCTGCTGGTGGTAAATTGTCTGTTGTTTGGTTTGAAGTTTTTTGATGC
>PISX010000379.1:0-105609 GCA_004024625.1 Mellivora capensis
AATTGTTTAAGACATAATTACTACAGTTTTATAAAAGCCACACCCCATTTTTCCTCAAAATTGTCTTAGTTATCTTTGGTAGCTTTTCTTTCTTAAACTCTATTATATTAAATTCTGGAGGAAAATACCGAAGGTTTTGGTTGGAATTAATTGTGCAGAAATTATAAACTGGGTGAGAATGGACAATATTTATTGAATATTCCTAGCATGAAGATGGTAGATCTCTCCATTAATTTAGGCTTTGTTTTTATTTTATATGTTTTATAATTTTCTACATGAAGTTCACACATCTTTTTATTACATTTGTACCTATGTACATTCATTATAGGTATATATATACCTATACGTGAAAATCTCCATTCATGGCTCTTCTATAGAAATAAAAGTGAGGGGCACCTGAGTGGCTCAGTGGGTTAAGGCCTCTGCCTTCGGCTCAGGTCATGATCCCGGGGTCCTGGGATCGAGCCCCACATCGGGCTCTCTGCTCAGTGGGGAGCCTGCTTCTTCCTCTCTCTCTGCCTGCTGCTCTGCCTACTTGTGATCTTTCTGTCAAATAAATAAATAAAATCTTTAAGAAATAAATAAATCTTATAAAAAAAAGAAATAAAAGTGATTTTTGTATATAGATATAATACCCCAAATCCACCAAATTCTATTAATTATAAAACTTTGTCTAATCAATTTTAATTTTTCTACACAGCCTTTCTCATTGCTAAAAATCAGTGATAAGGAGAAATCTTAAGTAAAGAAGCAGAATAAGAAGATTCCATAAAGGAACAAAGATAAAAATGACAGACCTCTCATCAGAAATAATGCAAAACCAAACAACAGTAGAGAGGCATCTTTAAATTGCTGAAAGGAAGAATAACAAACCTGTTCACCTAAAATTATATACCCAGCAAAAACATCCTTTTTTTTTTACATCTTTTATAAATGAAAGTGACTTTTTCATAATTCATCACTAGCAAACTAGTGAGAAGTTAAAGAAATCCCTTCAGGCAGAAGGAAAATGATATCAGGAGAAAATGTGGCTCTCCATAAAGGAATAAATACCAGCAATGGCAAATACCTGGATATACATGATTTAAAAAAAAAAAAAAATTTAAACCTCTTTATTTTTTTTTAAAGATTTTACTTATTTATTTGAGAGAGAGACAGAGCACATAAGCAGGGGAAACAGCAGACAGTTAGAAGCAGGATCCCTGCTAAGCAAGGAGCCCGACCTGGGTCTCCATCCGAGGACTCTGAGATCATGACCTGAGCCAAAGGTAGACGCTTAACTGACTGAGCCACCCAGATGCCCCTAAACCTCTTTAAAAAAGGAGGACTGATTAAAGCAAAATTAATGACGATGTTCTGTGGAGTTTATACCACATGTAGAGGTAAAATATATAACAAAAAGCTTGAGAGAAAATGGAAGTATGTTATAATGTTCTTGTTGTATTACTTGAATTAATGCAATATTATTTGGAGGTAGCCTGTAACAAGTCAAAGATATATAAAAAAAAAAAAAAAAGAAAGGAAAACAAAAGCCAATAAAAGAGGTAAAATGAAACATTAAAAAATTCAATTAGTGCAAAAAGTGCAGGAAAAGCAGCCAGAACAACAAAGAAGGAACTAAGACCAAATGGGAAACAGAAAACAAATAACGTGGTAGATTTTAAACCCAACCATATCCATAATCAAATTAAATGTAAATGACCCAAATACTCCAGAGATTTTCACATTAAATGAAAGAGCAAGACCAAATTGCCTATTACCTTCAGGAAGTTCACTTTAAATACACCCCAGATACTTGAAAAGATGGGAAATAATTACTGTAATAATACTTTCTAAAAGAAGGCTGGAGTGGCTATATTAATGTCAAAGTAGATTTCAGAAGAGAGGATATTACTAGATAAAGCAGGGGCATTTCATAATGATAGTCAATTTGTCATGAGGAAATAGTCAAAATGTTTATATATCTAATAACACATTCCCAATAAATGAGAGAACTAAAAAACTTTTTGTAGTCTCCAATTATAATTACAGTTGGAGATTTCAACCACCCTTCTCTCAATAACTTATACATAAATCAACTGGATGTTATTAAAATTTAGAACTAATGCTCTTTAAAATACACTGTTAAGGAAATGAATGAGGAGGATTGGGAGAAATCTTTACAAAACATGTACCTGACAAAGGACTCTTAAATCTCACTAGGAAGATGACACTAATTAAAATATAGGGAACATGGGGGCACCTGAGTGGCTCAGTGGGTTAAGCCTCTGCCTTCGGCTCAGGTCATGATCTCAGGGTCCTGGGATCAAGCCCCGCGTCGGGCTCTCTGCTCAGCCAGGACCTGCTTCCCCCTCTCTCTCTGCCTGCCTCTCTGCCTACTTGTGATGTCTGTCAAATAAATAAATAAAATCTTTAATATATATATATATATATATATATATATATATATATATATAAAAACATATATATATATGGAACATGGGGCACCTGGGTGGTGCAGCGGATTGTGTCCAGCTCTTGGTTTTGGCTGATGTGGGGGATTTCAGGGTTGGGAGATCGAGCCTCGTGTGGGGCTCCATGCTCAGCCCAGAGCCAGGTTTAGATTCTCTCTCTGCCTCCACTGCCCCTTCTTCTGGGCTCTCTCTCTAAAATAAATAAATCTTTAAAAATAAATAAATAAATAAAATAAAATAAAATAAAGGGAACAGCTTTGAACCAAACTTCACCCAAGAAGATATATAGATAGCAAATAAGTATATGAAGCTCAACATCTTAGAGAAATGTAAACTAGAATTACCACAGCTTTAATCGGGTCCTTTTCACTGCGCTGTTGAGGGAAAGATACCACCTAACATCATGGGGATGGCCCAGCATAGGACACAGGATAAATGAGATCAACATCAGTTTAAGTTACATGTACACACAGCCTGGGGGAGGAAGGACACTGCATGCCACTGACAGGGCCACATGTGAGTAACTCCTGAAAACAGGGAAAGATTAGGGGCCGTGGGAGGTCAGCTGCTTAGCGTTATGAAGTGCCCCCCTGGTTACCGCCTAAGGGTGCGACTGGCTTCTCTGAATAACTGGCTGGCACGAAACTGGAACCTGCTACTCAGGGACAAGCAGGAACTGTGTCTGGTCCCCCTGGGAAGGAGGGTGGTTTGGCTGGGGAATCTCAGCCAGGGCAGCAGAGTGGGGAGGGCAACTAACGTCGAGGCCATGTGAGGCCCTCCGCATTTTACCAGATGTCAAGACAGCACATAATTACAGCCTTGCATTCAGTCTTTCATCGCATGCACCCACTAAAAGGTTGATAAAACCGAGTGTTGGTGAGAATGCAGAGAAATGCAACTCATAAATTGCTGGTGGGGAAAGTAAAATGGTAGAGTCATTTTGGAAAAGAGTTTAGCAGTTTCATAGAAAGTTAAACATAACTTTATCATGGAACTCAGCTATCATTCTTCAGTATTTATCCAAGAGAAATGAAACTGTGTATTCAAAGACTTGTATTCAAATGTTCAAATAGCCTTATTCATAATATCCCCAGACTGGAAATAACCATCACCTAATGGCACAACACAGAAATTGGGGTATTTCCACATAGCAAAATAACTATCAGCAATATTAAAGGAATGAACTAATACACATAATATGGATGATTCTCAAAAGCCAAACACTATAGGGTTACATTTACATGAAATTCTAGTAATGGCAAAATTAAAATGACAAAATGCAAATTAGTGGTTGCTAGGGACCAAGGATGGAGGGAGAGGAGTAATTACAAAGACACATGTTGATTAGGGTGATGGTTACAAGAATGTATACATTTGTCAAGGCCTAAGCTGGTGAATGTGATTGTATTTAAATTATTCCATAATAAGACTGATGAAAACACATGGGGGAAAAAACCCTCAAGTCCTTAGGATTCTAATATCAGCAAATTACCTCAGGGCTGGTGCTGTTTTAGTCAAATTTGAGACTCTAAATTTGTTTTCTCTTGTCCCATGGAATTTCTTATTTCCTGTCATATTTATTGTGATATTTTCTGTTGAATACTTGATGGCATGTTGCAGGAGTTTTTAAAATGTTTAAAATATCTTGTCTACTATATTGCTGCAAGCAGAAATAGCAGTTTCTCAAATTCATTGGCTTTTAGTGCTTTAAATGAGACCTATGTATTTTTGTGCAAAATTTCCTCACCTTTTTTAATGGGAGAAATTCCAACTAGGGCTAAAAAAAAAAAAAAAAGAAAATTTATGCTTAAAATATGGAGAATAATTTTAAAAGTTACCAACTTGGAAATTAACGCTACATACTGTATCTCACACTTAAATACATTACCAGATATAGAAATGTAATAGCTAAAATAAACGGCTGATTTTAAATTGAAATTAGTTTAAGATGTTGAATTTAGAAATCAGTAAAAGTTGTCTACAAAATTTGAACCATATAGTAACATGGGGACTAGAGGGGGTCTAAGTGTTCATTTATCAAACCACAAAATGAACTGAGAATGTCCTACCAAGCAGGCATGTGCTAAGTGTGGTGGGTACATCAGTAAACAAAACTCAGGATGTTTCTCACACAGAGCTTACAGTATAGCAGGGAGGACAGACCTTGTGAAACAATTGTGAATAATGGCTTTAATAATGTACAAACTAAAATGAAGAAAAATCACAGGGTGCTTTAATAGTATGTAATGGGAAGCTTACAGCATGCTAGGGACTTAGGGAATGTTACCTAGAGGAAGTTATGTTTAATCTGAAACCATGGGGTAAGTAGAAGTTCCCTTGACGAGATGCAGAGAACAGGAGCAAAGACTTGGGTTGTGATGCCTGGGTGGCTCGGTCAGTTAAGCATCTGACTTCAGCTCAGGTCATGATCTCAGGATCCTGGGACTGAGCCCCTCATCAGGCTCCCCCTCTCAGCAGGGAGAGTGTCTGTCCCTCTGCCTTTCTCTGTCCCCCTTCCCACTTGTGCTTTCCTTCCCTCCTTCTCTTTCTCAAATAAAATCTTAAAGAAAAAAAAAAAAAAAGGAAGTAAGGAAGACCCAGAGACCGACTGGGGATTAAGGAGCATTTCAGGTAGATGAAATAGTGTAAGGTCATGGAAAGTCCAGCACATTCAAAAACTGAAAAAGCAGAGTATATAAAGGGCAAAACGAATTCTAACCCAAAGGGTAAGGGAAAAAGGAATAGGACATAATGATTCAAGAAAATGTTGCAAAATTGAGAAACAGATAAATGGAATACTGAAATGCTTTTCAATTTTAACCCTTTATTTTTTTTCTTAATCTTCATTCAAGTCTTCAACTGTGGCATTTTTAGTTTTCTAGTTTGAATGTCAACAGATTAACAATAATCAGAAATTGAAAACACAAGTGATTCTAAACTAGTATGAATCACTTACTGAGAAGATGACATATTGATTGGGTAAGTTGATGAATGCTTAATGGTTTCTGCCTTCCTTTCCTCTCTACTCAAACCCAGTCTATCGATACTGCTTCTTAAATATATTTTCTTAAATATAAGATGCGATTTTTTCCTCTCTTATTTTAACACTTCTCAAACTGGATCGTACAAAAACAGATGTTTCTGGTTTTGTTTTTTTTTTTGAAAGTTAGTAAGACCATTTATCACTAAATTTTAATTTAAATGTAAAATATGGACTCCCAAAGTTACTTTCCATATATTCAAGAAGGTGACTCTGGGACATAATACTGAAAAAGTTAATATGTTATGCAGAGGAGGATTGCTCATTACACTTTGGGCAATATAATTAAGGTAAAAAACTGGGAAACTTCTCAGCAGACACACAGATATTTCAAAGATAGATCATACTGGTATGACCTTTGCATGTTTAGTGAAGAATCATTTCTGATGAGACACCAAACATTAATTTGTACAGTTTACACCTAATTTTGGAAAAAGAAGGTTTTAACACTCACACATAATTCAATTGACTAAAGAAAAAAAAGTGCATTCAAAACCCTAAACTATCCATTTGAAAGGGGAAAGAACCCAAGGTATTGAACATGGGTTATAAAAAGTTGCATTTAGATGAAAGCAATTCAAAAGAATCAGAATTTGAAAGCTTAGATTCAAATGATGATTATGATAATAAAACAGGAGGTATGTAAGTGGAAACTGGTGCTTCTCAAATTTAAGTTACCTACAAATTACTTTGGAGTCTTGGTGCAGTGCAAATCTGATTCATAGTTGGTGTTGAATGGCTGAAGATTTTGTGTACTTAATTAAGATTCCAGTTCAGGACCAATTAGTAAAATAGCAGACCAATTATTAATGTAATATCACCCCCCATGCAGATATTAATTGAAGACAGTCCTTAAACAAGATCAATTTAAATCCAGTTTAAGAGTCTTAAATGAGAACTATACATTCTCAATCTCATTATTTCCCTCCATCTCCACTGTCAGTATAAACTGAATCAGCCTTACTATCTCTTTGGTAGATTACTGTAATGGCCTTCTAAACAGTTTCTCCTCCTCCAGCTTTGCCACCTCTTATTCATTCTCCAGAATATAGCACTAGAATAAATGCTTCAAAAACTCAAATCTGGTTAGATATTTTGCTCCTTACTTTTTCCACTAAATTCAAACTGCCCCTGGGGCCTGTATGAAGGGACCCCTCACCACTCTCCTCCCACCTACACAGGATGCATGCTAGTCCCAGTGAATTTCCTTCTAATGACTTTCCTCTCAAGGACCTGGTTTACACTAGCCCTTTTGCTTAAACCTTCCCTGGCTATCCCTCATTCATTCGCCTGTTAGGATTTACAGTAACAGCACAGATTAACAGCACTTCTTAGAAGCCTTCTCCCTGCCCCCCCACCCCCCACCCAACCAGATTAGTCAGATGTATCATACTTCCTTTTAAGTACTTACTAGACATTATTACTTACTTAACTGTCATTTCCTGCTCAGTTTTTAACTCTGTGAGAACAGGAACCATGTTTATCTTGTTCTCTGCCTGGGGCCAGTGCCTAGGCTCACCGATTGAGACCCAGTAAACACTTCTATCAACTTTGAGTCAATATCATTCATTAACATATCAACAAAATATGAGGACCCTTTTCTAGAACACTTGCTGATTAGATCTTTCCTCCCTCAATACCCTCCTTCCATTGAAAGGATATAGCACATGGGGCCAGACTGCAACTTTCAACTTGATAAAATCTTACTTATCTGCAAACCTTGAGTATAATTTCATTATAATTTGATATTCCTTCAGTCAACAAATAATGACTAAGTACCACTTGTTTGTAATGAATAAATAAATACTCAAATGCTAGGCACTAGGGGGAAATAAACCAGAAAAAAACCTGAAAATGGACAAAGCCAATAGAGAGTAGTCACAAACAAACAATAACTATGGAACTGGAATAAAAATCAAAAGTATAAACATGACACTAAAGCCACAAAGAGATAGGAGCATAAAATTTGGCTTCTGTAGTTGAGAAAAGCTTTTAAAGGAAGATACAGAGAAAAAAGCCTTTTAAGGAAGGTACAGTGTCTTAGAAGATAAGCCAAATGGAGGGAAAAATCATTCTCTGCAAAAGAAATAGTGTGCAAAAGGGGTGCCTGGTGGCTCAGTCGTTAGGCGTCTGCCTTCGGCTCAGGTCATCACCTCCGGGTCCTGGGATAGAGCGCCACATCGGGCTCTCTGCTCAGCAGGGAGCCTGCTTCCCCCACCCCCTCTCCCTGCCTGCCTCTCCGCCTACTTGTGATCTGTCTGCCAAATAAATAAATAAAATCTTTAAAAAAAAAAAAAAAGATTAAAAAAAAACCAACGAAACAAAACAAACAGAAATAGTGTGCAAAAGCACGACTAAAGAATCCTATGTATACACACAGTAGATTTGTAGATGATGACTCTGGAAATGTAGATGAGACTTTAAAGAAAAAGATCTTCACTGTCCAGGGTAAGAAGTTTGGGATTTGCTCAGCAGGAATAAGAGAAATTTAAAGAACATATTAAGGAGCAGCATAGCATAATCAAAGAAAAACTTCAAAAAACACACTTTCCTAGCAGTGTGGCTACATTAAAGGAGGCAAGACTATAAGCAGAGAGATCAGTGAACAGTGCAAACAAAGAATAGAAGTGGGAATGCAGTGGCAATGGGAAAGGAGTTTGATGGGTAAAATAGTATAGAGGGTAGGATTTGCAGTGGGATTAGGAGTAGTCATCTGGCTGAGTGAGATTCTGTATGTATTGTGTTGATAGCAACTGTCACTTTGTAAAGGAAGCAAAAAACAAACCACCTGAATTAGGATTTAGAGAAGCTAATACTCATTTCTCCACCAAAGTGGGGGAGGAGAGAAATGGAAAGTGAGTCAGAAGTAATGTGCCTAGGGGCGCCTGGGTGGCTCCGTGGGTTAAGCCTCTGCCCTCGGCTCAGGTCATGATCTCAGGGTCCTGGGATCGAGCCCTGCATCGGGCTCTCTGCTCAGCAGGGAGCCTGCTTCCTCCTCTCTCTCTGCCTGCCTCTCTGCCTACTTGTGATCTCTCTCTCTGTCTAATAAACAAATAAAATCTTTAAAAAAAAAAAAAAAAAGAAGTAATGTGCCTAAAAATGATCAATCCTGGCACCATTTTAATTTTAATTTGAATGAGTTTTGCACTTTTATAATAACCACTAACCAGTCAATATTTTATTTTAAAACTTTTTCATAAATATCCTAACAAGGATACATTCTTAAAGAATCTCAGAAGTTAGTTTCAGAGCAAGCAAAATAACTAAAGTAGAAACACTGTCTAGTGAGGACCCAGAAAGAAGGAACTTGGGTGGGTAAATTTTATTAATACACCACAAAAGTGAAAAGTGGTAGTAGATGGAGAGACCTATGGTTCCATACATTGGGATGATCAAAAGACATTTAAAAAACAGGTATAAAATAATTCTAGAGCATATCCATGTACATGTCTTTATAATTCTAGCACATGTCTTTCAGGATTTCAACACCAAAGAAATTGGAGAACTATACCCAATGATTTCATAAATTGATTGCTGTCCAAGTAGTACATATCAACTTTAGGAAACTGAATGATTGGGTCTACAAATTAGGACTTAGGCCACGACATTCAGCTTTCCCATGTCTCTAAGTCCCACAGTTCAACTTTCTTCGGTAATTAGTACTGATTCTCTGCTTTTTCTTACCACCTATCCATAATATAAAATTCAAATAATTTACACATTTGGGATACTTAAGTCTTCTGTTCTTAATTTGAAATGTTGAGTTGAACATTTTGCATCTAAAACCCTTTTCACAAAAATCAAATTACAATTTTCTATTAGTGATTTAGTTGGCTTCAGAGAGAAAAATAAGGCATACATGATATATAGTCCCCATCCTACAACTATTAGCTATAATGAAAACCATTATAAAATTAATATAAACTTTCACCACCACCACCCCAAATAAATTTGCAGGTTCTCAGTGTGCTAGTGTTGTCAGTACCGGTTTTCCAGCTTCCTCCCCTCTGTGACTAGTACAAGAAACTTGCAGTTTTCACTAGAAACATTAAAACTCAAGTGACACAACAATTAAAGATTTAATTTTGTAGTTTAAAGTTTTACACTACTCCACCTCTTCACCCTTTCTACAACTTTCAGCTTGAAAGAAAGGACAGATGAACCTGGGGATTGTTAAAAAGTAAAAATTAAATCTGTAATGTTACTTAAGCTCCAAAAGTGTTGTAGTTTGTAAAATTGACAAGGTCCTTTAATTTTTAATGCTTCCCTAAGTGCCTGTCAATTATATAAAGCTGTATGTAATGAATGTTATAAAATACTGTTCCAAAGTCTTTAAGTTTTATTTTTCAGTGAATATATTTAGTCCACGTACATTATGTTAAAAAAATGCTAGGAAAAAAAAAAAAGAGAGAGCTACTTTTTCCAACGTATTAATCCTTATCTTTGTCTAGGATTTTCACAGTTTAAAGATTTTTTTTAAGGTTTTATGTATTTATTTGACTGAGAGAGAGAGATCACAAGTAAGCAGAGAGGCAGGCAGGGAGAGAGGGGGAAGCATTCTCTCTGCTGAGCAGAGAGCCTGATGCGGAGCTTGATCCCAGGACCCTGAGACCATGACCTGAGCCAAATGCAGAGGCTTAACTCATTGAGTCACCCAGGCGCCCCCAGGATTTTCACATTGTTGATGTTACTTTTCTTTAATCTGTTCTAACTAGTATTTTACCTCAACATATTCTTTATGTAACTGTTCCTATACAATCTTTATCCAGACCTATTCACAAAGTATAGTACAGATAGAGCAGCACAAGCTGTAGATGCTTTTGTTGGTAGTATAATAAATACATTTTATCTAGGTTATAGGAGAATTAAGGGAATGGAGTTAGTGAAAATTCCAATTAATTAAGACTTTAATAACGCAGCTCCAAATAAACTCTCCAGGATTCTCTTCTCTCACTTTCTCAAGGCCCTCAAGTTAATCAAAAAGGGTTTAAGGTTATAAGCTATTTACCAAATTATGAGAGAAAATTTTTCTACTATTTCTAAAAGAGTTAAGAAATAATTTGATTCTTTCTTCAATTACTTCAACAAAGTCAAAATAGCTTTGTTTTCTGCAAAGATTATGTTGTCAGGGTAGTATTGAAGATTCTTTCTAAGTGTAGATGTATAGCGTTAATATGAGTTGATTTATTCCTTTTTGTTTCAAGTTGTTACATAAAAATATTTTTTAATTGGATTCCAAATTTCCACTTGATAATATAAGACATCTTTCACTATATTTTCAATAGTTATTTATATTTTGCATACTGTATGTAAATTCAGATTAAAGAAGTTTCAAATAATCTAATTTTATATACAGTTGACCCTTGAACAACACAGGTGTTGGGGAGCCTACCATCCATGCAGTCAAATCTGCATTTAACTCTGGACTCCTCAAAAACCTAACTACTAATAGCCTACTCTTGACCAGAATCTTTTCCGATGACATAAAGTTGATGTAACACATTGTTTTTGTTATATGTACCACATACTGCATTCTTATTTTTTTAAAGATTTATTTATTTATTTGAAAGACAGAGATAGACACACAGAGCATGAGCAGGGGAAGGAATCAGAAAGAGAGGGAGAAGCAGATCCTCCACTGAGCAGGGAGCCCCATGTGGGCCTCCATCCCAGGACCCCAGGATTATGACCTAAACTGAAGGCAACCAACTGAGTCACCCAGGCACCCCATACATGGTATTATTACAATGAAGTAAGCTAGAGAAAACAACAACAACAACAACAACATTAAGAAAATCATAAGGAAGAAAGCACCTGGGTGGCTCAGTCGGTTAAGCATCGTCTTTGGCTTTGGTCATGGTCCCAGGGTCCTGGGATTGAGTCTCACATTGGGCTCCCTGCTTAGCAGGGAGTCTGCTTCTCCCTCTCGTCCTCTCAGAGCTTTCTCTCTCTCTCGCAAATAAATAAAATCTTTTTTAAAAAAAGAAATAAAATCATAAAGAAGAGAAAATACATTTACAGTACTGTGTTGTAAAAACAATCCATGTACAAGTGGACCTGTGCAGTTCTGGGCCATTCACACTCGTGTTGTAGAAGGGTCAACTGTTTATGTATGTTATATAAAACAGACAGGGAGGCAAGAAAAAGGCAAAGAGAAAAGGAGACTTCTTCTTCTGTGTTGCACAAGAAAGCTTAAAATATTTCTTTCCTAAATTGAGTTTTTCAAAAGAGAAAATATAAAATAAGTTTTTATGGGAAACCAGCTGTTTTAATAGAAGGTAAAATATTGACATATGAACCACAAGGTGGAGCTATAATTCCATGCTGGTACTGATAGTTTAGAAATTAATAGATTTTTCTCTTACAAAAAAAATCTTTTAATCTTGATTTCTGTAATTTTTTTATAATGGAAAAATCTAAGTGGGTTCATTAATCCTAGAAATATTTGCTGAAATTCTACTAAATTTAAGCTTGAATGCTAACTTTTAAAATTCATAAATTTTAAAGTTTAATGACAACACATTAGAATACTAAAAATGCTTTATTTCTACAGCGAATTTAATGTTAACATTAACTTTTAATGTTAGTCTTGTAACAATATCAAATTATACACAGAATATAAACAGATAATAAATAAGTAAAATACAATCAGATGATCTAAATAATAATAAAAAAGGAAAAAAAAAACCCTCCTTTTTTCCTTCCAAATAATGGAATCAATTTTTTTAAAGATTTCTCAGGGCCATTATTATATTTTTTATGTATAACATTTTTAAAAAGATCATTTGTCTAGTAATGTAGCTAGTAATTTAGAGTGAATTTCATTTTTCTCTTGATTTAACTTCATCTAAGACCTTTTCTCTCTCTAGAAAAATATATAACTTCCCATCACTTAAAAGAAAACAAAAAACCATACTGTGTATCTTATAATATTGGTTGGCCACCACCTGTGTCTGTACTGCTGGTCTTAAAATGTGTTACGGAATAGAGCACTAAAATACTCAACACACTTTTCATGGTGAACTTTCTGACCTGTTGCCAAATACAAAAAGAGAATCAGACCCTCACTTTTTCAATGTTAACTAAAAATGTATTACTGCTTTTTGATTAAGCATAAAATTGTATTTTTATTTAATTGTCAATGAGCATTTTTAACTTTTCATTACAACATATTAGTCAGTACAGATGGCAAGATGGTATGCATGAGAGCCTCCTGGGTACAATACACAAATCCCAGTTGGAATGTTTCCAACAGGATGTAAACCATGTAAAGTACAGGTCCACAAGCCTGTACTTTAAAAAACATATTACTTAGCACACTGCCAACAAATGTCAACACAAAAACACAGTGCTGTAATGACTTCACTCTGTAAAAGAAATGTACTGGCACATAAGTTTTTCTTAAAAAAGTAAAACTGAGTAAAGAAGTGTAATCATAGCCTAAAAATAAGTATTTATTCAATATTGAAAAAACTCATATACCAAATGGAATTCAAATTCTTCATAAAAATATTGTAGCATATTAAAATTTATAGAGAATTCTTAAAAATATACAATATGTACAGTAGCCAAAGTCCTAGAGAAGTTGATGCAGAAAATTCTATAATTAGTGATTTGGACATTTCAGTAACTCTGCAGTTTCTTCAAACCTGCAATACAACAAATAAATCCTATTAAGTAAAAAAAAAATTCATAATGAGGCATAGGTTTAAGTGGCTGAAATTAGGCTTTTGAACCTAAAATAAATTTCAGTATTTTTCTTATTTAAAGTTATAAATAGTAATTAGGTATATACTATGGCCAGAGGGGAGAAATAGCAACCAAAGTGAATTAGGAGTCTTTAATTCTTAGGCCTAAGTTATTTTAATACTTATCAAATTTCAAAATGATATAGTTCATTAAAGTAGTAGAATTCATAATAATCTTACAGAAGTTCACTTCATATTTCCTTTTAATTGCTCTTTAATAACCATTGATAGTTTCACATTTGTACAAGAAACAAGTATCATTTTAGTAGTGCTTTACCAATAACTGTCTGAAAGACTGGCAATACTCTAATAATACTTAAAATGTCTCCAAACCAACCACCGACATATATTAAATATTTTGCTACATTAGTTATCAAAAGTACATAATACCCTTGATTAACTTTCAACCACAAATATCTCTGCACTGCTTAATCCCACAATTAATTCCATTAACAATGTTTTACATCACTTGTTGGAAACCAAAACAGTGACTCATCTCACAAACACGTAACTGTAGGTGGATTTATTACCCACTGGAGTCCTGAAGGGAATCCCACACCTGATTGAGAGACCTTTAAGGTTTGAAACACACATGCACTTTCCATATATACTGTAATCCAATACAATTCCCTATAGAGAAATGAATTTCTGTTGCCTTTTCTGTTACTTACATTTTTTTCATCCTTTCCATTTTCTGGATTGTTGTTTCCTTTAATTTAAAAAGCAACAAATTTAGGCGATTTCTCAAAGTAAACCATCATCAAAGATGGACCATGAACATATAAAACACACTCTAAAACATTGCATTAAGTACTATTTACTTATCATAAATAAATTTTATAAGAGATTAAGATTTACAGTTTCACTATTTTTTCTTGCCAATGGCATCTACAACTAAATCTAATGCTTGCTTGTTCTGACCTTAGAAAGGAAATCATCTAAGCAGTTGCCAGTTTTCTTACCTCTGAATTCTCTTTCAAACCACAGTAACTACCAGCTGAGGTTCTGGGAGTTGAATCTGATGACACTGTACTATAGCCAGAGGACAGAGGAATACTTGTTTGCCTCTCCTCTTTGCTTTTTCCATCTGTGGAGAAATTCATTTCTAGGTTACCTTTTCCTTTCACGGTGGAGTCCTATCTAAAAATTTCATGTATATATTGAAGAGAAACAGACATTTTAATATGAAATGACTACTGGTGTAGACCCAGATAAATTTCTATTATTCTTTTAAGATAATGACCTAGACATAGAGAACTAGATGTTTAAAACAGACCAATAAAAATGACCAAAACGTACTATTACCTTTATCACAGCAATCAACTGAATAAATAGGCAAGTTCACAATTTTTAAGTATAAGCTACTGACTCAGGTGTATAGCTTTCTTAAAGTGGTGGTAACTATTACTAACACTGACTATACTTTTTAAAAATCAAGAAACATTCCATCCTAAATATGCATGAAAAAAAAGGGGGGGTTTACAGATTTTTTTTTCCTAAAGAACTGAACAACTTTCCAGTTCCAGTATGCCGATACCATTCATTCAATAAATGATAGTAAAGTTTTCCTACAACTCAATCAATTATAAAACAACCAGAGATAAGACATGCTGCTATTAAATCTAGCCCTATGTTTTAGTCAAGATACATATGGCTGCAAAATCAAGGCAAAAAAAAAAAAAAAAAAAAGACACCCATTTAAGCTAGTATACATAGGACAGTTTTATTGTAAGCCTACACAGACAACCTCAATTAGGAAAAAAGTATTACCACCTGAGGACTGAAACAACTAGACTTTTACTTTCATCTCACAGGGAGAAAGGCTCTTTTGTCTACTTCTATTACTTATTTACTCCATTCCTCTGCTTGCTTATCAACATGATTTTGAACAAAATGGCCACCCTATCCCAGGCCCAACATCATTTGACTGACTTAGTATCCTAATTCCAAATTCCCAAGGGAGAATGGCTCAACACCTTTTGGATTGGTATTCCCTGGGTTAGGTGTCTACTTTTGATCCAGTTAGGTCAAGATCACATGGTAGATTAGCTTCCCCCAGGTCCTTTAGCAGGGGCTTCTGGCAATAGGTAATTTCAAGTAATAAACTTGACACTAGGTAGGAACTGTATCTACCATTCCCTAATCTTGGGTTATTTTTTATGAATAGAGAGAAGTGTCCTTTGAAAGGATACTTCTGTATTAAGCTACTCAAAAGTAGGTGGGTTTTGAGTCCAAGGACAGGAAATAAAGAGTGGGAAGACAGAATAGAAGGTGAAGGAATGGCTCTGTCTGCTCTGTTTCTGGGGCCTAGCCTTGGAGGTTTCTATCTACCCTTCAAGGGTGTACTTCATAATGGGAGAAACCTGGTATTAGGTAGGCTAGGGGGCTATTCAGAGAGCCATATACAGCATTACAGAGATTACAGGGGCATATACTGAACACCAGCCATATGTGATAGCCAGATCAGCTAAGTGTGTATTACTTTCTGTGACGATTTTTCCTATTGCGTTCCTGAGCCTCTTGTAGAGTCTTCCTTGTACAAACGCAACGGTTTCTTAGCTGTGCTATGGGAGATTTGAGAAAAGACTGGTAACCAAGCTCAGGCTACAAAGCAAAGGGAAGAGTAGTGGCCCTGAAGGGGAGTTTCAGAGTTGCCACTAATAGACCTCCGTGAAGAAAGTGGATCTCTAAGATCTAGATTTTCTAGCCAACTCTCTCCACATGACCATTAAGCTTTCATTGCCAACTTTGGAGAATTATGACCTGACTGCATTAAGAGAACTAGTTAGGTCCTTTGCCATTTAACTATACAGGTATCTCCCACTTTGTCAGAAATCAAGGAGGATGTTGACTTTTATGAATAAAGGTGAAAAATGAAAATAGTGTTCAGCATTTGTTTTGCAGTGAATCATTACAGAGGCCTCACACCCTGAGCAGTGAGAGTGGCCCCGCCAAGCAGCTTCCCTGGGAGCTACACTCAGCGGCTCAGCACCAGGCCTCCACAGCTCTGAACTGCTCCTGTGAGCAACTGTGCTTTATCACAATTTAACTGTGCTTCCGTTAGCAAGATGTGTCCTTAGGTATCAGAAAAGTCTAAGAGAAGTCATTTTTGGGGTCTGGGAATGGTTAAAGAAGTTTTTATATAAATTAGTGGTAATTGCTTCTTTGCTTTATGCCATTTAAGCTTATGAAAGGTTTCACAGTAATGCTCTTCTGATAGCAGGGAAACCTGTAATTTATAAACTAGTACTTCCCAATCAGAGAAAAATTTATGTCCAACTGATTTCTGGATATTTTGTCTTAAGAATATCATATATAATTTAATATTTTCAAAAGTGAACTCATTATTTTTTCCCAAGCCTTCTCTTTAATTCTCTATTTTATTAAGTATTTTATTATTAATAATTTGATAAACTGTGTTAAATCATATTATTTAATATTAATCATTAATTCAATAAATTGTATTATAAATTATTAATTACTATTATTTTATTATTAATAATCCTCTACTTTATTAAAGTAACAACTAGTTACTTTAATAGTTACTTATATAACCAGTCATACAAGTCAAACACAAGTGATCAGTCTTGACTTTTTCCCCCTCCTTCTCCACTTCTACTTCTATCAGCAATCAAGCCCTATCAATTCTAACAGCTAAATAAATTACTTCCTCTTTATTCTATCATAGCCTTGGTAGACACCCCCATTATTCTGAAATAAAGATCACTGAAAGACCCTTCAAATTACTCTCCTTCCCGGTGTTACTTTCCTGTAATGAATCACTATTCTGTTTTAAGATGACTTCTCTGAAACAAATCTGATCATTATTAGCTTTGTTAAAAATCTACACATAAACATGATTTTGTCTTTCTACTCTTCTGCTTCAGTTTCCTTCATATACCCACATGTACCCTTCCTTCGAGTCATACTGGAACCACACTCTTGTGATATCGTAACTTTATTTTCTTGGGAGGAAAAAGGCACAAAATATTTAACTTTATTTTCTTGGGAGGAAAAAGCCACAAAAAAAACCCCAAAGCAAAAACAGAAAGAGCCTCAATGTCATGGCCTATCTAGTAATTAACAACTAGATCACTGCATCCCCTCCTGAACATAAAATATTTCTTAGAAAATGAACATCATCTGAGGTCACTTCATTACCATGATGAAACAAAATAAGACTGCTGTCACGTATGAATATAGACGAGGACAGAATGTAAGTAAACACACAAATGACCAGCATAGTGCTCTCCCAACTAACTTGAGTGCTTCTTTTCCACTGAAAATTTCAGCTCTTTTTTTCATTCTTATTACCAGTCATCAAACTGTTCCTGCTTCCTGACAGCACCCAAACTAGAAGAACCCTTGCTTCTTTAAACTGTCTCCAAAATCAACCCACATAAGCCCAATCCATAATAAAAACCTCTTCTCACTGATTTTTACCAAGACAGAGAGATGCCTACAGCCATGGAAACACTATTTTTTTTTTAAAGATTTTATTTATTTGACAGAGAGAGACACAGTGAGAGAGGGAACACAAGCAGGGGGAGTGGAAGAGGGAGAAGCAGGCTTCACCCTGAGCAGAGAGCCCGATGCGGGGCTCGATCCCAGGACCCTGGGATCATGACCTGAGCTGAAGGCAGACGCTTAACGACTGAGCCACCCAGGCGCCCCAGAAACACTATTTCTGATAAAAGGGAAACAAATCAGGAACTTCACAAAACCATTCCCAACTTAATACTAAAATCAGGTTGGTGAATTATTGCTCTCAACTTCCGAGATCAAACTCTGCTTCCATGTAGCATATATATATAAGGTGCAAAGTATAAGAATTTATATATAAATTTGACTATTTTAATTGATCACATTTGGATTATAAGCTTTGAGACCAGACATTTACCTTGTTCATAATCTATAACCCATTTCAGATGTGGCCTGTCTGCCCATCAGTCTAAGTCATAGCACAGCAGCTTAAACTTGTATATATTTTAACTAAATGGGCTAAAGCTATGTTCTGTAATAACGTTAATAAAATTGTAACTATGAAAATGCAAAAGCAAAGTCAGAAAAGGCAAGGTTTTTGCTTTTTTTTTAACAAATATTTTATTTATTTGTCAGAGAGCACAAGCAGGAGGAGCAGCAGGTAGAGAGAAGCAGGTTCCTTCCTCGCTGAGCAAGGAACCCCATGCAGGATTTGATCCTAGCACCCTGGGATCACGACCTGAGCCGAAGGCAGCCACTTAACCAACTAAGTCACCATCCCAGGGAAAGGCAAGGTTTTGCAAATAGCAGACATTCAGGATTCTTTCACTATATAAAAAATTGAGCTCTATTATATACAGATATTAGAGATAGAAATACGGGCCTATTTTCTGCCTGCCAGACAGAATACAAGGTAAGATCTTGATCTCAAGGACCTCACAGTTAAGCTTTGGAATATGTTGAATAAATGAATGACAAATGCAAAGAGGAAACATTTTACCAAATCTGAAATGTGTAGTCTAATAAATTTAGTGCCCAAACCACTATGTCACATAAGATATGTAAGCTGACTTTTTTTTAGCAATGCTTGGCTTCAGTCTGTAAGTTCAATACTGTTTTGTTCTAGGGGTGCCACAGTTTCTAAAAAATAAGGCTTGGGAATATAAAAATTATCAAACACCTATATAAATTATCCTCCTGAAAACTTCTTGCCATACCACCAATACCACTGCCATAACATTAGAACTTACCAGAACCCAGAATATCCATGTCATTACTAGATTCGTAGTCTTCATTCATTTCACTGAAGTCTATATATTCATTATTCTAGGATAATATAGATTAGTATTTAGAATAAAATGAAAAAAATGTACTTGTTTTATATTCTGACTGTTAAGCATAAATATAAAGATGACATGATGAATGTTTAAACATTTTTAACTGAACCAGAAATTGAAATCCTAAGTAAATAAAAAAACAAATTTCTTAGATTTGATAAGACCATGGCAAATTTGGTTAACCGTTTCTATGAAATTTATAATTTAATCAGAGTAAATGAATAAAAACAGGAAGTCATGATTTTAATTCTTTCTGTCCATTTTTTCTTTTCCCCGTAAAAATAAACCATTTAGGCAATTAAAGAATATAATCTCAAGCTTCTCATAAAAATCAAACATTAGGGCGCCTGAATGGCTCACTGGATTAAGGCTCTGCCTTCGGCTCAGGTCATGATCTCGGTGTCCTGGGATCAAGTCCCGCATCGGGCTCTCTGCTCAGCAGAGAGCCTGCTTCCCCCCTCTCTCTCTGCCTGCCTCTCTGCCTACTTGTAATTTCTCTCTCTGTGTGTCAAATAAATAAATAAAATCTTTAAAAAGAAAATCAAACATTATCCTACCTTATTTTAAATGCTTAGAGCTGTTCAAGTATTAACAGCTCTAAAAGCCGAAGCTAGAGAGTTTTGCTAGGTTATCTTAGTTGATGAAGAGAAAAACAATAACCACAACAGCAACAAAATAGGCTGTATCTAAACAGAACCTCATTTCAACTAAGTATCCACTACATTAATGTTATCATAATTAGCTTTTCTAAAAGAATACACACTTTACAATGAATGAAAACTTAATTGTATCTGAGATCCTAGGAATGTTAGGAAAGAAAATACCTTTTTAGACAGAAGCATTTCTGTCTCAAGAAGAGTGATACGACTTAGAAGATTAGTCCATGTTTTTTCATTTACCATCACTTTTCCTTTCATTTTTTCTTCCAAAGAGTCTAATCTACTCTCTACCAAAGTCAGTTTCTGAAGCTTTTCTTGGCATTCAACAAGCATAGTCTGTAGTGCAGTAATCTCGGGATTGATTTGAACATCCTAAAATGAATAGAGAGGTTAAAAATTATAGTACACCAACTAAAATTCCTTTAAAATTCAATGTATATTCAGTGCACTGTGTTATGTCAGTAGTTACAACAGGGTATCGTGTGAGAATTGAGTGCGATCTGGAGAGACAGAATGCTTGGACACTGAAACTACCTTATCTGAGGTGTATGACCTTGGGGTCTCAATTTCCTTATATATGTTTAAAAAAAAACAAAACAAAACAGAAAACAACCCAGTGCCTACTTTATGCGGTTCTTGTGAGGATTAAATTAATTTGCATGAAGCTCTTAGAACAACACCTTGTGGTATGAGAAAACTGTCACCAACTTTTTTGTAATAGCCCCTAACACAAAGCTAAGAGGGAGTGACAAAGAAATGACAGTGCATTGAGACTGTTCAGTTTGCTAGAAAAAGGAATTAAGCTTCATGACCCTGTGTTAATTTTTATAAGGGACAACTGTATACTGTGATGTAGAGAAGTTATAAGAAAGAGAAGATAGAAAAGTTTAAGCAGGAGCAGTACAGATTAGACACTATAATAGGGTTTAAGACAATAAGTAATAGGAAAGGTATTCTAAGAGTGAGAGAGGGATGGCGAGGGCCCAAAAAGGAAAATGAAATGGCATGAGAATACCAGTTTCTCCATTCATTAAGGACGGGCATAGATAAACAGAGAACCTTCACTGTACAAAGTAGTATATTACAGTCTCTCACCAGACTGTAAATTCCCTGAAGCATCTTTTTCTTACCCATAACACCTGGTCCAGTACCCTAAACATAAGCGGCAAATAATATCTGTTGATCCTTTACAGTACACTTATTTATTCTTAAATAATGGTAAAAGGTGTTGTATTATGATTCGAGACTCAAAAGGTTAGAGGCATTCCAAAGTTTAGATGCTGAAGTAATCATGTACATCAAAGTAAGAAATCCTTGCATCTGTTAAAGAAGACCAAAATTCTTACTTGTTGTTCAGACTTGATTTCAGGGAACTTTACTTCAGGAATCTTTATTTCAGCAGTCTTTAAGTTACACACATCAAATGTTTCACTAACATCTGTTACAGTACTTATCGTATCTTCAGGCATGTTAACACCATCTTCATTATACAGGTGACGGATCACCACAGCTCTTTTCTGCATAAAGGAAAATACGTCAGAGCTGCTTCAATGGTTTCCTCATAAAATTATTTTAAACATAGACATAATAACTTTACAGAAGAAGTATCTTTCTTCCCTTTAAGATTTATCAAAGTTTAAATAACATATTAAGGTATATATCAAACACTACTGATTAAACTGTTATTACTATTACTAATGTTTTGTGTTATGAAATTGTGGTCCTGATTTTTAAAGCATTCTTATGGACCAGAAAAACTGAAATACCTATTCAATGATGTCTGGGATTTGACTCATATTGTTTCAGATTTGGGGAGAAAGATGCTAGAAAAGTGGTTACAATAAAGATGAAACAAGATTAAGGAGGGGCTGGGACCCCTGGATAGTTCAGTTAGTTAAGAGTCTGCCTTTAGGGGCGCCTGGGTGGCTCAGTGGGTTAAAACCTCTGCCTTTGGCTCAGGTCATGATTCTAGGTTCCTAGGATCGAGCCCCACATCAGGTTCTCTGCTTAGCAGGAAGCCTGATTCCTCCTCTCTCTCTCTCTGCCTGCCTCTCTGCCTACTTGTGATCTCTGTCTGTCAAATAAATAAATAAAATCTTAAAAAAAAAAAAAAAGTCTGCTTTCAGCTTGGGTCATGATTCCAGGGTCCTGGGATCAAGTCTCACATCAGGCTCCTTGCTTAGGAGGGAGCCTATTTCTCCCTCTGCCTGCCACTCCCCCTGCTCGTGCTCTCTCTCTCTCTAACAAATAAATAAATAAAATCTTAAAAAAAAAAAGATTAAGGAGGGGTTGATAGACTTCTAATAGTGGGAATGGGTAATTTTTAAAAGATTATTTATTCATTTATTTGACAGAGAGAGAGAGAAAGAGAGCAAGCAAGGGGAGCAGCAAGCAGAGAAAGAAAGAGAAGCAGGCTCTCTGCTAAGCAGGAAGCCCGATGTGGGGCTCAATCCCAGGACTTGGGATCATGACCCAAGCAAGCCCAAGGCAGATGCTTAACCAACTGACCCACCCAGGCTCCCTGGGAATGAGTACTTTTATGAATGTTTGGAACATTCCATAATAGGTTGCCACATAATTTACATATAAATAATCAAGAACTGGCTCCGTGAAGGGGACCATTGCAATTTTTTTCTAATAAACAAGCCAGAAAATATTAGACCTTCATCTAACAATTCAAACTTAATAATGACAAAGAGAAAGTCCTAAGAATAAGGCATGAGGTCAAACTATGCACTCACACAAGCCTTTTCTGCCTACTTCCCACTACAGACAGACTACATATGCACTATAAAGATGTCATATAATGTAAGATAGAATTCACAAATCATACTCTACAGAGAAGATACTGGGAAAAGAAACCATTTGCTTGAGTACTGACTCAATCACTACCCATAAAGTAGTGACTCTAACTTTTCTAAGTTGGAAAGATTATTTATTTCCAACTTTTCTAAGTTGGAATACTTTAAAAATTTACTCAAATTTCTGTTAATTAAAGATCTGGTGGCACTGATTAAATTTGATTAATAAGGAAACCTGGGTGTCTCAGTTGGTTAAGCGGCTGCCTTTGGCTCAGGTCATGATCCTGGGATTGAGCCCTGCATCGGGTTCCCTGCTCATCAGGGAGCCTGCTTCTCCCTCTGCCTCTGCCTGCCACTCTGCCTGCTTATGCGCCCTCTCTCTATCTCTCTGACAAATAAATAAATAATCTTTTTAAATAAATAAATAAACAAATAAATTTTCATTAATGACAAAGAATACTTTGTTCTAAGAAAACTAAAACAAACTTAATGCCTTGAAGTTTTGTACCTTACTGGGACAATTTAGATCATTACTCAGCCCCAAAACTGAAATAGAAGATTGAAAATATATTTAGTTTTATCAACTCATATTTAGTAAGTACTTACAGTGCCTGTACTAAGCACAGAAAGGTTACAAAAAAAGCTGTATAATAAAATTCCTGTTCATATAAATTCCAGTTGGGGAGGGACACTATATATAAACCATTTAGAAATTAGAAAATAAAATCATATAAAACTAACAAGAGTTAGATAAGTTAGAGATTCAAGTTTACAAGAAGTATGGGCAATTATTCAGAAACAATGTGTCTTTTAATTCCTTTTCTTATTGCTCTTATTACATGTTGCAAAACGGTTATATTAAAAAAAGTAATTAAGAAATTTCTCCCCCAGTAAAATGTCATTCTTAATAGATTCTACTTTTAATAGATTCTATTAATATAACTCATGCAGTTTTGACTGGGGAGAAATTCTCTAGATTTTATCTCAGCCAGAAACTATTCGTATCTTTTACCTAATTACACCTTGATTACTTGATATTCTATCCTTCAATCTCAGAAATGGTTTGCCCAAAGTGAAAGACAGCTGAAAATATACTAATTGCTATAAAGTAATATTTTGGCCTCAATGTCTCTTGAAGATAGAAAAGCTATCTCTAAAGGCATTGGACTCATTCATCCACTAGTGCTCGAAGGAGACAAGGGTAGGTTATTTATTAACAACAAAAAAAAATGTTCAAAAACCTAACCCAAAACCAGATTATATATGTAGGGACTATCAATCACTGGATAATATATACTCCTGGTATAAAAATATGGACATATGCAAATGAATCATCATAACCTATCTCTATAAGTAATGGTATGCTCTTCAAACATTCCCATGTTTTCAAAAAACTAGATACATAATTAAGAGTACATGTCAAGACCACATAACATAACCTTCCCAAATCACAGCTATTCTATCTGGGCAATGAGACAGAAGTAAGCATTAGAAACATACAGAGAAATATTCGTCAATTTTACATGTCTAACCTCTTATAACATGAGGAGTGTCCTCTAGATAATATGGTATACATTGTTAAAAATCTTTTACTATATCTGATTTTTTTTTAAAAGATTTTATTTATGTTTGATAGAGAGAGAGATCACAAGTAGGCAGAGAGGCAGGCAGAGAGAGAAGGGGAAGCAGGCTCCCTGCTGAGCAGAGAGCCCAATGAGGGGCTCGATCCCAGGACCCTGAGATCATGACCTGAGCTGAAGGCAGAGGCTTAACCTACTGAGCCACCTAGGCGCCCCTGACTAAAATGTTTTACTAGCTACTAGTCAGAAAAGTGAAACTTGTACACTGATTAATTAGGTAGATAATTCTTAGCACTGACACATTTTCTTTCTATTTTCCTACCTTTCCTGAAGTCATAAACCTGCCAGTGATATCAATGCCAACAGGTTCTGCAGATGTCTTCTCAGTGCTTGAAGAAGGTTCTGACTTAACAGAACTGACTTTCTTTCTCTGTTGTGAGGGAATCTTTAAAAAAAAATAAAATATTAAGACTTATTTTATGTGAAAGCTGATATTTAAATTATATTATTTAAATTTTCATATATGAAATACAACTGCCAAATGATAAGAAACTAATGAGACATACATGTCTTTTGAAAACTAAGATGTGAAGAAAATGTGTTATCAGAACTGTTAGCTTAGGACTAGTAGCTCAAAGTCACAAATGTGTAAAAACAAGTGACCAGTAGTTAAAGCAAACATTCAGGTGTACGGTTATCCAGTAATTGTACTTCTGTGTTAGTTTGCTATCTAGGGTCCTGACTTCCTACATTAAAATACTGGGCTACTTGGAATAAGTTAAAATCAATTAACAAAGTTACCTTCTCAAGACTACTCAATTCCTTGTGCTTTTTCATCACACAATTCAAAATATCACAAATAATTTGAATTTTCCATTCTGCAAATCCACATTGGAGAAACTGCTTTTTTGTTAAGATTGGTTTATAATTAAATTGATCACGAAGAAGCTGTAAAGAGGGAAAAGACCAAAATCCAAAAATCATAAATGGCCACCCAGTCAGGAATGTAATAACATCTTTGAGAGGAAAAGGAGGACCAAGCCATTAGATTAAGGGTATTAAAGAGATTCATAGGGGTGATATGAGTCATAAGTAGGAGATAGGTATTTACATAGAAAACAGCTAGTTAGGAAGTAGCAGAGAATAGAGATGACTGTCTAGGGAGATGAAAAAATATAGTCAATGATGAAAAAGTTTAAACAGCCTCATTGGTACTAGAAAAACTCCTTAACTTACTAGATAATAAAGAATAATACCATACCAGATGTCACAAAAATAAAAAAATTTAATTCCTCCACGACATGTTCAGTAGGCCTCTGTGTTTCAATGTCTCATTTGTAAAGTAAAAGAAATAGACAAGACCAGCATTTTTCAAAGCCTACATTGTAGAACCCTAGGATTTCTTAGAAGTGCCTCTTAGGTTTCCATGGAAGCTTGCTGGGGTTAGAGGCAAAGATAGGGAAGACTAAACAGAGACTCTACACATAAAAGGTACCATTTCATCAAATGCAATTCGTTATTTAAAAAAAATTAGATTTGATAAATGGGTTTTATTATTTTAACAGAAGTGAGAAAACCAGTGCTTGAGTAAAAATTAATGATAATCTGGAGGTATTTTTTAATCATGAGATTAAGTTCAGTGTACATACAGTATAAATGTAGATACTGGACTAGATATAAGACATGGTCCCAGGCATCAAGGAACATAAAATCTCAAAGTTATAGTTTCCTCTTACTAATTATAGTAATCATAATTCTATAAACTACAAATTTTACTCAATAAAGTCACATTTCTAAATTCTGCAATATGCCAAATTTTACTAAAATTTTGATATAAAAAGAGCAAATGGTAACCAATGGCAAATTTTTACCAAATGCCACTTATTAGATTATAAAACTTAATGGGAACTTAAATTATCTTGATTATAATAGGGACTACGTCTAAATGAGAAATGCATATGAAAATACTGTCAAATAGATGTGGTTCACATATATTTAAGGGGTTATAAAACATTACTCTTAAAAAGTCATTCAATGACTTCTGAAATAATTATTTCATAAACTCAAAAATACCTTATAGACAGTATCTATAAAGCGCAAGTCATTCTTCGCTATGAGCTCTATATTGGATTCCATCAGAAGTTCTGCTACATAAGGTGAATATGAGGTAAGGGAATAGCTGATGATGGGCAAAGATGCTGCTGTATCTCCCTTTACCAAACTGTTCAGGAGAAAAGGGAAAGATATTTAATGAGCATAATACCACAAACTCAGATAAGAAAGGAAATATAAAATATGGTATCAATAATTTGTAAATTAACACTACAGCCAAATAATTAAGAGATACACAAAACCCTGTAGATTCCATCTCCTACTCTAACTCACTATAGCCAAGTTACTAAGAAATAAGTTCATTTACTTAAACAGTTAGCTCTTTAGTAATAGTACGGTCTATTTACCACAGTATTTGAGTTTCCAAAGCTTAGCCTTACTTGATCAGTCCATTTTCTCTAATTAAACAAATATACCACTTTACAGTGCTTGAATATACTTGCAAACACTTGTTACCTTACCTCATTTCCTCTTTATAATAAACCTACAAGGGTAAAATATTATGAATTCTACGTTACAGAGGGGAAACGGGGCTGGAAAAGGCATCTACTGTAACTAGGCTGATTAGTTTGCAATCCTCCACTTGTATCAAGCTCAGCAGAAATCTGTGCCTTGGTAGAGTATGCTAATTCCTCCAGTCTAGAAAGGTATCCCATTCTTCTTGGCCTATTATTCCCTCTTATGAACTATTTGGCAGATCTCAAGAAGCCTCCCAGAGAGCCACCCTCAATTTTCTGATCCACACTGATCTCTCGCAGAATGAGTCCCAGGGCATTCAGAGTCTGATGCCTTATGCTCTGTCCTGTACTCTTTTCTACTTGTCTACATATGGACCTTATTTTCTCAATGTGAAGTACCTTCACTGATTCTCCCACAACAAAGCAAGGAGGTATTTCTTTAATTAGCTAGTTATATGCGTTCGACTGAAGTAAAAATGCACTTACAGAAAACATTCATTTTCCACAAAATTCAAGACATATATAAATTTCCCCATCCTCACCTGAAACTTTTTTAAAAGGCAGAGAACAAGTATACAATGATAAAATAACAATTTATTTTTCAGGACAAATATAATTGTTCCTTATACATTTAAGCATATGATAATACTCTACCCAATGAGAAAACTATTCTAGCAACCTTGTGTATTAGCTCAAAACAGGAAATGAGAATAATACTTTTGAACAGCAAAATCTGTCCATTTTATGCACATTATGACTAGAAGACAGCCGGGGTCTACATTTAATATCACTTGTTTTAACTCAAAAATCTTGATTATCTAGTTTCTAGAGAATTTGATTGGAAATAGTAATAAACAGTTATTATAAACTAGCAGACTGACAAATAGGAGATGCTGAGAAAAAGGTTAAAAATGAGTAAGAAATATAAGAATCAAAATACGTGTGGTAGAGTGTATGTGGGTGAGGGAGGCACCCTGAATAAGCAGCTGCAAGTCATGTGACCTATTTCAAAAGACCCTGCAGAGTACTATGTAGTGAAACAGTCTAAAAATTATTATTCTTAATGATACTCCTGAGTCACCTAGAAAATCAAATATTAAATTCCAAACTCAAAAGATAGGGGAATAATTGGTACATTTTCTAAGTATTCCTATCCAGAATGTATCTTAAAATGATGCTTCAAGTAGGAAGAAGAAAATGTGGCTATTCGAACTGGTTAAGTCCCAGCAAGACAACAACATAGGACGTCCCTGTGTTAAGGAAGCAGGATCTGATTGGTACATGCTGTGGAGCACCTTCTGATTCTCACACAGAAGGCCTGGAATCGGTCTTTAGAGCTCAACTTTCTCCCATGGTCCTCATTATCCTTTCATTTTGCCATCTCTTGGGGTTAGCTCTCCCTATGGTCCATCCACATGTATATGTAAAGCATATCCCTAGAACAACCATGCTTACATGTAAAGCACATTATTCTAAGATTCTCTTTTTTTACTGTTTTAACCAACTTTACTAGTTGAACATATAGCTAATCTGGATTTGTCCCTTGACACTTATTCATTGAATGTCTAGTTAGCTCTAAAGGCACAATTCTAGATATGGGGATACTGCAGTGAACAAAACAAAGTCCCAGTCTTCAGCTTGTATTCTGAAGGGGAATTGTATTCTGTGGGGAATACTTTATTTGACAGAGAGAGACACAGCAAGAGAAGGAACACAAGCAGGGGGATTGGGAGAGGGAGAAGAAGGCTTCCCGCTGAGCAGGGAGCCGGACAGATGCGGGGCTTGACCCCAGGTCCCTGGGATCATGACCTGAGCCAAAGGCAGATGCTTAACGAGTGAGCCACCCAGGTGCCCCTTAGTGGGGAATACTTTTAATCAATAATCCCAGGTAAGAAGAGAAAAGAAATATGAAGAGGTAGATGATGAGAGTACCATATTTAGATCAGCATGAATACAGAAGAAATGCATGCTGCTACATACTACAAAAGCAAGTAAGTCATATTTGGAAAGTGAAAACTACAGCGAAAGGTTCAAGTGGGGTCTATTAAATGAGTTAGCTTAATAACAATCTTAGCATGTGGTGTAAATTGTCATAAGAAACCCATCAACTAGAATCTTCCAAATCAAAAATACCATCTAACTGAATGTGATAGTATAGCAAATTATGTAATTAATGAGATCCATTATACTTTAATGAGCTTAAAAGTTGTATAGAAACCATACCTTGTACAGCTGTATTTCGTGGTTCTACTTATAAAAGGTGTTTTAAACCTCTTGAGTTAGAATTTTTCACTGACTCATACTTAGCAAAAAATTCCTGTAATTCCCTCCCTTCTAAAACATTTTAATCATTTCAAGGAAAATTTTTTAAACAACCCAGGTAAAACCTGTCTCTGCTTAGATACACCCCCAATGTCCAGTCTTAATTCAAATCATTATCAAAAAGAACACAAATAAGTTTTATATATAGCTCACCCAACACAATCCACCTCTTGAGGATAATTTAGTGAACGAAGAACTTGTTCTAGGTTCCGTAAGCTTCTTTTTAAGTCACCAGTTGCCATTATTTAACATTACATTCGGCTCCAGCTTCTGAAATAACCTAATATTTCACCTAAAAATAAAAATCCATAAAACAATGGTTAAGTCTACTTCTGAATCTTTTATATTTTGTTCACATCTCTTACATGCACTTACCATACTTATCTTATCTTAGCTATTTCTCCACTAACTTATCTTCCCTACTGGTCCAGAGCTATCTTCTATCTACAGTATATTCCCAAATATAAGATAATGCGTTTTCCCCAAATACTTTTTCCTTACAAAAAAATAAGTTTGCCTTATGTTCATATTCTTACAATGTGTCTCATGATACTCTCCCTAAAAGTTTATTTTTTAAAAGGTACCATTTGGGGAGAGAAATCAACCTGAAATAATCTCCATCAAGGACTATCTTAGATGCTTATAATGGTTACATAATAAAATCAGTAAAAAATGGAGACAAAGGAATTTATTACAGATTTAGTCATTATTCCCAGGGCTTTGATCTCATATAGTTGCCAATAAGATGTTTTGTTTAAAAAATAAAAATAGATTAGTAAAAAAAAAATTTAGGATTCGGCTTGTAAAATACGGCAAATTAAATGCATGTTATCTTTATTTCTTTTGTTTAAACATCACTAAAATGGAAGTAAATGATTAAAAACCATATTCACTCACCAGGGCAAAATGAATTAGAGGGGATTCCACATGACAGAAAGTATCAACAAAGTTTTGGAAGATGGAAAGGAGATGATTAAGTGAAAACCAACCTAGCAAAGCAGAGACAGGCTAATTTTATCTGCCCATTTAAGAGGAAACAAACAGCCGCAAGATAAGTCCAGAAATGAAGGGCCTCTAATGCTTACGAAAGGCTAAGGGGTAAGGCCAAGGGTGTTGAAATAAGGATGATTATTTGAAAGTCCATGTAGGAGCTGCTAAACCCTAGATTTTTATTTTCTCTCCCCCCACACCCCCTCCCACATATTTTATTCAGCTAGGCAACTATCTCTCTGCTTCCCCAGGTTTACCAATGAGTTTTTAGATAATATCAGACCACTATCAAATTTTTAAAGAATAAGTTGTATGTCATTAAAATTTAAAACTTCTTTTCTAAAAAAGACATTGTCAAGAGAATGAAAAGATAGTTCACAGACTGGGAGAGAATATTTACAAATATACATATTGAATAAAAGACTTGTTCCCAAAATATACAAATAACCCTTACAAGGAAAAAAAAAAACCCAGCCAATTAAAAAATAGGCAAAATATCCGAACATTTATCTCACCAAAGAAGACATACAGATAACAATAATCATATAAGATGCTCAGTCTTGCATATCATTAGGTGATTGCAAATTTAAAAAAAGAGAGAGAGAGAGATACCACTACAGACCTATTATAATGGCTAGAATCCAAAAAACTGATGATACCAAATGCATATGGGATATGGAACAACAAAAACTCTCACTTATTGCTGGAAGAAATGTAAATGGTATAGTCATTTTGGAGGGCAGTTTAGCAGATACAAAGCTAAACAGTCTTACCAATACAATCAGCAATCATGTAAACAAGGTATTAACCAAATCGAACTTAAAAAGTATGTACCTATAACATCCTGCACACGAATGTTTATAGCAGCTCTATTCATAATCGCCAAAAAGTGAAAGCAACCAAAATGTCCTCCAATTGGTGAATGGATGAAAAGAATCATGGTATATCCATACAACAGGATATTTAAGTCAGCAATGAGGAAATAAGCAGCAACAAAAAGACATGGATGGACCTTACTGCATCTTCCTAAGTGAAAGAAACCAGTCTGAAAAGGCTACATACTGTACGATCTTAATCATATGACATTCTGGAAAAGGCAAAACTGTAGTGACAGTGAAAACAATAGAGATCAGTGATTAAACAAGGACTCAGAGGGAAGGAGAAGAGAGGACTGAATAAGTAAATGTAGGGAAATTTTTTAGGGTAGTGAAAGTATTCTGTATGATACTGCAGTGGTAGATACACAACAGTATGCATTTGTCAAAACCTATAAAACAGGATAGCACAAAGAGAACCCTAATGTATGCAACCTTTAAAAAACCATTTAAAAGCTGGGAAACAACCTCATAGAAGGGGATGCAAGGAAAAGATATTAACTAAGTAACTCTGGAAATGAGTGCAAGGCTAAAGACAAAACCACTTGCATATAAACACTGTATGCTGGTTTATAAACTATATGTAAGTTTAGAAAGTTGTTTCCCATGTACTTATGCATTAATTCTGATACATCTGTGCATGAGTTACTACAATTCCAGTAACACACACTGGGAACTGAAAAATTAAGTAAACAAGGCAGAACAGAAGTCACGTTTCTTATTGCTAGAGTAGGAATTTATAGATCAGTAAACAGAGGAGACTAGAATGAGCCATGCCTGCCTAATGGATTAGAGTTAGAAAATTCCAGTAAGAACTCATGTTCAGCTTAATATAGATACAAACAGTTATATACTGAAGTATTTCTCCATTAGTGTATATAGACAGCTAGTATATATACGTATTGCCTTTCTCTGCCAGCTGAAAGTGATTAAAAGCAACAACACCCCAACAGTAAAGAGCACACACCTCACATTCAAATCTTAGTGTGTATAATGTTCTCCAATAAAAGGAACCAGGACTCCCTGTAGAAATGGTTAATTCTAAGGCTGGGACATAACATACACAAGATGAGCCTAAAGTATTACATAGTTCCAGAAAGTGAGAAAGTATACACAAAATAAACCAATTCCAATGTGATGGGGGTATGTCAACGGGACACAGGAGACAAATGAAACAGTTCCCAATGGTCAAAAGTAAAACTATCTGAAGGACAAAATTAATTGAATACTATTGGACTATAATCCAAAGTACAAGCAAAACAAAAAATGAATTACTATAATGTCAGTGCATTAACAAGTAAAGGAGAAAGTGTTATACTATCAGTACATTTCATAAAATTCAAATTCACTCATAATATAATTCTTAGGACATTAGAAAAGAAGGAACTGTGTGCATTTGATAAAGGATATCTACCAAAAAAAAAAAACAAAAAACCAAACCAAAAACAAACAAACAAAAACCTACTGCAAACATCATGCTTCATGGTGAAATAAAGGAAACTTTCTTCCTGAGACTGGGAATGAATTTTGTTCCTCTCATCATTTCTCTTTAACCTTGTACTAGAGGTCACAGATAGTACAAAAATGCAAGAAGAAGAAATAAAAGGAATAAATGCTAAAAAGGAAGAAATAATATTGTCCTTATTCACAAATGACATAACTGTATATAATAAAAGAGTCCAAAAGAAATAAGTGAATTTATCAAGATTGCTGGATAGAAGGCCAATACATAAAAACTAGTTGTACTTCTCTGTATCCCTCAAGTAATTGTATAATTTTTAAAACAGATTTTCTATGTATAAATCAAGTAGCCTCAAAAGTATCACAAACATGTGAATAAATCTAGAAAAGATGTATAAGACCTCAAAACAAAAAACCCTAACTTTACTGAGATGAATTAAAGAAGCAATAAATAGAAAAAGTATACAACTTCTTTAAGGATTGGAAGACTCAAAAAACTGATCCACAGATTCAATGAATTTCCCCCTCCAAAAAAATTCTCAAGGTTTTTTAATGGAAATTGACAAACTGATTCGAAAATGTATCCAGAATTGCAAAAGATAAAGGATAACTATCAATCTTGATAAAAATCAAAATTGGAGGACTTAACCACTGGATATCAAGACTCATTATAAAGTTACATTTGGAATTAGTGAAAATGTACAAATAAAACAATGGAACAGAAGAGTCCAGAAAAAGACAACGCTTATATTGACACTAGATTTATAACAAAGTTGATGCTGAGTAGCCCTGGAGAAAAGATGGTCTTTTTCAATAAATGGCAATGTGTCAACTTAATACCCAGATAGAATAAATAAATCTTGACCCCTTGATGTAAATGGCACCTCACATCTTTTACCAAATTAATTCCAGGTTTGTTGAAGATCTAAACATAAAATGTAAGACAACCAGGCTTGCTGGAGATCATAGAGGAGAATATCTTTGATCTTTAGGTAGAGAAAGATCTCTTATAACTGTTAAGATGAACCACATTAAAATTAGCAACTCTGTTCATCAAAAGACACCTTCAAGAGAGTGGAAAGATAAACCACTGAGAGAAAATGTTGCTATAGAGCTATAAAACCAACAAAATTTTCATATCTAGAATATGTAAAGAATTCCCTTCAAAGCAATAAGAAAAGGAAAGACAATAGAAAATGGGAAAGAGACCCGAACAAGAACTTCACGAGAGTAAATATGTGAAAAGACATGCAATCTTATTTATCATTGGGAAATTCCAAACTAAATCCAAAATGTGAAACTATGGAACATATGAAACTCATGCAATGCTCTGGAAGGGTAAATTGGTATAATTACTTTAGAAAACTTTATGGTGATATCTACTAAAGCTGACATATAAAGGGCCTATGAAACAGTAATACAACTCCAGAGAACATATGTATGAACAGTATGGTATGTATACATGCACCAAAGGACAGAAACAATATTTGAGATTTTAAATAAAATAGTTTTTCAAATTCCAAAGAAAACAGCATGGGATTATATTGTTAAATGACTCATTGCATGGTGTAGGACTTTCATTAGATTCTCGAAGATTATTCTCAAAAGAGGTTCATATAATAAATAAATATTGATAGGTAAATAAATGGTTAAGAATCTGCTAGAAAGAGCTAGAAGGCTTCTAAATTGTAAGTTTATTCAGTCAGTAAGGCAGTGCCCAGTAACACACTTAAAAAGATCTATGTGTAACTGTCCATGGACACTCCACAGAAGGAAAACATATAACAATACCTTGAATAATGAATCCTCTGGGAATGAAGCTCCTTTAAAATGAAGTCATTAAAAACAAAACAGAACAATTCATAAATCAGGTAGAGTTAGTATAATCTTTTCCCCCAGTCAACATTCTAGCAGTTGCACAGGATACAAAATATTCCCTTACACACTTCTCTGTATTTATGTGTAACTAGAGGTAATAAGGTCAGCAATTTGCAAATCCTAAATTTAGTAGGCTTTCTATTTTAAGCCCCTAGCCATCAAATTCTGCTTCCCCCCCTTCTTTAGGAACACAGTATCTTCCTGTTCCAAGACTCCTCTCCTTTAGCAACAGAGTAAAGAACAGGTTATTGAGTATAATTTATATGCTCATGCATGGATTCTAGTCAGTATTTTTCAGTTAATCAATTACTAGTAAATATTTACATTTTTAGGTAGAGGGAATATCTGCCAAATGGGAGATAACAGGAAAAAGAAGTGATCCTGAAATCACATTATACAAAATATTAGCCAAGAAAATAAGCCTTATTAAATATCTTTTAAGATGACTAGGGGATAGATGGACATAAGGAAGCACTAAGAAAGGACTTCCCAAGACCAGCCTTTACTTTCTTGGGAAAGATGAAGTGGGAATTAATCTGGTTGTAACTGCAAAATATATATATTCTTAGGTACTGCCACTGGCCAATATAGTATTTATTGTATTAAATTCCAGACCCACCTATCTCAATATAACTCTTCTAGGGGTACCTTTTCCTAAGACATTCTATAACTTTAATATAAATTGTATCTCTCTCTGTAGACTTTAATTCTTCCAAATATATATTCCATGATTTTAGTACATGTAATTTTGTTTTACTTAGCACTTTATGGTATCTTTCCCTTCTCTGAAGTCCTGGAACATAGATCAATGTCTCATATTATTTCTACCTCTGATAATGGACTTTCTGACAACAAAGTATGTCCTTGGAACACATCCTCTTCAGTATCAGCAGAATAAATATTTTTGAAGAAGAGTAAGATACAAGTACAAGTTGGATCTGTAGGTGAAGGAGGAAAATAATAGAACAGGATAGAAAAAATAAAGGGATTAAAAAGAAGTGAGTATTATACAAAAAAATGACAGCCACTATTCTACATTTTCATGAGACTTTGCTAAATCTACTATGAAACTGAAAAACACTAAAACTAAAATATTAAGACAATCTACAAGTCATGCACATTTTAGCACAGTATTTCAGAAATGAAAAAATAACTTACTTTTTAAAAAAGGATTAATGTTTTCACTTTATAACCCTTATTAAAGGAAATTAAGGGAAAAGAGCCATTACTCTGCTTGTAGCATAGTTTCAACCATTAAGATGGATTCAATATTGCTTCCCAGCATCCTCCAGAGAATTTTCTCTGCAAGTCAGACCTGCTCGAGTAAACTTATTGGGAAGACATAGTGAAAAGGGTATACAATAACAGTTTACGGTTTTTAATGTAGCTCAATCTCATTGTGATTAGAAGTCTTAAATAATTCCTCCCAATGGAATGCCATTGAACTCAGAGTGATTTTTTTCTTCAGAACAAAGCAAGTACATTGACTTTAATGATTATAGTCCATGGCTAAGAGTTTGTGACATATCTTACAACACTACATGTTATCTAAAAACCGTGTATCAAAAATAGAGTAGATGGGGTAAAGTTCAATTTATGAAATTTTCTCAAAATGTATTAGGGGAAATACTGTTCTAAGAGTTAGGTAGAAAGGTCTGGAAAAGGGAAAACACAGAAAATTGGGCGAAAAACAATGGGGGTATGGGACAAGAATATAGCTCAATAGTACTGCTGTGTTCACATATAAAACTGCTCAAAATACAAAATATTTGTGGATAATTTTAGAAAAATAGTCTTGTGTACCCATAATTTCGGAATCAAAATGCCAAGATGGATTTTCTTCGCAGCGAGGGGGAAAAACTGTAAGTTGTCTAGAAGGCAGAGAAAAAAGGAAACTCAAAGAAATGCAAGCAGGAAAAACTCACTACTTTCACCTCTTCCTTCTAGTCAGCGTTTCGGAGTAGGATCCTTCCTCAGCTCATAGGTTCCAACTGAAGGAATCGGTCTGTAATTTCCCAACCCTAACCCTAAACTAAGAAAATTAGATGCCACGATTCTTCCTATTTCGTTGTTTATCATAACGCTATAACAGTTGGGTTTATAGGCAAGGCATATCTAGGGCTCCCCTCCCTCCATTTGATTTAAAAGGATGAAAAGGCAGACCTGGTCATTTGATCCCTTCCGTGGTTTCGGTAAGGGCCGCAGAGACAGGCTTCTTCCCCTGCTTAACCTGGGGCACACTCTCGCCAGCTTCCCCAGCAGCCGCCCAGCAAAGAGGGCCCCGAAGGCCTCTGGCCCCTCACAGCCGGGAGAGGGGGAGGTGGCATATGCGACCAGAGATAACCACCGGAGCCCAGCCTCCAGCAGCTACCGGACGCCTGCACCTCCGCGCACCCCTCGAGTCGACCGTTGGTATTTAAACAGTAGGTCGTAGCCCGCCACGCGCCGCGGGAAGACCTTCAAAGCAACCGGCTCCTCGGTGCTTCACGATTCCTCGCTGCAGATTCCACACCACATTTGTCCAGACCGCTGAGGAGACTTGACTCTGCAGAGAGAATTTTCAACAGCCAGTCCGACCCCAAATTGCAGACTAAAAGTTTGTCTAGTGTTGATGCTTAAAGTGGCTCGGGGTGCGATGTGAGAAACGGGGAATCTATAGCGAATCGTAAAGACGGGGAATAAAAATGCTTCTTCTCTAAGGCTCAGAACCCTAACGTCACTTCCGGCAACAATAGGAAACGTCAAAAGTCGGACAGTCGGCCCCTCTGGCTGCTGCAGCTTGAGGTGCGCTGAGTTCAGAGGAATCCTGTGCTGCTTCTGTTATTCTCGCTGCTGATACCTCCATCGGCGTGAACAAGTAAAGTTTGAACCGGCATCTCCATGGCCTGGGCACCAGTTCCCGGCTGAGCCATTTTCTTTTTGACTAAAAGCCCCCGCCCAGAGGCCGATTCGTCGCGGCGGCGGTGGGGATCGCAGGTCGCTCAGGTACAAGATATTTCAGAACTCTTGCGTCTTTTCTCTACATACCCTTGCTTTTCTTGGAAATAAAGACAACCGGTGTTTGCCAGTTGGCAGAAACTTGCCAACCAGCAAGACTTTGGGACCAATGGCAGTGCAGAGCACTTTGAGTGACAGTTGTAATGGCGTGTTAAAATGTAGACTCTGTATCAGGAGGCGGGAGCAGGTGTGTTCCTTGTGTTTCTAGGCCACTGGAGTATAGGTTAACTTGGGACCCAAGGTGGTGTCCCAGCCTTATTATGAAGTAAAGCCAACAATGGCAAAGATTACTCTTTTCTAGCCCAAGTGTTGCTTTTCAAGTAGAGTGTTTTCTTGATGCATAGGCAGTTTTTGGTTCTGTACTTACTTTTCAGTTATGTGAATGCAGACACTTTTACTTAAGATCATGATGGCTTTGCCGGGTACTTCAGCCATCAAACTTGTGTTACAAATTTGACGGATTATTAATTTATCTCTTGGATCTTTGTAACTGGTCTCTACTCTCTTCTATGTCGGGTTTTCCAGTTAAGTATTATACATAAATTCCAATCATCATTCAAGTTTTTTGTTTTTATTTTTAGGTTCTGTATGTAATTAGTAATTTAATGACTGAGGCTACTTGTTTTAAAAAATTGAATTTTTATTTTCAAGGATCCTAGATGTTTCTCTCCAAATCAATATATCATGATCTTTGCTACTGCAAAGTGAAGCTAATTTATGTTTTTCATTTCTGCTTTCTTTCTCCTTTTAATATTTGGAGTATGGTGACCATATTTATGGCATAGGAGGGTTTTTACCTCCCTAATGGCCTACAAAATTGACCAGATCTGAGAATGAAGGAAAAGTTTATTCTGTTTTTCAAGTTGAGTACGAAACTTCCCATTTTTAGTCAGTTAATTTTATAATGTGTCTGAGATACTGTGCTAGTTATCTATTGCGGGGTAAAAAATTACTCCAAAATTTAGCAGCTTAAAACAACAAATGTTTATTATCTCACAGTTTCTGTGGGTTGAAGATTTAGTTACAGCTTAGCAAAGAGCCACTGACCCAAGGTCTTTCATGAATTTGTAGTTTAGCTACAGGTGGGGACTGTGATCCCATCTGAAGGCTTACTGAGGGGTAGGAGGATCTGCTTCCAAATGCATGCACATGGTTGTTGGTAGGCCTAGGTTCTCCACCACATGGGCTTTTCACACAATGAATGTGGTAGCTACTTTCCCATAGGGTGAGCAATAAAGAGTGCACAAGACTGTCCATAGTCTCCTATGACCTAATCTCAGCAGTGGTATCTCACCTGTACTGCCATTGTATTAGAAGTGAGTAGTAAATCCATCCAGAAGTTTTGGGGGCTATCCTCTAGACTGCCTAACCCAGCCTGGCTGATAACATTTAGGAGTTACTAGATAGGGATACCTGAGCAAAAATGCATCCAAGAGAAGTGTAGTCAGACAAGGAGCAACGTCAACTTGTAAAAAACTAAATTTGTTCAAGCATTATCTCTCTTGGAAAAAAAGTTGTTTTTGTTTTTTGTCTTTTTTCCCCCTACTAATTATAGAAGAAGCATTTACTATTTTTCTTGGGAAATTATGCCTCATGAGGGATGATGTGCATGAGAGGAATGTTTGTATTTTTAGGGTCTACATGAGCAAAGCATATCACAACTGGAGATTGTGTATTTCTTACTCATTGTCATTTTATATGGTTGACACTGTACCAAAATAAACATGACCATAGGTAGCTCTTAAGCAGGATAGAGGTTAGAAAAGCTAGAAGTAATGCTTTTCTAGTATAGAAAGAATGCAAGTCATTGGCTGTCTTTATGTTATTGTGAGATCAAATAAGGATGGGAAAGGTGTATCTTAGAACAGAAGTGTGTTTTTCATGTCTGTTTTCAGCATTATTATTAGGTGGCAGGTACCACCTTCTATCAGCATCACCTGGCTGTCCATCACCAGCACAGCTTCTGTCAGTGAATCACATAACCTTCTTACAAATTAAAGGTACATATAGGCTTTCAGGGCTTGTTGTGACACTGTTTGGAGGATGATCTATGGTAAAACCGCATACACTTCTTCCAGGTTTAAAAGATGTTGTAAAGCCTTACCTGTCAGTAAAGTATTAGTCAGGTTTATATTTTATAACCTAAGTGCTTAACACCAGCCTAAATGTGTCAGTTCTCAAAGAATAAGTTTGACTTTTAAGTTGAGATTCCCTGTCAGGTTTACATATTTCATTTATAGTAGGTTACAGCCGATTAATGAATGTGATTTGGGGCCCTTATATATTTGCAAAATTTTAAACATTTGCTTGAGAAAATAACACAGTTGAGACGCTTCCAGCCACGAAATACCTTATGATACTAATGGCTAAATAAGTGAAAACATACCTTGTAATTTATTATGTGATCAATTTAATAGGGAATGTTTGTGTGTTTACTGTGCTTTTGTGTAGATTGAGTCATTTTCCTCTTTTCATAATATAAAACCATTGATTTACCAAGAGATTATCTTCCTTGATCACAGCGCATTGAAGTTAGTCATGCAAACTTAATAATTTTACAGTTTACTACTTAGCCAAATGCTATGTGCAACTATTCTACATTTTGATTCACATTTGGAAACTGAGGCTAATCCTTTGGCTGGCCTGTGATTAATGCATCAAAATCATTGTCTGTGAAATACACATCTAACTCATTGCTTTCTCATTGAATTATTTAACTATTTTAAAACAACTTTAATTAAAGATATCCACTTCTAGGAATTTGTATTCCCTATATCTTTTATTTTCTTATTTTGTTTTTCTAACAAGTTTATTGATACACATTCTATAATAAAACTAAAACACCCTGACTTGATTAAATTTTACATTTTATTTGGGACAAATAACTTTAGTGACATAGAGATGATCAAACATAACTGTGGTTTCAATGTTAGGCATTGGGTTTAGTCATGAACATAGGGGAAAAGAGATGGAAAGAACAGATGCTTACATACACACATTCACCCTTCCATCAGCTCTTCATTTTATTTATTTATTTTTAGGGTTTTTTTTTCTCACTTAATTTTTATAGAATCATAGAATTTTACAGCTAAAAGAGACCTTAGGGATTGATCATCAGTTTCAAAACCTTTGTTTTACAGGTGAGGAAACGGAGACATAGAAATTTAAGTGACTTTCCCAATACAGTTGGTAAAGAGGAGGAGCCTGAATCAAATCTAGGTTTTATGTCTCTTCATTACTAGATATTTTCTCATCTCATTTCTGACTTTCATTATACTCAGGCTGCCCTCAATATTTTAGTATCTTGTTTTATTTGTCTAAAAGCTGTTCAGTGAGAATTACAGTTTTTGTTTTGCTTTGTTTTTTTAATTCCTCAACTCCCATAGGGATGGCTATTTTGGTTAGTGAGCATGGAGTGTGGTGTGCCCCAGGGAAGTGGGTTGGGATATGGTGCTGTGGCAGTTGCTGATCACAAGGGGTTTGAGTAAATAGTGCAGTTAAGTAAGAACCAGTAATGCTGGTGATAAGTATAATTGTTTTTGCTTTAAAAGTTAAAACAGGTGAGAAGTATGATAAATTTATTTTATTTAAAGATTAAAACAGTGGGATATTTCTTGTAAACTAAGCCAAAAAAATTTAAATAAGGCTAAAATTCTCAGCTTTTGGATTACATTTAAATGACACATTTTAATTTTTGCATTTGTTTAAATGCCATTTGGTAACACTCATTTTAGAATCAAATTACAGAACTGGAAAAAAGCTTCAGAAAGTAATATTGTAAATCTTTTTGAATTAAAAAAAAAAAAACCCACCTACAAATGGTATGCCTTTTAGTAACACAAACTGCTCTTGCAGAACCAGATCTTTAAATTTAATGAGTGGGTTTTTTTTTATGTGTTTAACGTACCTTGTGACCTCTTAGTACTTAGCTATTTCCCTTTTTCTCCTTAGAAAGACCTCCTTGTGGGCTTACCCTTCCTTCTTTCTCTACAGTTGTTGCCACTCAGTTTTAGGGGTGTGATTGGTTATCATGTTTTTTTCTTCTTTTTTTTTTATTCTTTCTTTCTTTCTTTTTTTTTTTTTTAATTTCTCCACCTAGTGTGTTCTAAACTACTTTGGTGGTCTGTTCTTCTGGAAGTAGAGAAATAAATGCTGGGCTGCCCATTTGATTCTAAATGTATTGTAGACAATATTTCATCAGAGCATTTCTCATATTCTTATGCCATAGAGTAATATCACATCACAAAGATTTTTAAAACCTAAAATAATCAAAATCTGATTGTTACTTTCTAATTGAGAATATTGAAAATCTCTAAAAAGATAAAAGTAAGTGAATCTCCTTGTCTTTAAGTCTTTATAAAATTAACATTTTAGAGATAACATTTCTGGCACACATTTTAGATCTTTATCTAAGATAAGAAATGTCTTATTTCTAAATTCCACTGTTCAGATGTTTAAGAATTACTGAATAAAACTAACTTTGATAATGAGTTATTTTAATTAGATTATTTGTATGCCAATCCTCCCACACCTGTGCTTTAACAGTGTTTGCCCAGGAAGAGACTGATGGAATTGGTTTGCTTCAAACAAAAGTATTTAAACACGATTGCTTTTTTGATCCCCCAGATTCATTTCTATTCTTCCCATCTTCCACATGTATTTTCTACTTAAATGGTGTGTAAGCCATTCTTTATTACATAGAGTCATCTCCACGGTATGTGCTATTTGAATGCTTGGTGCTATGGAATTACTAAAAGCACTAGTGCAATTACCCTTTTCTTATAGAATAGTATTTTATTTGATGTTTAATTTGTTACCTAGACACATTTTGGTTAAAGTTGCTTGCCATTTTGTAGATAAGCTTTGTATTAGATATATAAGGGCTATTAATAAATCCTATATTGTGCTTTTTTGAAAATACTCTACTCTTGAAAAGAGTAACAAGACATTACAAATACAGTTAAAAATACTATCTATTTTAGAAACAGCCATCTACTGCATAGAAAAGTGTTATGGTTCTTAGAAACGTTAATAAATTGGTGGCTAATATAGTCATTGGTGATTAATTTATACTGCCTTTAGATAGAAGTGTCATTATGTGATGTTATACCAGTTTCATGTTGTCTAAAACTGTATTTCCCTTTTTAAAAATGAGAAAACTACCTCTAAAATCATGTCAGAAAAGTATTATTGTTTCTTGGATTTTTGCATTAGAAAAAAAAAAGTGAGTCAGGACCTACATACTGTTTTACCAATTAAAAGATGTCTTTATATGTTATCTCAATTAAGACAGCAATCCTGTAAAATAGGAGTGATTTCCCCCATTTTATGGGAAACAGAAGTTCACAAACCTTGTTTGAAATACCTAAGGTCATACAGCATATGGCATAATTGGAGCTGTAACTCTTATTTTTTTTTTTAAGGTTTTATTTATTTATTTGAGAGATAGAGATCACAAGTAGAGAAGCAGGCAGAGAGAGAGGAGGAAGCAGGCTCCCGGCTGAGCAGAGAGCCCGATGCCGGGCTGGATCCCAGGACCCTGGGATCATGACCTGAGCCGAAGGCAGAGGCTTTAACCCACTGAGCCACCCAGGCACCCCAAGCTATAACTTTAAATTCACCCTCCAAGAGTAGCAGTGTCAAGAAAACTTACACATTTTTCTCAAGCAGACATAATATAGCCTACATTCTCTAAACTCAGCATAATAAAACTAGAAATAAACTTCAAAAAGTGAAAAAGGCCTGAATACCTATTTTTTAAAAAAAATAGGCTCTTCCAAATAATTATTACATCAATGCACAATGAAAGTATTATTCTTAATGTTGCTGTTATTGTAATGGAAACCAGGATATGTAAGAATTTAGGAGATTTAAACAAAACTTACTTGATTTTTAAAATATTTTTGATAAAATTATTTCTATACATTAGAAATTATATCAGTTGAAGCAATCCAAATTTACATTAGTTTATGTACTTTGATTTTTATTGAGGTAATAATACCAATTTTCTCTTTAATGTATTTTGCATTTACATTTTTATTAGATCAAGGAGGAGGCACATAAACATCAATCTTTTAGCATTTATACCTTTACCCAGTTATGATACAGCCTATGTAAATAGTTAAAACATAGTGTTCGTATCTTTAAGGATTTGTATCCTTGATCAAGTCTTCTTTTGACCTGTATGGTAAGTTCCATGAAATCAGAGAAGATTCCTAGGGTGTCTTTTTTTTTTTAATTTTTAAAAAATTTTTTTAAAGATTTATTTATTTGAGAGAGAGAGAGCACACAAGCTAGGGGAGGGGCAAAGGGAGAGGGAGAGAGAACTTCAAGTAGACTCCCTGCTGAGCTGCAGAGCCCTAGGTGGCTCTCAAGACCCTGAGATCACAACTAGAGCCAAAATCGAGAGTCACTGCTCAACCGACTGAGCCACCCAGGCACCCCTGATTCTTTTTTTTAAAGCCGTTTATTGAGGTATTATTCACATACCATAAAATTCACCCATTTTAAGTATACAATTTGTCCCCCCTTTTTTGAGGTAATTGTGGATGCACATGCAGTTTCAAGAAATACACAGATTTCTTGTACTCTTTACCTAGTTTCCATTGATGGTAACAATTTGCAGAACTATAATATACTATCACAACTCAGACATTGATATTAATAGTCCATCTTTTTTATTTATATTCTCCCAGTTGTATTTTTACTCCCATGTGTAAATGGGTATATGAAATTCTGCACAGGTTCCCGTATCTGGCATCACAGTCAAGGTACTGAACAGCTCAGATACCACAGGGATCCCTTATACTACCCTTTTATGATTATACCCACTTCCCTCCTGGGTAATGATGGTGAGCATGTCCCCATATGCTTATGTGCCATTTGTCATATCTTCTTTGGTGAAATATCTGTTCATGTCTTTTGTCCCCTTTTTAATTGGAATTTTTTATTTCTTTACTGTTGAGTTTTGAGAGTTGTTTATGTATTCTGGATACTAGTCCTTTGTCAGATATGAAGTTTTCAAATATTTTTTTATCAGTCTGTACATAGCTTGTGTTTTAATCTTCACATGGTCTTTCGAAGAGCCAAGTTTTTGGTTATAGAGGTGCACTTTGTCTGTTTTTACTTTTATGGATCATGCTTTTCATGTCAAGTATGAGAACTCTTTGCCCAGTCCTGGATCCTCAAGATTTTCTTCTATGAATTTTAGGTGAAGTTTAGGTCAAGGTTCATTTAAATCGGTTTTTATTTTTATCATTGTTTACCATTCATCCATTTGTTCATTCAACAAACATTTACTGATCACTTTATAGATCTAAGTACTGGATTTATCCATGTAGCCTATTGTGTGGAATCAATTCCTCATCTAAGTACTTACAGTCAGTTCTTACTTTGCATGGTACCATGTTAATTGAAATGAGCATATTAGAGATGTGGCCTCGCTTTGCACAGTCCCATGGTTACTATTAATCGCTACCCCAATACTGTACAAAGCAAGGACTGCCTCTATACAGGCATACCTAGGAGATATTAAGTGTTTGCTTCCAGACCATCACAATAAAGCAAATCAGATGAATTTTTTGGTTTCCCAATGCATATAAAAGTTGTTTACTCTATACTGTAATATATTATGTGCAATAGTATTATATCTAAAACATGTACAACCTTAATTAGAAAATACTTTATGGCTAAAAGATGCTAACCATAATCTGAGCTTTTGGTGAGTCATGATCACTGATCACAGACCACCATACAAATATAATAATGGAAAAGTTTGTATTGAGAGAATTACCAAAATGTGACATAGACTCAAAGTGAACAAATACTGCTGGGAAAATGGTACTGATACACTTGCTTGTTGCAGGGTTGCCTGAAACCTTCAATTTCTTAAACTCACTATCTGTGAAGTGTAGTAAAGCAAAACACAATAAAACAAGGTCTGTGTGTATATACATTTTTTAAAATTTGTATTTCTTTTAATAAACTAAATAATAAACTTTAGGGATGCCTGGGTGGCTCAGTCGGTTAAGTGGCTGCCTTCAGCTCAGGTCATGATCCCAGCATCCTGGGATGGAGTCCCACATCGGGCTCCTTGCTCCACAGGGAGCCTGCTTCTCCCTCTGCCTCTGTCTGCCACTCTGCCTGCTTGTACTCTCTCTATCTCTCTGACAAATGAATAAATAAAATCTTTAAAATAAATAAATAATAAACTTTAAAAAGCACAACAGGTGGGTTCCAAAGTATTGTCTTAGTGAACATATTTGAGTAAATATTAGTATTCTGTAATTAATATGCTTAAAATATGAATCTCAACAATTGCAACGTTGATTTTTTTTTTAAGATTTTATTTATTTATTTGTCAGAGAGAGAGAGAGAGAGAGCGAGCACAGGCAGACAGAGTGGCAGGCAGAGGCAGAGGGAGAAGCAGGCTCCCCGCCGAGCAAGGAGCCCGATGTGGGACTCGATCCCAGGATGCTGGGATCGTGACCTGAGCCGAAGGCAGCCGCCCAACCAACTGAGCCACCCAGGCATCCCTGCAACGTTGATTTTAAAGATCTAAAAAATTAACATACTATTCACAAACCACTTAAAAATTTTAATTAGTGGTCTTCTAAATATCTGTAGTAGAAATTTCCTCTTATTAATTGACAGATTTATTTTGTGATACTGCCAAAGGAACTTTGACATGTTGAATCATTCCGTGAAGTCTTAAAAGTTTTCATTTCTAGAAACATTGATCGTGATTAAAGATGGTAGTAGTACTTAAGTGCCAAAAAAGTTATCTCTTGTAACTGACTGATGACTAAGTATTTGCCTTACTTGCCAAACTTTGTTTATATGTATATAGTATGTAAATCTAGGCCAAGTTAGTTGATGCTTCTTACTTAATGTATTTACTAGTTTTTTTCTCCTAGCAAAGGTAAATGTCATCTCTCCAAATTTCACAGATCCTAAATTAATGAAAATTAGAAGCAAGACTATAACGACTCAGGTAATTAATTCCAAAATAATTGGATGTACTCAGAAATGAAAAAAACAACATAAGATTATTATTTAAAGAGGGTTGAGAGAGGAATACAAAACTACCTGTTATTGTAAATTACCTGCTGTGGGCTAGGTTTTCTAAATGTTATCCCCTCTAAATCCCATGGGGTAAGAATTATCCATTATTGGGACACCTGGGTGGCTCAGTAGGGTAAGTGTCTGACTCTTGGTTTTGGCTCAGGTCATGATCTCATGGGTTGTGAGATCCAACCCCATAAAGGGCTCTGTGCTAGGCATGAGATTCTCTCTCTCCCTCTGTCTCCCCTCCCCCATAAATAAATCTTTAAAAAAATTATCCATTATTTTACTAATGAGGAAAATGAAGACCAAAGACTATAGGTGAATCAGATTCTGTGTCTCAGCTTGAGCCAGATCTTTTTTCACATCAAACCCTATGAGAAGAGAGCTGCAGCTGGGAACAACAATCGAGGTAATAAGCAGTGACAGAGAAAGAAGAGATGAGAGCCAGTGATGAAGAAACAGATGGTAAGATTGCCTTTGCCATCTGTGGGCTCAAACAGTTCTGGGCATAAGGTTTGGTGGTTAAGAATAAAGTCTTTGGATTCAGACCTAAGTTTGAATCCTAAATTTTAAATTTGTCAACTAGGAGATCTCAGGCAAAGTTGCTTAACCTCTCTGGGTCAAAGTTTCCTCAGGTATAAAATTAGAATAATAATTTCTACCTATTAGGATTATTGTGAGGATTAAAATGAGATCATATATAAAAGCTTTAACAGAGTACTCAGCACAGAGAAAGTATTTAATGGTGGTTTATAGTACAAAAACAATATTAAAACAATATTATTGTTTAATGTTTTTATTAGGTATTATATACATAATATGTACAGAAGGAGGGAACACAGCCAGGAATTCCAAGCCTTAAATATGAACAAAAAAAGTTAAAAAAGGGTATTTTTTCCAACTTTATTAAAAAAAAAGTCCTCCATCCTTTAAAAATTTCGATCAAAAATGGCAAAAGTAATTCTTGCTATTTTGATATTTTCTTTGATAGAGTCTCCTACTAAAACATGTACTTAAGCCATAATGCCAGGCATTTATTTCTAGTGATGATTTTCATTGTGTATTACACTAAACCCTCGAGCAGTAATTTTTAAACTGCATGTACGTGTAACAAAGAACTTTTTCAAATTCACATGCCTGGATTCCACACCAAATTTTTATTTACAGAAAAGTTGTAAGAATAATAAAAATAACTAGTATATACTCTTTACCGATATTCATCAATTTGAAAATTTTTCCAGCATTGCTCTATCACTCTCTCTATGTAGAGATAGATATTACTGTTCTGAACCATTTGAGACTAGGTTTCATATATTATGCCTTAATACTTCAGTGTGTTTCCTAAGAACGAGAATATACTGTGATATAGCCACTGTACAGTTACCAAATTCAGGAAATTTAACATTGATACAATATTTTATCCAGTCTTCAGCCCATATGTCTAGTTTTTCAGTTATCCCAAAAATGTCCTTGAACTATTCCTCAGCTTTTCTTTGGCTTCACAGCATTTTTGAAGATAAAAAATTCTGTCATTTTGCAGACTCCATTTGGGTTCATTCCTCTGATATGCCTCATGTTTAGAGTCAGCTTACATATCCATGTTTGGCTGGAATACTGCATAATGGATGGTGTGCCCTTCTCAGGATATCATGGCCAGAAGCACATGTAGTCCATTTGTCTCTTACTGATAAATGTTAATTTTGATCGTTTGGTTAAAAACTATCTTCATAATTCTGGTAACTAATGAGTAATGTGTAGAAGATACTTGATACTTGAAGATGCTGTAAGTATTCCATTTTTGACCAGATTCCAGATCCAGCATCCACTCATAATTTTTGCCAGAATTATTTTTCCCACAATGATTATAAAATGATTCTTCCAACCCATTATTCATTTTATCTTTATTAGTTGACATTTTCCTGTAAAGGAGACCTTTCTTTTCTCCTTTATTTATGTATTTATTGATCATCAGTGTAAACTCTTGAATCCTTTTCTTTTATGTGATGGATTTTAACCTATTACTGCCTTTATTTTATTTTGATGCTCAAATTGTCCTAAGTTTGACCAATAGGAGCTTTTTCATAATAGCACCTAACATCCCCTTTGACATTCTCTAATTGCTTTTGTTTTGTTTTGTTCTGTTTTGTTTTGATTTTATTTTCTTTAGCTCACTGGACATTCTTAATCTGCACTTAAGAAACACTGCCTTAGGATTTTTTGGTAGCCCTTGAGGGGGTCCCAAGTGGACTAGAAAGGTTAAAGTTGGGAGAAAGATGTTATCTTTTTACTATATTTATATGTTACAGAGCTTCAGTTGGTTCCTTCTCTAAGCAAACTCTCAAAAATATGTAATATGTAGAGTTTATGATTTTGTTTGTTAGATTATGATTAAAATTAACTTGTTAACTTTTGTCAAAGAGTCACTGGATGAAATCAGCAAAAAATAAGCCAAGCAATCCTTGTGCAAATGTTTCAGGCACACTTTAATGATTGAACTTTGCATCTTTAAGACAGTAACATGTTGAATTGTAGGTATATGCACCTTTATACAGCTGGTAGCCCTTGCTTTGGGATGATTGGTTTGATAGCCATTATGCTGGGCCACTTATAAATGTTAGAAAAGAAGGGGAGTCTTTTCTCTAGGGTTCAGTTCCTTTAGAGGAAACCCGTCTTCATTCAACCTGGATAAGGGAAAAGGTTTAGAGTATATGTCTAATAATTCTAGACACTTTATGCTTTTGTGTTGAAGGATAGCTTATGTTTTGTCATCCCATATTATTTCATTTAATTTTCCTAAAGATTGTAAAGGAACTAATCTTTTTCATTATTGTGTAAAGATGGAAATAGTGACCCAGTAATCCCTTGATTTTTGTTTCTCATTTTAGTCTCATTTATTTCCATACTTACACTCTTTGGACCCCCAAAAGCCTTTTGAGGATCCTCCAAGGTACAAAAGCTTCTGCTTAACTCTTTGCACTATTCCATACTCTTTCTGCTTTTTCTTCATGGCTTCTTTAGTAACCACTACTCCTTCCACTTTCATATTACAGAAATGTATTGAAATGTTTTGTCCACTCAGAAGCCTATTTCCCCCTCTCTTTTAGGCTTCAATTTTCCCTTTTTTAAAATTTCTTTTCTCTCATTTTAATAGGAAGAAAAAGTAATTAAATGTATGTGCTTAAGACTTATTCCTGAAATCACATTAGCATGAATCAAAATAATTTTATGGTTTAAGACTATTAGAATCAAGCTATGTAATACTGGAAGAGCTTTCTCAGAAGGAAAAGCACTGGATATGCATCATAACCTGGATGTAACATGCCTAAAATATTGTCAGGTAGAGGTGAGACAGATCATTAGAGATGATAGTGCCTGTTTGCTTAATTTCCATTTATGTTATCCCAGCTACTGTGCCATGGTAGCATAAGAGTTTAAGAACACAAAGTTAAATTTGAAATGTAAGATAATAAACAAAAATAATAAATTCCTTATGCATGGGACCAAATTAATAAAATAGCTGTCTCTTTCAGCTAATATGACATATTTTACACACTGTCACTGAGTTTTCAAAGCTGTTCAGTTGCATTACCCATCCCATAACCAGTGGTTCCAAGGCTTTTGAGTTTTCTATCCATGTGAGACATTTGCATATACATGTACTTATGTACATGAGTACATGTGCAAGTAGTACAGAATTGAATATAAATATTTGGCCCTTACACAAAAACAGAATGTAGTAGCTCTGAGACATAGGGAGTATTACTTGACTACCATTGAAAATGATCAAAATTAATTAAATTGAAAGGCATGTTCACATAATTCCAGAAAATAGAAATTCTTGCATAACATTCATTTGCATGTTTGGCCATTGTTTTATTTGAGATTCTTCATCCAAAGTAAGTTCTGAGATTTTTTTTTTTGCATTACTCATTCTCTAGAAAAACGGAAATTTAAACTTACTAAATAGTATCTAAATCTTTGTTTATAATTATCATTCTGAAAAATAAGAAAATATAGCATCCTAATTGCCTTGTTTCTTTTTCTGGTAATTTTTTCATTTCTCTGGAAGGAAGAATTTCAACTTTGAAATCTTGTATGGAATGTTTGTTAGAATAATTTCTCCTCTGTAATCTACATAATTATGAAATTTTAATTTATTTCCATCAGCTGAGAAATAATGAAGCACTGTTTCTAACTTTGGAGACCAAGAGAAAATATCTTTGGTTTCATTTTGAAGGTCCTTAGCATTTTATAAATCCTCCGAACGTGATAAACTTTAAACAAAATAAATTCAAATTTGGAGGAAAAGGCATCAGATATTTTAAATTGTATTCATTACAGTCCATCTTCCTTATTTGCAGATTTGTATTTGTGAAGTCTTCTACTCACTAAAATTTATGTTTTTATACCCCAAATCAATGCTCTTGGCGCTTTCACAGTCATTCTCTGACATATACAGACAGACCTGCAGAAACTTTGTGTCTCTGACGTGCTGTTCTTGCATAAGGTCAAATAAGGCGATGGCTCTGCTCTCTTGTTTTAGATCTCATATAGTGAACAAGTGTCCTTTTTGTAATCTATTTAGTGGCACAATTTTTACATTTTTGTGCATTTTTTTAAAGATTTTATTTATTTATTTGACAGACAGAGATCACAAGTAGGCAGAGAGGCAGGCAGAGAGAAAGGAGGAAGCAGGCTCCTTGCCGAGCAGAGAGCCCTGATGTGGGGCTCAATCCCAGGATCCTGAGATCATGACCTTGAGCCGAAGGCAGAGGCTTTCACCCACTGAGCCACCCAGGCGCCCCAATTTTTGTGCATTTTTTGTTGATGATTTCCTGAGCCGAAGGCAGAGGCTTTAACCCACTGAGCCACCCAGGCGCCCCAATTTTTGTGCATTTTTTGTTGATGATTTCACCGTTTTAAATGGTCCCACGCTTACTGCTGAAGTGCTGTCTAGTGTCCTAAGTGCAAGAAGGCTGTGATGGTTCTTTAGAGAGAAAATACCTGTGTCAGATGAGCTCTGATCAGGTTTGCTGAGTTCAGTGATAATGAATCTACAATGTATATTAAACAAGATATCTTTAAACAGAAATATGCATAAAACAAGATTATGTATTAATGAGTTGGCAAAAATGTGGCCAGAACCTTGCAGAAACCTAACCCCATGTATCTCCTGGGAATAATGGTTCAGTATTGGCTAATTCACTGTAGTGACTTTATAGAACATAACTACCAGGAATTACAAGGATTAACCATATTTCTTTTATTTGTACATTAAACTATGCTCTTATAAGAGTATAATTTCTAGAAGTATCTATATTCCTCAACTTGTTTTGAGTGAACAGATTATCAGCAGTAATTTCATCACAAAAATCCATACTTAAACAAAGTATTTATTTCAAATACAAAAATAATTCTTTTGTGTTTAATTTTTTTTTAAATTTGAAACTCTGTATATTCAATGATTCCACTATGCAGCTTGATATTTATTGGACTGAATTCCTGGCACAAATGACAGAGTACTGTATGTTTTATGATGTTATGTTTTAATGTTAAAAATCTTTATACTATGATTTTTATTAAAACTTTAATAGAAATCTGAAGATTTTATAGTTTGAAGTCAGATTTTTATTGATTCAGTTCAAAAACCCATTTTCAAGAATTTTGAAATCATGTAAGACCCCAACATGAAACTCTGTCATATTTTATATCTTTTAGGGACAGATGTTGACTCATTACTAATAATAACACAAGGATCTGTTTCATGCCATTCTTATTGGCACTATCATAAGACATGCTGCAGTTTTAAATTTTTTGTGGAACATAATACAGGCTTTTTGGTTTTTCAGGTTTGGGTTTATTTAGTTGGTTGGTTGGTTTGGTCATCAGTATGAGAGAATGGGATTTACGAGCGAAAGAATAACCATGACTGATCAAGTATCAATATGAACAAATGGGTTTATTCAGCAGGCATAACATCTGGACAGCTGAAGTATCATTAAATTTTACCAAAGTTCTCATTTTCATTTTATGAAAATATGATCTTGTCACAACAAACAAATAGCCAATATTGTGGTAGCTGTGAGATGAACTTTATACGCATTATCTCATTCAGTTCAACAACCTTTTGAACTGTAGATATTATTATTATGTAATATGCAAATGATCCCATTACATATGAAGAAACTAAATCTTAGAATAGTCGAATTCCCCAAGATCCTATAAGTAATAACCAGTGGAGTCAGGATTTAAACTCAAGTCTGTTTGATTTCAGAGTCCACAACATTTGTTCTCCCTCCATGACTTACTATACAGCTTCTGCAGTGGATGGCATGTCATTTTAAGAATTTTATCACTTTTCTGACAGTTCCACCCACATTCCACATCCCTGTTACCCTAAGGAGAATGGGGATGGAACTCTGTAAACCTTTCCTTTCCCCAGAGCACAATTTTTTGATATTAATCTTCCTGAAGTGGTTTATCATACTTTGTTTTTGCCCAGTATGCAGAACTGCTTTAAAGGGAAAAGGATATTCCAAAAAGGCAATTTGTGGTGTTATTCATCAGTAGGAAAATAGAAAATGCAGTTTCCTTTGTCTAAATTATGTGTATATGAACCTCAGACTTCTACCCTCCCCATCAAGGTTTTGTTGTGTTTTTTTCCCCCCACTCCAAGATCCAGCTGCTAGCTTTACCTCTTTCTACCTGCCGGATGCTTTCTGAATCACATTATCCAGTGCTCAACTTAAATGATCCCCATTAAAGTCCAGAGCCTAGGGAAATCACCCTGATTCTGTGTTCCCTAGCAACATCCCTGAGAATAACAACAGCTGCTTAACAGCTGCTTAACCAGAAAGATGCTGCAGGGGAAATACACAGAAATTGATATTAAATGCTTTAAATCTTGAGACTTCAAACATTATAGTTACCATGTTGTATTATTTACCTTTAGTGATACAAAAACAAAAGAGAAAACTAAATGTGATCATCAAAAAATAAAGGACAAGATATGCTGAATGACCTTAGCAAGCAAGGTGATTCTTGATATTTTCTTGCTATGATAAACAGGGAAATAACCATATTGAAATATCATACCTTTTTTTATGATTTTGAATATTAAAATGTTACATTTGTGTCAATTAAATTATACTTACGTTGTAATATGACATGACATTGTTTAAACACTTAGCAAACTTAAAATTCCTTACAAATTTTTGTTGATATTCTTTATTTTTTCTGTTAATCATTTTACTCTCTCTGTAATTTGCCTTTCCCATCCAGAATGTCAAATAATTGGACTCATACATTATGTAGCTTTCCCAGATCATTTTCTTTCTCTTAGTAATATGCATTTGTTTCCTCCATGTCTTTTCATGGCTTCTTAGTTCATTTCTTTTAGTTCTAAATATTTCATTGTATGGATGTACCACGGTTTATCAATTGACCTATTGAAATAAATCTTGGTTGCTTACAAGTTTTGGCAGTTAGATTAAAGATGTTACAAACGTTTGTGTACAAATTTTTATGCGGACAGAAGTTTTCAACTTATCAACTTATTCGGGTAAATACTAAGGATCACAAATGCCGGATCATATGGTAAAGAAACTGCCAAACTGTTTTCCAAAATGAGTGTACCATTTTGCATTCCCACACCTTTGCCTGCATTTGGTATTGTCAGTGTTTTGGATTTCAAGCATTCTTTGTGTAGTATTGATTATCTCATTGTTTTGATTTGAGATTGTAGAGTAACACATGATGTGGAGTGTGTTTTCATAAGCTTATTTACTACCTATATATCTTTTTTGGTGAGACATCTGTTGATCTTTTGCAAATTTTTAAGTAGGTTGTTCTCTTATTGTTGAATTTTAAGACTTCTTTGTATATTTTAGATACTAGTCCTTTGTCAGATAAGTGTTTTGCAGATATTTTCTCTGGCTCTGTCTTGTCTTTTCAATCTTTTAATATCCTATATTAAAATGCAAATTTAATTATTATAGCCTAATCACTAATTTAAGAACTGCTCCCATTATTGTGGTATGCATTTTAGGGATAAAAGATTATTTTTTGTGGTTTCTTTGTAAAAATAAATTTCCCCACATTTAAAAACTACTAATATGTTCCTTGTCTTTGAACCCCCCATCCCTTTTCTTTGAACCCCCCATACCTTAAATTCTTGGGATTCCAAGCAGTTCACTGTGAAGAAGAGTGAAAAATTATCCTGGACTGTTTTCCTGTTCTGATCAGCAAGTAACCCATTACAGTAGTCATTATCCAAATAATAGCCAATAACTCAGTAAACATACATGTGGAGCATGTCTTTTTAAATACTGAAAAAATAATATCTTTGACAATCTCTGAAATTCCTAATTTTTAAAATTTCTAGTCACCCCTGGGTGTTTTTTATTTTCTTTCTTTTTTTGTTAGTTCTCATTATAAGCAGCTAATTAAAATGTTTTATAGATAGGCCATGCTATGAAATTTATTTTATGATTTTCTACGAAAATCAGTCCTCCCCCAAATTTTTAAATTACACACACACATATTAGTGGTCAACTCAGATTTATAAAACAAGAATATTTTGTTTGGAAAAGAGATCATGGAAGTAACTATATTAGTTAAAATCTCTTCCTGATTTTATGTTTCTCTATTAATTTATTTGCCTAGGAAAAATTACTTATTTTAAAGCCAAGATCAAATAGAAAGTCTAGGCCAGTAGTTTCCTAACATTTGTAAACTAGCTAGTCCAGTATTTCTTAACAGATAAATGTAGAGCCGCTCTGGTTGGAGGTCAAATGAAGGTAGAGGAGGCTGGAGTACACTCTCTTCTACCTTTTCCCAGGTACCTCTAAGGAATCTACAGGGCTATATGGAGAAGAACTGGAAAATTAGACTAAATTATGATTTTTATTTAAAGTAACAACAAAACCAAATAGTCATTACTAAGCTATTTATCATGGAGTTCTAGGTGTCTAATTTATAAGGTTTCTGAATTAGACTTCAGGGCCTATGTTACATTTTATTACAGTCTACAACTTAAGTGTAGACTGGCAAGAATTAAAGGAAAAGCCTGTTTCACAGCTGTTATGCATCTGGGAGTTTGTTTAAAAGGGGCTAGCTTAGCTTAGCCTGAGTTGTGATAAAAAGCAGGGTCTAGAGGCCTTTTAACTAAAGTCCTGTGCTCTGATCAGAGCTGTATTTAATACTGGCCCATAAGTCCACATAATTATAATTTGTAAGAGTCTTTTAGGACATCAATAACTTTTAAATCTTACCATGTGAAAAATGATTATGTCACCTGTGGACTTTAAAAGTAGTTAGCAAACTGGGATAAAAGTGATGATCAAATCAAATATTTCTGCAACTTTCTCTGTCCAAGTTTCGTACTTACAATGTTCCAGCTATACTTTGCAACATACCACTCCTTTTAATGTGCTTTAATGAGGAATGTTAATTCTGGTAAATTAATGCTTCGTGTCACAGTTAACCGTACTGCATTCTGGCTTTCTCCCAGGCTTGCAGATGGGTCAGGGGCTGTGGAGAGTGGCCAGAAACCAGCAGCTACAGCAAGAAGGTTATAGTGAGCAAGGCTACCTCAGCAGAGAGCAGAGCAGGAGGATGGCTGCCAACAACATTTCTAACACCAGTCATCGTAAACAAGTCCAAGGAGGCATCGATATATATCATCTTTTGAAGGCACGGAAATCTAAAGAACAGGAAGGATTCATTAATTTGGAAATGTTGCCCCCTGAGCTAAGCTTTACCATCTTGTCCTACCTGAATGCAACTGACCTCTGCTTAGCTTCATGTGTTTGGCAGGACCTTGCGAATGATGAACTTCTCTGGCAAGGGTAAGTTCAGCCTAACATGTTTGATTCAGATATCTCTAAACACAATCATGCTTAAATGTTTTTATTATTATGATACACACACACACACACACACACACACACACACATTATGATCTATTTCTTTTTAACCTCAGTTTGTATTTTAACTTTCTCTTTATTAAAACCCAGAAAGATAATGAGGCATCATCACAGTCAAATTTGATATTGAAAAAAGAAGGACAGTATAAAGGTAAATGACTCTACAGTTAGAAGTTGCAAGTGAAGAGATGTCAGTTTATTCTAAAAATATAAGTTGTTGGGGTGCTTGCCTGCCTTAGTCGGTAGAGCATGCAACTAACTCTTGATCTCAGGGCTGTAAGTTTTAGCCCCACATTGGATGTAGAGATTACTTAAAAAAAAAAAATGAAATTTCTAAAAAAGAATACAAGTTAAGTGAGAATTTATAATCCAAAATTTAGTGTTCACACCCCTGGTATAGTTTGTGCTTCCCATATGAAGATTGTGTGTTTACTAATTTATATACTTCTTTCTATCACAGAGGTGCTTGTTAATATAAACTGTGGTAACTATTTTATCTAGTTTTTATTTTTCCTAACCAACATTTCATCAGTGAAGTTGGAAAATAGTAGAATGCAAGGAGATACTCTGCTTGCTGAAGTGAAAGTGGACTGTAAAAAATCTAGCAACGATTATATCAGTTTAAATTTAACCTATAAATTTAAGAATGTTTGAAATAGAATCTATTTTATGTATAACTTCAGTCTTCAGTTACTCCTTAAATAGCATCATATACTTGAGTCATAAATATGTTACCGAACTTAGAAGAATCTTTGGGATCTTCAACTTCTGGTGTCTAAGGTTTATTGATATCTCATTATTTCTAGTTATTTAAAACGTGTCTAAAAACAAAGGTCTTTTTGTGACTTTAAATAATTTCTAAATGAAAATCTAATTGGGAGAATTAGTAAATTATCCAAATAACCAAACTTCAGTAAAAATGTATTACCGACAATGACATTTCTAACTCTGGGCTTTCTGATGCTACAGAATTACAGTATTAATTATATAGTTAATTTCTCAAGCTCTAAATAGATAAAAATCATAAGTGTCATCCTGTTACTCTCATTGTCTTGTTACAGTGAAGGTACTGTGAAAGTACTACTATTGGTAGTGTTTATGGTTATTAATTTCTTACTCAGTAAAAGAAGAAATAAAAATACTTTAAAACTTTAAAACTGGCTCATTAATTATTTAAAATTTCTGCATTTTAGTATTTCCAGTAAACTTAATTCGTAATCCTATATTTGAACTCTGAAGAAAAAGTTTATTTCTAAGCTTATCTGAACCCAATCAGAATGTCCTCTTTACCTGAGATTTAAATCTGGATGTTCATTTCTGAAAGAAATGCTTCCTTTATTTTTACCACATAATTATGCCTATTTTTATGACACTTTTTTTTTCTTAGTGGTAAAGTGCTTCTATTTTAAATTGAAGGCCAGCTTAGTTTTTATTCTAACTTTAGATGTGTGAAACATTTATTAATGTTGAGAGGTTCTATTATTTTCACATCAGTCAGTAATAAAAGTCAAAAGCTATAGGACTAAAGCGTCTGCTAAAATATTGATAATTTTCTAAACAAGCTCCTAAACTCACTAAAACTCACTAAACCCAAATGAAATCCATTTGGTTGGTAAAAATAATGCAAGGATATAAATAACTATTAAGAAGATATTCTCATTAAATTACATATTTTACCCACTATGCTCACAATTTTTGATGTTACAGGCTGAGACAGTAACTTTTTCTTGTTGCCCTACGTATTGTATGTGTGTGACATGAAATTTGAGTCAAAAATCAATAACGATTATCAGAAAATGATAACTATTTTAATATCACTACAAATAGGTGTTTTGAACACACAAAAATCAGATAATTTTGAGATAGTGTCATTAAAAGTGTATTAAAATATAATTGCAGTATTTTCTATATCTCTAGAGTAATGCACTTTTAAGATTTAATGATCTATAGTCTAATGATCCAGAATTTCTAGGCATTGTAATAAGATAAAATGAGATAAAACTTAAGCTTTCAAATAATAACCAGTAACTAATGCCTTTGTATAGAGTTGGACACAATTATCCCAAACTGCAAAAATAGTATGTTTTGCTATAAACTATTAGCATTTTAGGTTTCCTAGAATTTTTAAACAATCATGTATCACTGTGATGTTAAAACAAACAAAAAAACAAACAAACAAAACAAAAAACAAAACAAAAAAAACAAAAAAGTGTTCTAAAGCAGCATCTTAAAAGCAGGTACGCTTAATGTCATACCCAGCTTTTGTTGTATGTACTAAAGTTAATAGCATTGTAATTTCTATGTTTATTTTGCCTGTTATCAATATATATATTGTTAAAAACAACAACAACAACAAAGTTCTCCCCCTAACCTAACATCTTTACCCTCATTCAACTTTACTTTGCAATAGATCATAGTAACTTAATCCTATTTAGCTTCTTGGTTAAGATTTCCAGCTCTGGAGTAAGACTTCTTGGGTTCAGGTCAACTTTTTTATCTTTTATTGTGTCTGTGTTTCTTTATCTTTAGCACCAACATCGTAACATTGTTGTAAAGATTAAGCAAGTTAATACTCGTATAATGTTTTAAATAGTGCCTGACATCTAGTAAGCACTGGGTAAATGTTTTAAATAAATAGCTATCATTGCTATTATTAGTAGTAGTTTCTATTTAATTTCAAATAGTACTCATGAATATTATTAATCTTTAACTCACGTTTATTAAGTACTATCAGAATTGCTAAATTGAAGGCATTTGTCAATCATACTCTAGTAAACAAATAAAAAACAAGTACAGAATTAAACATTTTCAACTTTTGAGCTATAAATTTCATGTTACTATTTTATCATGTGTATACATGTTTAACTTAGGAAATTAAATATAGTAATGTCTTCTTGTCTGATTTTATCTTTTACAGGTTGTGTAAATCCACTTGGGGTCACTGTTCCATATATAATAAGAACCCACCTCTAGGATTTTCTTTCAGAAAATTGTATATGCAGCTGGATGAAGGCAGCCTTACCTTTAATGCTAACCCAGAGGAGGTAAGTGAAGAACTTGAGTATTTGGAAGAGTTGAACTTTATTATGATCTTACTACAGCTTTCCAATATAATAAACTTGCAAGTAAAGTAGCAGGTCATTGAATATTCCTGTTCAATGAGGAAATGACTGAGAAACCCACTAAGTAAAGTTAATGCTATGTAACATAGTCATTTCTCTTTACCTTACCAACTCACATTTTAAATCTTTCTACCTGCTCATGTTGTGTGGCAGCTTCCGTGACATATATGCAGTCCTCTGCTGCACCTGATTACAATATGACTGCATTATATGTGGAGAACACAGAATATGTTCATCAGATTTTATCTGCAGCATTTTCTTCCTGTTTTATATTTCTATTTAGTAATGAGGCTATTTTTATCAGAGACGATCACAAAGGACATTGTTCATTTGTGACACATCAAAATGTTGTCTTCTTAATGCTTTTAAGAGTCCATGTTGCCATAGAAACTTCTTAAAGATTGCCATAGAATTGAATAATTTTATCAAAATATCAAAATATGAAGACCATGCTTTCACTGATTTTTTCCCCCATTCTTGCTTTAATATATATCCTGGAAAGTACAGATTCTCAGAAATGCTGTTTTTTTTTTTCCTCAGTAATGTTTAAATGTCTACTAGGCTTATTTTTAGAAATCTAACAAATTATACATCCCTCAGAACTACTACTTATAGTTGAATTCTTTCCTGTGGAAAAATTTAACTGGCAGTTATTTTGATTTAATTTTCAAAAACCAACTTTTTTTCATTTGTTGTAGAGGTTTTAAAGGACTATTTAGGGGCACCTGGGTGACTCAGTGGGTTAAAGCCTCTGCCTTCGGCTCAGGTCATGAACCCAGGATCCTGGGATTGATCCCAGGATCCTGGGATCGAGCCCTGCATCGGGCTCTCTGCTCGGCAGGGAGCCTGCTTCCTCCTCTCTGGCTGCCTCTCTGCCTGCTTATGATCTCTGTCTGTCAAATAAATAAATAAAAATCTTAAAAAAATAAAATAAGATAAAGGACTATTTAAATAATGCAAATATATCAAATATATGCATATATATACAAAATATATCAAATTTTTTGGAATATCTTAACTTTAGCTATATTATAATTAAAAACCTATTTCCCCCATGTAAAATATTTGAATATTATACAAAAACTGATTTTATAAATATGCATTAATACAAATGACATTTTAAAAATTGATTTTTACTTATTACATACGATTTCTTAACTTCTCCTTGTATACAAATAAAAAATATAACACCATTGCAAAGCTTTACTGAAACACCATCCATTATCAGTTAAGTCTTAGCACCACAAATATAACAAAATATATATATTATAGAGCCTAATATACATATTTAAATTAAGAAATCTGTTCTCTCACTACTGTTTAAGAGTTTTGACATTCAGATTGGATAGAGGACTAATAGTTAATTTAGAAGGCAAATGAATAGATAAACTGTCATAAATTTAGGTTTTATAACTTATCCCTTGATTGTAAATTTTTTTCTGCTGCATTTTATCATAAAAGACACTTGTTTTTACTTTATTTTTTGTCAAATCCAAGTTCTATTCCTTCTAAATATGTAGCAACAGTGAGCATGTCACTTTTTGATCTTGCACTATGGTATAGCTACTCTGTACAAGGTATTCTTCTACTTAACGTATTTGAAGAATGACATGGTTTCAAAGACTTCGTTATTCTGTTTGCTAGCATTTGACATTTCTTGAAGCTAGTTAAAACAGTTCATATGACAAACTTTATAATAAGATACATATATTGTATCAGCCTCTAAAGTTAGTGAAATGATGATTACTGGAGAATCTTGGCAGAATAGTACAGTATTTTACTTTAGATATGTAAGGAAAGGCAGCTGTTGCAAGCCCCAGTCTTATTATGCCCAATTTATTAAGGCATTCTGATTCCCGTCATGAATTATACTGATAATGAGTAGAACTGTCATATTTAATTCATATTTCTTGCAATGTTACATTCTAAGGAAAGTAATAACTTGGTACATTCTGAGGAAAGTATAACTTGATAAGTACTGGTATATTTACAAAGTCAGAAAAGTTGGATGTAACTGCTGGTATTAATTATGGTAAGTAGTCATTCCTTGCTAAAGCAGTACCAATTTTTAAAACAAATTATAAAGCCATCATTTTTATGCAAAGATGAAACCATAGATAGGCCCTCATTTACTAGAATATGATATGGATAGTTTTAAATCTCTAAGTTGGAAAAGCTAGATGTCAAAATAGGTTTCCATCTTTGCAGCTACACATATCAGATTATAGAATTCTTGTTACACCTCCTCTACTGTGTTTGGAGGAGTGGACAGAGAAGAAAGGTAAAATTAAAAGACCTCTTTTTATCTAACAAAACTTTTTAAAGTTTTTTTAAGTCAAATGTTTGCTAAGAGAGGGTATTGAAGTTATTAATTAAAATAAGATTTTTAGATCTTCAGATTTTACTTAACCATCCTACCTTCCATTGTTATTGAGAGTTGGCTGTATTTTCTTTTTCTTCACTCCCTTGCTTGACTTAAAGATATCCTGGAGCATTCCAGAAAGTTGAATTCACTCTCTGAAAGGGGCTCTCAAGAAGCATAGAGCTGAACCTTTCAGAGTGACTTGTGGTTCCAGAATTCTGATTCTATCCTTTTATGAACATCAGTAGCTTAGCAGGTGTTACCTGATAACAAAATAGAATCCTATCTTTAGCAGAATACACCTAGGTTATAAATAGGCAAAGAAGGACATTGAGATAAATACACTTGTAGATGCAGAGAAATGAGGGAAAGTACTTTAACGACTATATTCTATACTTTATTTTGTTGACTAACATAAATAATATCACTTGGTTGTTTATCCAAGTCAAGCCTTCAGAATAAACTCATGTAATTAAAAGAGTTATCCTAATATATGTTTTTATATAGAACTTAATCTGTATGAGTCATACTTTAGCCAGGCCTTAGAATGACTCTTGACAAGGTTTTTGAGTGCTAGAAATCAGGAAGTACTTTTTATTTGGAGATTAATATTTTTCCCCTCTAATTGGAGCAGTATCATCAGATGTGTTATTTTGGGTTCATTTAAGCCTGAGAAGTAAATTAGTTTTGATGATATGTGTAAATATAAGTGTTTATTATAAGTGCCTGAGGTAAGATGTGTATAATTGTTCAGTATTATAAAAAGTCTACTTTTTCATAATTTCTAGTTCTGTACTTATCATTTTGATAGCAAGCATCATTAAAGTATTATAAAAATAAGAATACTTACAGCCACAGGGAACAAGATTCTCCAAAGGACATCGTTCATGTCACGGATATGGGTAACCAAACTCCACAGCAGCTGCTGGCAGTGGCTCATGGGGTGGGGGAGAACATCCGCCCAGTTTGTGGTACGATTATCTAGCACGCTGTTGTTATCTGCATGACCTGTGATCTCAGCTGTATGTAAAGTCTTGATCTTGTGCATGAGCTTGTGTACTTTGTGGCAGGTGACCACATTCTAGTAGAGGAATGTGCTAAAAACCATCTGTTTACATTAGGCTCTATTTCCCCTGCATGTACAAGTTACGTGTGTTGATTTTATTTTGCTAGCAGTATTATAATAAAATAATTTATCCTCTCAACCAATTAGCTATATTCCTTGAGCTCCATTTGGTATGAAACATTTTTCTTGACCTAGTTATTTTTAAATTTCAAGTCCAAAAAATTGGGGAGCAAACATGGTTTAATTTCAATACATTATATGTTTTACTTTTGTTTGTGTAAATATGTTTAAAAATTTTTTTAAAATAATATTCTCAGGAGACCTGGGTGGCTAAGTCAGTTGAGCATTGGACTCTTGGTTTTAGCTCAGGTCACGATCTCAGGCTCTGTGGGATTGAGCCCCTCAGCCAAAGTCTGCTGGAGAGTCTTCCTCTGCCCCACCACCAATCACGCTCACGTACTCTCTCTCTCTCAAATAAATAAATAAATCTTAAAAAAATAATAATATTCAAAAAAATAATAATAATGATATTCCCATTGGGATCAGTTAAAAACAGTCTTAACTATTATATAAGCACAGTTTTCTTGCCTTCATAGAGGAAGACCCACATGCATGCATATAATTTTCTGCATAATTATTAGATTGATTTAGGATAGGATCTGTTATGAGAAATATTTTAAGTTGGACCTGTGTATATATTTTAGATGGAAATGCATATGCAATTTATTTTCATGATAATGTATTCTTTTTGTTGTTGGACCAGCTAAAATATAAATGGGAAATTTGTAGTTTTCCACTTTAAAAAGGAACTCAGGAGTTTATACTCAGATATTAAATCTTACTGACTTTTTGCTCTAGTACACAACCGCAAAATGTTTATTACCATTACTTCATAGCATAGCAACAGTAATGAAAAATAACTTTTATTTTTATTCCTAGACATAGAAAGCCCTGACTGGTATCATCAGAATCTACAGATAAGCATTTTCCAAATCTATTCTTTTGAATAATTATTCCACAGGTTAAAGAACATAGTCAAAGGAGTTCCCAAGTCTAATAAATTTGGCCATGATTGGTTATGATTAGTTGGCTCATTTAATGAATAACTTTTCCAAGTCTTTAATACATTGGTGCACATTGTGAGTATGTGTTATATGTAGTAGTATCCAAATTTATTTGACATAGTATTAAATTTATTTGACAGTATCTTTTTCTTTTTTTTTTTCCTTTGGTAAAGTAACATTCCAGGGGACACATTCTGTGATATGCTACTGTAGATTATCTGTATCTTACTATGTGTAAATAAATATATGTTCCTAAATGGATAGACACCTAGCTTGAATACCCTCTTGTTCACTGACAGTTATCTGATGCCTATTTTATGGGTAATCTTTTTTCTTTTGAAAGTGTATGAATTTATATTTGTTCTCTCTCCTTTTGTCTGATAGTATTATAAAAAAAATTAAAACTGAGAATTGTACCTTGAAAGACTGAGAGATTTATCAATGTTCTGTATTTGGATTGTCATCTAATATGTTACAGAAAATGTTACTTTGTAAAATAAGGGTAGGAAAACAAACCTGATAGAAATATTGAATTCAAATAATTACCTTTAGACATTGATACAGGCATTCATATAAAATAATTTATACAGATAATTTATCATTTCACCCTTGATATCTCATTCTCTATACTAACTCTATCTCTTGCAACACATTTTTCAGTGAAGGCTGATAGGCCACTAGGATGCTTTTAAGTTTGGCCCAATACTGTCCACTTTCTCCTATATGTATCACATAGGGTGTTTTGGCTGGAACAAACAGACTGTTTAATAGTGGCTTAACCATATATATTTACCTCCAAAGAGACCCATATGTGGGTATCCGAGAGTTATTTCAGTGATAGACTGATCTCATCACAGACTCTCAAGGTGTGTTGTTGACTTCTGCTTTCTTTTGATAATAAGTTGGCCACCACCACTCAAAATATCACATCCTTGTATGAAAGTATCCTCATCACAAAGATGGGGGCAAGACAAAGAAACTCTCCTCAAATTTCTTATGCTTATTAGGAAGAAAAATCAGGAGCCTTTCTTGTACTTCTCCTGATTTCTAATGGACATACTGAAACACATGAACATTCCTAGACCTATTGAAAACAGAATAGATGGGATTACTAATTGGTTTAGAGTTACCGTGATTTAGCAACTGTGGCTAAGATGCTAAAGCAATGAAAAGAGTGAAATGGCTTTGAGGCAGGCCCAAGCATCTGCACAGCACGAGTTTAACTAGTGGGCCACTTACTGAATTTGTTTCTACTTCTTTTATTTCTGGGCTCTACTGGCTTAGAAGCCTTAGTACCCAAAGGAGGAATATTGATAAGTGGCACAACAATTCAAATTGGTTGCTGAGACGACCTACTTGCGGTTATAGGTCCTCCTGCCACTGATCAAAAATAACAAAGATAAAAGGATGAGGGTCTCGGTAATTATGCTGTGGTTGAAGTAATGAAGCCTAGTTATCAGTGGAAAATAGTTTTTCCCTTAAAGTGGGGAAAACAGAAGGATAGAAATGGAACTCAGGAGATGTCTTCAAGGTCTTTCTAATACCCCTATATCCTATCATAAAAGGAATTTTTTAAAAAATCACATAGACCTGTATGGACAGGGTTTAAATCACATCACTTAGACTACTCAGATACTCAATTAGACTACTACTAGATAAAGAACTTCAGGCAGCTGAAAGGTTAGCTCCATTCCCAGCCTCAGGAGTTATACACAGATTATTCCAAGGTAATCATGGTAATATTATTCCTCTTAGCTTGGCGTCCATGCAGTCTAGTTCTGACCTATAAGATTGGAAGAAACATGTGCAAAGAAAATTTTAAGTTTCAAAAAAGAGACAGAAGAAGGTAATACCATATCTGTGTGTATGTGTACATACCTGTACATGTGTATACTTCTGGGACTAATGTATGAGTATATAATGATAAGAACAGATGCAGCCATTTTGCGGCCATGGACGCTATTAACACAGGCAAATAGAACATTAGGAAGAAAGAATTGGGTCCATGAGCCTAACAACCTTGGAGCCAAAATACTTTGAAATTTCTTATTGTATAAGAAAGTAAATCCCTTTACTTTTTTGAATAGGGGTTCCTGTTGTTTGCAATCAAGAGCATCCTAATGCATCGTCATCACCATCATCATTACATGGACTCATTAACAATTTGATGCATAATCCTGAACACAAATTATTTTTATAAGAATAAACAGTGCTAATTTTTGTTAGCAAATTAATTTTGTCCCCAATTTGCTGATGAGAATCTAGTCAGAGCAAGGGAACTAGTTGACACAGAGAGGAGTCCGGCACTGTATATAGCTTAAAAAGCTTTCTCTATTGGAATTATTTACCCAGGAAAGCTAAAATACTCAAGTTAATTAGCAAAACCCCTTTCTCTTGATTTGTATTAGAGTCAAAGTGAAAAACTATGCCTCTCAGACACTGAATATTACCCTCTGACTACATAATTAAATATTTTCAATCTGCTTATGACGAGTCAGGTCATACTAAACTAGAGGCCATTCACTTTTTTGAGGGCAACATGCATGTATATGGTACGTATGGATGGATATATCTTATCTCTTTTTAACCTGATCCATCGTGTGTTAATTTTACATTTAAGTTACCTACATTAAGTAGGTAACTTTATCCTATGTCTTTCAGGTCAACTTTATTTTACAGACTGCCCTGACCATAATAGATCTTGACTACCCTCCCCTTCACTTGTCACCGAATCATTCTGGTATGTGGTATACAATGAGTCCACAGAAGTATGTGGACTTAGGGTAAACCCTTTAGAAGCTTCAAAGGGAAACAGATTTCCCAGGCTCTCTTTCGTCTTAACAAGAGATTCAGACCTAGAATATTCTGTAGCTTATTCATCAGTCAAACCAGCTGATGCATTTTGCTTTTGTTTTCCCCCTAGTATGTCATAGAAGATAATTTTTCCTCATTTAGTGTGAATTACCTAGGGTAAATATAAACAGAAATTAGTGGACAATGTATTAATCTAGGACTTTCAACTAGAAGAAAGAATAAAGGTAGAATATTTTAGCACCACAGCAACCATGCTACAAATTTTAAAATGTGCAAGTGCTGAAGTGAGCAAAAAAAATTTTTTTGCTTGAATTTTTCTTTTGTTGCCAATTTAGATGCCTATACCTGGTGAATTTAAAATATTGTATTAATATTTTAAGTACATTTCAAATAAAAATTTGTTTACCTTTTATTTCCTTGCAGTATCCTGACCATCTTAATACGTCCATGTTCTTTGTTATCTCCTGTGACCACAGTTTCAGTGAAACTTGACAACACTTTCTAGACCTAAGTTCTCAATTTTAATGTCCAAAATTGGACACATCTTGTGTCCAATCATCTTGTGTAGAACACATCTTGTCCTACACATCTTGTCTGAATGTAGCAATTGTGAATACCAATATCACAGTAAATGTCACTCTAAAAGATGAATTCTTTATCAGAAATCTAAAAAATAATATTTCCTCAGTTCTTGGATGTCATCAGTTGTACTGCATCCATCAAATTAATTGCAACTTTTTAAAAAAGATTTTATTTATTAATTTGACAGAGAGAGACAGTGAGAGAGAGTACACAACCAAGGGGGAGTGAGAGAGGGAGAAGCAGCCTTCCCGTTGAGCAGGGAGGCCAATGTGGGACTTGATCCCAGGGTCTTCAGGGCTAGATCCAAAGACTCTGGGATCATGACCTGAGCTGAAGGCAGATGCTTAAGGACTGAGGTGCCCCTAACTGCAGCCTTTGAAATATGGAAATATAAAGGAAACACTGCATTAATGCAAATGTATTACCAATTAACTGTAGTATACATTTATTCCTAATATTATATAACATTTTCTTTCATGTCATAAATATTTTGAAGATGCCTTCTTTATAATAAAAATGTTAAGATCTTTGTGAACCGCTTTGGCCATTAGCAAGTAAAGATATCATGACCTGTTGCTTTTTATTATTTGTACTGGTGACTCCCAAGTTTTGAGTTTATAATTTGAGGCATTTCAAAGTATGCTGGAGTTTTGATCCAACTCACAGGTTTTTGTTGTGGTTATGTTCTGTTCTTTTTTAACCCCTTAGTTTAATTATATAATCCTTAAAAGTCGATAGCTTCTCTTGAAAGCCACCTGGTGGCTTTGTACAGATTCAAACATTCATTCAGCAAATATTTATTAAGTATCTCTCCACTTACTAATTATATGACTTAGACCGTGTGAATTATTTAACCTCTGGGCTTCAGTTTCCCCATCTATAAAATGAAGACAATAATATTTGTGATATACAGTATGTTACTGTGAATATTAAATAGTGTATGCTAAATGCTTAGTGCCTCTAAGTGCTCCCCAAAATGTAGCTTTATATTTATACTAGAGGTACAACTATGACAACTTAAACTATGAAGAGAAACACTGCTGTAGGCCTTGTGGTTCATCCTCCCTTAACTTTTGGATCCTAGTAGATAAATATTTGACACCTGAGTAATGTTCCTTCATAATGTATGTATCAGTCACACCAACGTCTGCTAGCTTTGAATGATGATACTCTTTACCTTTAATTTCATTTTCTAGCATATGATGAACACTGTTTTGCATATACGGTAAGGACATTTTAAACAGTAATTAGGCGTCCAAAATTACGTTCAGATTAAAACCTGTGTCGTGTCTGAATATAGTGGTAGGATGAACAAATACTGTAATTACATGAAGAAGTGTACACACATGCTGGCAGTGAAACTACTGTTTAAATCCCAGCTTGCTTCTCTGTTTGTCTTCCTTGAAGACTTGGGAGTTTTTTCTTAATGTTGTTTATTTCAAAATTGTTTCAGGGCTGTTAAACTATATTTATAAATGTACATATTAGAATCTAGGTAATGTGAGAAAATTTTTATTTATCAAAGTCAAGTTGGTCATTTAAATCTATTTGCATGTGATTTTTATTAGGCAGGAATTCTAAATTAGCCAGTATTGTTTTCAAATGTGTCACTTTCTCATTAGTTTGAATTATTAATTGTACCTTCACCTAATAGAGTTTTATTTCCAGATTTTGACTAGAATGCTTTCTTTTTCTAATTTATAGACAGTTTAGAGAAGAAGGGGCCTTTCCAAGTAGCTTACTTTAGCTACCAGCAACTTATCAATAATATTAATAGTAGTAATTTATCATTAAAAATTAACATCATGTTCTTCATCTTATTGATCTATCCCAGTCAGCAGAGTGACACTTTTGGGGACTATTAGAACTCAAAGTGTGATGCTTTTTCTGATTGAGTCTATTAAAACTAATTAATAGGAACTAACTTTTATTTGTTATTTAAAACCTAGATAATGACCTTTATGTGATTTTTGTCTGATGCCATTGCTTTCTTGCCTGTGAAAAAAGGAGCACAATGATCTGTCTTACATTTCTCCATTTCCCCTGGACTCCATTAGAAGGATTTTCATTTTTCTTTAGATTTTCTTTGAACTATCCCTCCTTTGTGTGAGATTTCCCATTAACATCTTCTGGCTAGAAATCATTTAGGGTGTATGTGTGATTATTCTTAGCAGTTCATCAACATTGTACACTCTGATGTATGGAAAAAAATCCATAAATTGTTTTGGAAAGCTGAAATCCTTGCCACTTCAAACAGGGTCTGTAAATAAGTTGATTTCATTCCATATTTCATACTTAAAACTGAATAGTATGATTCTTCGTTATCCTCCAGAATGTCTCATTCTGACCACTTTCAGTAATGATATAAGAAGGAATTGGCTGACCAATGCAAGATGCTTATACTAGGGGAAACTGGATGGGGTGGGCAAATTGAGGGGTGGAGCCAAGATAGGAACTGTCTATACTTTTGTTCACATTCCAAATCTGAAACTGCTCTAACAAATAAAATCTATTAATTAAAAAAAAAAAAGACGGAATTGACTGCAGTATATCAGCACTGTCTCGTCACAACTGTCACTTTTCCAACATAAGCATGGACGGTGTGTGCTCTCTGTTCTTCCCAAGGAACAGACAAGACTGGAATCTGCAGTTCATATTTCAAACTGACATCAAAATCATCTTAACATTTCTGTCCCAATTGTCATGACGTCCTTTCCTCTTAATTATAACTAAGTCACACAGAGGCTTCCATTGAATAAATAGCCTACCTGTAGGTACCTCAATAAGAGGAACACTTTTCTTGTCAATTGTGTAGTCTCTCTATATAGAACAACTTTAAAACCTTGGCACAGTTTTTACTTTAGTCTTGGACTCTAGTGACTAGGTTAGGAATAACAATTACACTACGTATGAACAGCTTAAATTAACATGAAAAAAGCAATATGTGTTATTTCTGAAGTTTATGCTGAAGGTCATTGTTACAACAGAGGAAAGTGGTATGGAAACTTACAGATGAAAACCCTGCAAAAGTTTGTGGGTAGAACAAAATGAACTGACAGAACAAAAACTTCCATACTTAGTCTTAACTTGCTTATTAAGTAATCTTCTGTATTTACTTTGCTGCAACTAAAAAGCAAAGTGTTAATATATATCCCCATATGGATTTCACCTGTTGAAGTTCTATGTGTTTTTTTTTCCCTTAACTATAGAATACATATTTTCTGATTAAATAGGGAGAGTGAGAACTGCCAACTGAACAAAAAATAATAGATTTTGCATTTTGCTTAAGTGATTCTGAAAGCACTATAAAAAAGAAGAAATAATATCACCATCAGTACTATTTTCAAACAAGACAATAGGAATACTCCATTTGACCTATAAAAGGCTGACTTCTCCCTATTATTGTGCTATTTTTTACTAAAATAAATATCCATGACATTTTTGTGTGTCTTTAATTTTTACATTATTTTTAATGTGAAAAGATGACATTTCAATTGTTCATTTCACTGTGGCTGCAATACATATTTGAATATTATTATATCTCTTCTCACTGAAAGAAAAGTTAGAAATCTAGATTGAACTATGTTATTTTATATATATTTTATTTTACAAATATTTATTGTTTTAAAATTTAAAGATTGTTATTTTGAAAGTCTTCAAATGTCCTTTAAAAATGTGGTGTGCAGTTTACTTTCTGTTATGTAATGCTCTAAGGATACGTTTGTTACCTGAAAAATAGTAATCGTGGTTCTGGATTTTACGTTGTATACAAAAGCAAATTGGAACAAATTTAGTTAAAGCAAGTTTCTTTCTAAATACTATATTATGCTGTTCTCTAGGAAAACAAAGATATCACCAGTTTTGTTTTTGGAGTGATTTCTGTTATTGATACAGACTGCTACATAATGTTTCTACCAACTGTCTGTGCCAGTAGCCAATACTTTCAGTACCAGTGGTCAGTGTTTTTTTTTTTTTTAATTAAGAATGTATATTTTTAAAGTCAGTTTTAGGTTTGCAACAACAGTTGATTCTTTTTTATTTGGTTTTGCATAGCTGTTTTTGTAGAATTCACTCCGTTACCTGTATAATTTCTGATCCTGAATATATGTATGGTAGATTTTTACTTCTGAACCAAACCAGATAATAACAGATAATAATGATTTGAATTAAAAAAAAGACTACTTTAAAAGGGGAGATAAAATGTGGGTATTGATGTAATAGAAGGAATGAAACATAGATGGATCTTAAAACATGAATTGTGTACAAAAAGCTGTTCTTATAATAATAAAAAAATAGATGACTAATACCTAACATATTTTTTCTTTTTATTTTTTAAGTTCAATTAAATAACATAATTAGTTTAAGAGATAATTTAGTGATTCATAAGTTGTATATAACACCCAATTCTCATTATGTCACATGCCCTCCTTAATGTCTATCACCCAATATCCCCTCACCTCCAGAAGCCCTCAATTTGTTTCCTGTAGTTAAGCATCTCTTATGGTTTGTCTCCCTCTCTGATTTCTTCTAACTTTATTTTCCACCCTTCCCTTATGATCCTCTATTGTTTCTTGAATTCCACATATGAATGAAATCATATGATAATTGTCTTTCTCCAAATGACTGACTTTGCTTAGCATAATACCCTCTAGGTCCATCCATGTCCTTGCAGATGGTAAGATTCCATTTTTTGATGGCTGAATAATATTCCATTGTGTATATACACACCACATCTTCTTTATCCAAAACATTTTTTTCTTGATTCTAAATTCCTTCTTAATATTGGTGTAAACTATCTGTTCATGATTTCTTGAATTATTTGTTTGCCTCAATTACATCAAAACAGTTCACCACTCTAATTTGATTCAGTAAGTCTTGAGGCTCTCATTTTTGCATAAGTTTTTAATAACACACTCTATGGAGTCTCCTTTACAAAATTTCTTAATTTTTTTTAATTACTGCAAACATCTGTTCTATCAAATCAAACAAAAAAAATGAGATGGGATGAATTACATTAACATCACCCTGCTTGCTTGGCATTCCTTCTGTTTATTCCTAGTAGATTCCCAGTGTATCATATGTGAAATTAAAGAACAGGGAACAGGAATTTATTCCTAGTAGATTCCCATTGTTGGTAGAAATCTTTACCACTTTACTGTGGGATCCAGTTCAGCTCTTTTCCAACTATTTCTAGATGGTTTATGCACCCTAAGAAGAAAACCAATATGTGCTGCTTTCTGTCTTTATCAGTTTCTTTTTTTTTTTTAAGATTTTATTTATTTATTTGACAGACAGAGATCACAAGTAGGCAGAGAGGCAGGCAGAGAGAGAAGGGGAAGCAGGCTCCCTGCCGAGCAGAGAGCCCGATGCGGGGCTGGATCCCAGGACCCTGGATTCATGACCTAAGCTGAAGGCAGAGGCCTTAACCCACTGAGCCACCCAGGCGCCCCTGCCTTTATCATTTCTTAATATGCTTGTCTCTGAACCAGCTCTACTGTCCTCTCCTCCAGTCTCAGAAAACATTACCAACTTCTTAAGTCTACATTCATGATCCAAGATTTTTCCTTCCCTCTCTTGATCAGTTTCATTACTTTCTATAATTCTATCTTCTCTATCACTTAATTGGTTACTCTCCTTCTTCCATCCTTGTGGTAATTGCATCCAATCAATTTCAAATCTCGGTTATTGCATTTTTCATTTTGGCCTGATTGGTTTTAAGCTCTTTTATCCCTGCAGCAAGAGACTCCCTTGGTGTCTTCTATGTGTTTCTCAAGCCCAGCTAGTATCCTTATGATTATTGCTTTAAAGTCTGGATCAGGCATATTACTTGTCTTATTCACTTAGATCCCTGGCCATGACCTTTCCTTGTTCTTTCTTTTGGGATGAATTTCTCCATCCCAATGGAATTTCTCCATTAGCATTTTGTCTAGGTCTCTGTCTTTGTGTTTGGAAGGCCATTTGTGTTTCTTGCTCCTGAGAGTAATGACTTTATGAAGAAGAGGTCATATACTCTCCAGGATCTGGTGCTTCAGGAAGTGTCTTTGGTGTGTGCTAGTGTATTCTGCCACAGTGTTATGGGCTGCTCTGTCCCTCAGGTCGGTCCTCTGCAGGCTTTCTCCTTGCCTACAGTGGGAAGTGTTTGGACCTTGGCCAGAACATGGTGAGTTTTGATTCCACTTGTATTTTCAGTCTTTCCCCTGCTCCCCTTTTCTTGCCGCTTTCATTATCTCTTATTGTTTCTTTGCCAATCTTTTCCTCTCCCTGTTGATTCTCTTTCTTGCATCTTCTGATATGCATGGGTCAGAATTGTCTTAAAAAAAAAAAACAGTTGTTTCTCTCTTTGACCTCCAGTATTCTTTAATATTTTTTTCCTCCTTTGTACTAATAAATTTTTCAAGTGACTGGGCTATCAGTTTCCTTACCTTGAGCTCATTCCTTAGCTTTCTTCTTAGACTTGAGCCCCCACCACTCTGTGGAAAGAGACCCCTTGAAAGGCACTACTTTCTTTTCTCCCAGTCACCAAATCTATTGCCTTCTTTCTCATTTTCATCTTCTTGAGCTACCTAAAGGAAAAAGGAAATTAGCCATGTTCTATGCTAGACACTTTCATATCTTCACAGTAGCCACTTAAATAAGATTTTTACTGATTAAAAAACTAATAAGGTTTGGAAAGTTTGAGTAAATTATGTTCACGAAATCACAGAACCATGATTTGGTCCCTCTTCTAATTATACTAGGTAATTATATTTCAATTATACTAGGCAATTGCATTGTATACCCTTTTCTTTATATTTCAAAGACTTTTAGCCTCTGGGACATTATTCTGTCTCTGTTTTCTTCCATCTTTGCCTCTTCCTTTACTGATTCTTATTATTCAGTATCCTTAGTCTATACCTTCAACTCTCACTTTTTTATGTCTTATTACATTGTCAGATGCCTATTTTGCCTTTCTAGTTTTACCTATCATCACCCTAAGGTAACATTTTGAAGTTCAAATTCATTACTGTTTTCTTTAAATCAACACCCTCTTAACCTGAGTTTTCCTCCATCAGTCATTTCCCTTTTTATCTAAGCCAGAAACATCAGTTAACTTTATCTTTCACTTTTCATTATTCCTTGACTTGAGAGCCAATATGATAATAATATATGCTCTCTCATCATATTTTCATATATATACATAGCATATGTGGGTTTTTTCATATATTTTTAGGATGGATTATTTCCTTTGCATTTCTGTTGCTTTAAGCCTGTACAGCTGTAGTAGCTTACTGTCTAATTTCCCTTTTATTATTTCTCTTTATATTACTGTCAAATTTATATTGCAGGCCATTCCTTCATCATATAAGGCTTCCAATTACATATGAGGGAGAATATAAACTCCTTACCTTAAACTTCAGTGCTATTTATGCTACAGGCTAGTTCCAGACTTGGCTCTCAAACCCAAGATAGTTCCCCTATTTTCCTGAAAATGGCCTGATTTTTTATCTTATAATGCTTTTGCTCATATAATGCAACACTGACTAAAATTTTCATCTCCAGTGTTGCCCTCATTCTGAGCTATTTAAACCACTCCATCAAAGTAGGTATTCCACGAAAACTTACCTAAATGTCCTGTCCCACAGTGATTTTTCCTTCCAGTGAACTACTGAAATACTTGACCCATTCATTTAGGCCCTACTTAACTGCCTTGTATCATTGATTTGTCACATATGCATTATTTGTGTACCTGTCTCATCTCCCTGGATAAACTTCAGATTTTCTTAGAGCAAAATGTTTTATACTTCTCAGTACCTGTCACTGAATACCTTGCATATATCCCTTGGCTTAATACATTTTAAATGAAGATGTAAAAAATAAATAAATAAGCAAATAAATAAATATAAATAAATGAAGATGTAGATAATTTTAATATATTTGTTTTGACTCAGTGTTTCAGAAATGTTTTTAAAGCACAAACATTCCTGTCCCCACATATATATACACATATGCATAGATATACATATATCTACTTTACAAATTAGTCTTTGGGTGTTCATATTTACATTTAAATCTGAAGTTAAATGGATACTTCTTTTAAAAATCACATTACTGTCCTTGGGGTGTTGAGTTTGATAAGTTCTTTATAGATTTTGGATACTAGCCCTTTATCTGATTTGTCATTTGAGAATATCTTATCCCATTCTGTCAGTTGTCTTTTGGTTTTGTTGACTGTTTAGTTAGCTGTGCAGAAGCTTTTGATCTTGATGAAGTCCCAGTAGTTCATTTCTGCCCTTGCTCCCCTTGCCTTGGGCAGTGTTTCTAGGAAGGAGTTGCTGCGGCTGAGGTCAAAGAGGTTGCTGCCTGTGTTCTCCTCAAGGATTTCGATGGAGTCCTTTCTCACATTGAGGTCTTTCATCCATTTGGGGTCTATTTTTGTGTGTAGTGTAAAGAAATGGTCCAGTTTCATTCTTCTGCATGTGGCTGTCCAATTTTCCCAACATCATTTTTTGAAGAGTCTGTCTTTTTTCCACTGGACATTCTTTCCTGCTTTGTTGAAGATTAGTTGAACATAGAGTTGAGGATCTATTTCTGGGCTCTCTATTCTGTTCCACTGATCTATGTGTCTGTTTTTGTGCCAGTACCATACTGTCTTGATGATGACAGCTTTGTAATAGAGCTTGAAGTCTGGAATTGTGATGCCACCAGCTTTGGTTTTCTTTTTCAACATTCCTCTGGCTATTCAGGGTCTTTTCTGGGTCCATATAAATTTCAGGATTATCTGTTCCATTTCATTGAAAAAACTTGATGGTATTTTGATAGGGATTGCATTTAATGTGTAGATTGCTCTGGGTAGCATAGACATTTTCACAATGTTCTTCCGATCCACGAGCGTGTAACTTTTTTCCATTTCTTTGGGTCTTCCTCAATTTCTTTCATGAGTACTTTATAGTTTTCTGAGTACAGATTCTTTTCTTCTTTGGTTAGATTTATTCCTAGGTATCTTATGGTTTTGGGTGCAATTGTCAATGGGATTGACTCCTTAATTTCTCTTTCTTCTGTCTTGTTGTTGGTGTATAGAAATGCAACTGATTTCTGTGCATTGATTTTATATCCTGACACTTTACTGAATTCCTGTATGAGTTCTAGCAGTTTTGGAGTGGAGTCTTGGGTTTTCCACATAAAGTATATCATCTGCAAAGAGTGAGAATTTGGATGTCTTTTATTTCTTTTTGTTGTCTGATTGCTGAGGCTAGGACTTCTAGTACTATGTTGAATAGCAATAGTGATAGTGAACATCCCTGCCATGTTCCTGATCTTAGGGGAAAAGCTCTCAGTTTTTCACCATTGAGAATGATATTCATTGTGGGTTTTTCATAGATGGCTTTGATGATATTGAGGTATGTACCCTCTATCCCTACACTTTGAAGAGTTTTGATCAGGAAAGGATGCTGTACTTTGTCAAATGCTTTTTCAGCATCTATTGAGAGTATCCAATGGTTCTTGTTCTTTCTTTTATTAATGTATTGTTTGACATTGATTTGCAGATGTTGAACCAACCATGCAGCCCAGGAATAAATCCCACTTGGTCGTGGTGAATAATCCTTTTAATGTACTGTTGGATCCTATTGGCTAGTATTTTGGTGAGAATTTTTGCATCAGGGATATTGGTCTGTAATTCTCCTTTTTGATGGGGTCTTTGTCTGGTTTGGGGACCAAGGTAATGCTGACCTCATAAAATGAGTTTGGAAGTTTTCCTTCCATTTCTATTTTTTGGAACAGTTTCAGGAGAATAGGTATTAATTCTTCTTGAAATATTTGGTAAAATTCCCCTGGGAAGCCATCTGGTCCTGGGCTCTTGTTTTTGGGAGATTTTTGGCGACCGTTTCAGTCCCTTACTGGTTATGGGTCTGTTCAGGTTTTCTATTTCTTCCTGGTTTGGTTTTGGTAGTTTATATATCTTTAGGAATCCATCCATTTCTTCCAGATTGTCAAATTTGCTGATGTGTACTTGCTCATAATATGTTCTTAAAGTTGTTTGTGTTTCTTTGGTGTTGGTTGTGATCTCTCCTCTTTAATTCATTATTTTATTTATTTGGGTCCTTTCTGTTTTCTTTTTGATAAGTCTGGCCAGGGGTTTATCAACCTTATTAATTCTTTCAAAGAACCAGCTCCTAGCAAAATAAGTGAACCAGAGAAAGACAATTATCATATGATCTCCCTGATATGAGGATTTTGAGAGGCAGGGTGTAGGGATTGAAGGGTAAGGAAGGAAAAAATGAAACAAGATGGGATTGGGAGGGAGACAAACCATAAGAGACTCTTAATCTCACAAAACAAACTGAGGGTTGCTGGGAGGAGAGGGGATTTTGAGAGAGTGATTGGGTTATGGGCATTGGGGAGGGTATGTGATATGGTGAGTGCTGTGAAATGTGTAAGCCTGATGATCCACAGACCTGTATCCCTCGGGCAAATAATATATTACATGATAATAAAAATAATTAATAGAAAAAAAATGAATATTTGAAAAAAAAATTACATTACTGGGGCACTGATCCTGTTAGCAGCAAGAAAGATTGACACATTTGTCGAGTTATAGAATGGATTTTAAATTTTTGGATTTTTTCCAAATTAATATTTATGGTTATAAGAATATCTCTTTTCTCTGGCATGTGGGTGACTCAGTTGGTTAAGCATTTGACTCTTGATTTTGGCTCAGATCATGATCTCAGGGTTGTGAGATCAAGCCCCTAGTATGCACTGAGCATGGAGCTTGCTTAAGATTTTCTCTCTCCCCCACCCCTGCTCAGGCACATGCTTGCTTGCTCTCTCTCTCACATTAGTGAGGAATTTAGAATTTGTAATATGAATATTACTTACTTTTATGATTTTCCAGAGAAATATGAATCTTAGTGTATATAGCCAATCTATTTTCATGATATGACTTTCATTTATCCCACTGTAACTTTCATTTAAAACTATTGAAAAAAAATTAAAAATAAAAATAAAACTTTTTTTTTAGGGACGCCTTGGTGGCTTAGTTGATTAGGCGTCTGCCTTTGACTCAGGTCATGATCCCAGTGAGATAGAGTCCACCTGGGGCTCCTTGGTCAGTGGGGAGCCTGCTCCTCCCTCCATCTGCCACTGCCCCTGCTTGTGCTCCCTCTCTCTCTCTCTGACAGATAAATAAATAAAATCTTTAACAAATAAATAAATAAATAAAACTTTTTTTTTTTTTTAATAAAATAATTTTGGTCAATTGTCTTCTTCCAGATGACAAAAGCTTCCCTTTATGCTATGGAGCCAATTCGTTATAGGACTGGCACCATCATGATTTATATGTTATATAAGTTTATAAGTTATATGACAAAAATGTCACAGAATTATTGCCATGTGAAAGAGGAGGAACTACACCATAACTAAGAATCCAGATAATTCTGCAAGTTGAACAGTGTAGAGTTTGCATAATGGAGTTAAAATGTATATAGATTAAGCAATCAAACTAAACTAAGTAGTAATAATTTGAAGCTTAAGCTTATTTTGGAATGTAAAAAAAAAAAATTGAATCAAGCAAATGACAAACCACTGGCCTTGAACAACTCAGCTATAATTCCAAGCGTGGCCTTCCTTATATGGCACTTACCTCCCTTTGTATTACGGACACTCAGTAGCCATACTCCTGCATCATCTACAATAGGGATTCCCAACTTGGAGTCCTTAGATGGGCTTCAGGCATTTAATGTATATTTTTAAAATGTGTATGTGCATTATTCTGGAAAGAAGTTCTTTACTTTTCATCAGCTTAAGATCTTCACTAAAACCCCATACAATATCTGTTCTTTTTCCTTATGATAAAACATTTCAGATGTCTCAAAATCTTAATCTTCTTAAGTATCTTCTTCAGGCCTAATATCGGTACATCCTTCAACTCTTCCTTCCTTATCTAACATGGATTCTATACCCTTCAAAAATCTTATGAGATCCTGATTTCCTTTATTCAGATAAATTCTAGTTTGTCATTATACCCCACAAAATGTGACATCCTGAATCTGACACTTTTGTAGTGAATTATGTGGCCAATAGTGAGCTACTGCCTTCTGTTTTTTTTCTGGAAACTATGTTAGTATAGACTAATACTAATGTTCATGATTTCCTTTGTCTGTGAGACACCACATGCATACTCTCACTCTGCTGAGAGTTCTAGTCCTGATTAGTAACATGCTATGTGGTGTGGGGATCTCTCCGTACCATTCTTTTAAAACTATATTTGGGGCACCTGGGTGGCTCAATCATTAAGTGTCTGCCTTCGCCTCGGGTCATGATCCTGGGGTCCTGGGATCAAGCCCTGCATCCAGCTCCCTGCTCAGCGGGAAGCCTGCTTCTCCCTCTCTCACTCCCTCTGCTTGTGTTCCCTCTCTCGCTGTGTCTCTCTGTCAAATAAATAATAAGATCTTAAAAAAAAACACTATATTAATTTTTTAATACGTATACTATGTGTAAACAAATGTAGTTATTTAGCCAATCTCATATTGTGTTTTCTTTTGTAATTCATCAGTTACATAACAAGATAAGAATTTGGATGGTTGCAGCTTGGTTATTGAAGAAAATTATAATCTGATCTCATGCCTTTACCTATTTCACACCCCTTGACCTGTCACTTTGATAGCCCTTCTGAAGTAATCTTCCTTTCCAGAGAAATCCCAGGCTTGAAAACTGATACCTCCTTTCCTCATAAAGCCAACAGAGTTGGCTTATTTCAAGCTATGTCCCTCGTTTTCAGGATTGGGAAAAAGCTGTTTGTGTTCTTGCTTACACCTCTGTATATGATTGATTTTGGAGACTTCAAGTTAGGTGAGAGTTTAAATTTTTAAAACATGTATTCCTTAAAAAAGAAAACTATCAACAACATATTTTAAGATGCTTACATGAGGCAAATACCAATGCTATTTTGTAACTAAGAAGCATCAAATGATATTAAAAGACATATTTCATGATTAGAGAATTATGTACTATTTAATGGATCATTTAGTTTTTTAATATTTTGTATAATTCTAAAAATTGATTAGAATTAGTTTTGCATCTCTTAAGTATTGACTTATAAGTAAGCATAAATAAAGACCTTGTTAAATAATTAGTTGTTATTCCTTGGGGTTTGACTAGCTTAGATTAAAATTAAGCACCGCAAATACTTCTGAAATTTTGTTATCCTCTCAAATGGAGGAATTTTGGAAAAAATCAAAAGACAGTTTTTACTAAGTAGGTGAATTAAAACATACAGTCAACTCTCGATTATTCAAACTAATGGAGGAAAGGATGGAACAAGCATTACTATTTCTTTAGTTCCTGCACCCTCAGACAATTGCTGAGAGCCTCATACCAGACAAATTCTTTGGCTTTCCATCTTGACCATGTTATATTTCCTAGCCTTCTATCCAGGATGCAGTCTGAAATACCTCTTATATTTGAGTTGACCAGAAAGTTTCATGTTTTCACATTCTGTTCTTCTTAAACACATTTTTTAATCCAGTGCTTTAGCACTGCTTTAGTGCTACTAAAATTCACATGAGAAACTGATAACATTGTCATTAGGATATTATCCTTAAGGCTCATAAAATTAGTTTTATATTAAAAAATCTTATCTTTGAATTACAATTTACAGATAATTATAACCTTTCAAAGGTATTACCTCATGATACCAAACTGCTTTTTAATTCTTTAATACAAAAATTTTATGACACTTTTTTATCTGAAGAGTGTGTCATAAAAATTCTTCCAACTTTCTGAATTCTTAATGGGTGCAATATTTTGAGTACTATATGTGTTTGTAAAAGGGAAGAAATGCTGAAGGAATTTATGTGTGAAAACACTATGTTGCGTGTATATAATACATCATTTTCTCTACTAATTAACTGCACACAGTGTGCTATTATCCAGACATAAGTATTCATGGGAATGCATGTATCTGGATAACTACGAGTTGAAATAAACACACCTGCCTTTTATTTCAATAACTGCGCATTCAAATCCACATAAGGTATTTATTTGAATGTGACCTCCATATACATGAGAAAACATTGGTTTCATTGTTCAGTTTTTTTGTTGATGTTTTGTTGTTGTTGATTTAAATCTAAAATAGGTACAAACTGTGAATAATGCTTCTCTGGAAAACTTTGCATGCAGGGAAAAGGAAATTCAAAGATAAATCCTATGAAAAAAACATTGCAATTGTTTTGTCTTATATTTTGCCTCACTATATGTTGAAGCTAAATTCTTGTGTAACGTAGCAATGCTACACACTAAAGCCAAAGTGTGTACAGGCCATAAACCCACCTGGAACTGTGCCTACTTTAAGTCAAATAATTTAATTATCTTTCTTTACAGAATAAAATTGTTGATCTTTGATTTGGAGAATCTTTTTTTCTCAAGAAGCTTTTTCCTTGAATAGTGTATTAGAATATGTCTAAGAAATCATGTTTTCTATTAGGCAGTGGAAATGTTTGTTTCAAGGCTTATTTTAACGTCTGCATAGTAGTTTCCCCTGACCCCCAACCACCACCACCATATAAGCCATATTTCTGTATAGTTAGTTTTAACTGACATGAGCCAGAAAATTGAATTAGGGTGACTTTAGGAGTCTTAACTTTGAATTTCCTACTTTTCATTGCATGTAAACTCTCAACCACATGTAATAGTTTCAGCTCAAGTTCTAGCTTGTATTTTGCATGTTAAAGCTATAAAAAGTCTATTTATGCTGGAAAGAATTTATGGCTATTGTTCCGCTATCACCTAATTGATAAAATTTATAAATAAAGACTGACTTTATTTATGTAGACTTGTCTTTCTGCTTTAGGGAGTGAACTACTTTATGTCCAAGGGTATCCTAGATGATTCACCAAAGGAAATAGCAAAGTTTATCTTCTGTACAAGAACACTAAATTGGAAAAAACTGAGAATCTATCTTGATGAAAGGTAAAAAAAAAATTCAAGTTTTCATCAGAAATGAGTTAGATAATGCTTTTAATGAGTTAAGCTTTACTTTTAAAACTATACCATACAGCAGTCATCTAGGTGAAAAACTTTTCTCACAGCTATTTATAACTGCCATTGTAGTCTGAAAGCAGAAAAACAGTATATAAACAAATGAGTATGGCTGTGTTCTAATAAGATTTTATTTACAAAAATAGGTAGTGGGCCGTATTTGGCTCACTAGCTATAATTTGCCTATCCCTACCATAAACAATTGATAGAAATTAAAGATTATGATCATATAATCATGGTTGACTTCAGCAAGAATTGAAGCATAGCATAACAAAGGATGACTATATATTTGATTGTCATTGATTAAAAAATACATGTACACATATACAAATATTTATACACACATGTACATACAGATACTTACACAAATATTTATATAATTATAAATAACCCAAATGTATATAAGTAGAATTGTTACCTCCATAAGATGGGGTACTGATGAGTCATTAAAAAAAATGACTTAGATCGGTGTGTAAGGATATAGAAAGCTGTTCACAATGTACTGTATGAAATGAGAAAAGAAATACTAGAAAAATACATACTATATGTTGACATTTTTTAAAGTCTACATAAATAGTTGTTACCTCTGGTGGTGTGAATTGCTGTGAAAAGTGAAAACTCTTATTATTTTCATAGTTAAAAAACATAAAGAATTCTGTTGCTGTTTGAATTTAGCCAAAACACACACACACACACACACACACACACAGTTGAAAAGAAGCTGCCCCTTTTAATATTGTAAAATTTTTTTCTTCATTTTATAATTAGAATTACTAGTTTCACCTTACTTTGTTATAATCTATTCACAAAAAATTTAAAAATTATTTAATGTCTCAAATAATCAGAGTTGGATTTTTTAATTTTAAGGATTATGTATACTTTGTAGGATTAGCTGATCTGAGAATCAATAATAAAGTATTTTCATCCAAAAACATAACTTATGAGTCCTTATCATTTTTTTAGTAGAGAACTGTTGACTAAAGCTGTATCTTTTTCTTTTTCCACTAGGAGAGATGTCTTGGATGACCTTGTAACGTTGCATAATTTTAGAAATCAATTTTTGCCTAATGCACTGAGAGAATTTTTTCGTCATATCCATGCCCCTGAAGAGCGTGGGGAGTATCTTGAAACTCTCATAACAAAGTTCTCACATAGATTCTGTGCTTGTAACCCTGATTTAATGCGAGAACTTGGCCTTAGTCCTGGTAAGAATATGTATAGTGAATTCCTTCCCTCCCCTGCCCACCTGCAGGTAAAAATAGTAGTATATGAGACTTTTTTTCTCACCGTGGGGAAATATGCTTTCAGTAATTATAGGTATTTCTTTTACTACTTGTAGCAATGATGAACTCTATAGAATAGAACATTTATGTGAGTTTAGAATAATTTGTCATGGCTGTCATTTATATGTAGTAAACACACTGTTTTAGGAAGAAAGTTAAGACTTAGCTATAGATGTGTTAAAATTATTCTTGATTGAGAATTGGGTATTACTAATTTAACTAAAAACTTGAGAAATTATTTTTAAAGCTTTTCATAGTCCATATATTATATAGGTTAACACCTAGAATTTTTCTACTAAAATTTATTTTTAATACAACTAATTTTCATAATGTGTATATGAATATATACCTATGTATGTGCAATATAACCTGAGTATCCTGTATGTTTTTTCATTTGATAGAGCTTTACTTTTCTCTTCATCTCAAAAATTTTATTGTGCTTATTAAGTGGAGATTACAAAAACATTTACCCATCATATGAAATTGGTTGAAAATCCTTTTATAAAACATAATATTTAACTTTGCTTTATTAAGACTACAGGATTCTGAAATAAAGACCCCATAATAGTAGAAAGTAGTTGTGGCAAATAATAATACAAGTATCTTGAGGTTTGTTACTATTTTGATAATAAACATCAGATATTGCCTTGTGTAGATATAAAGACGTTTTGTTGTTGTTGTATACTGCTGAGGTTTAACAATCTTGTCCCTAAAATTTTACTTTTGAAATTAATACATAAATTCCATGGACCTTAAAAATACATATCTCAAAGGATGATATTAATCTAATAATCTTATAAATTGTTTACATTTTATTTTGAAGGACTGTTAATGCATGTTTTTGTCATTAAATATTTTCCAGTTAGATTTTTATTAAAACATTCTATGTAAATAAATACGTGATTTTTTTTTTAATACGAAGATAAGTATACTAACAGTACAAATGTATTTTATGGGTCATTGAATGGGAGTATCACATTTGAAAGCAAAGATGAAAATAAAACCAATTCTGAAATTTTTAAATTTGGAGTGAGCTTTATTATAAATTCCTAAACTATTCTAAAATGCTTTAGGAGTTGAAGGAAATAGTCATTAATTGGTGGTCAGTTAGGATGATCAACTATCCCTGTTTGTCTGGGACTGAAGAATTTCCCAGGACACAGGATTTTCAATGCTAAAGTTGGAAAAGGCCCAGACAAACTGAGATGAGTTGGCCATTCTATGTTTAGTTAGGATCCAATCTCAATTTATTTATATTATAAAAAATTTTTGCATTAGGTAATTCCTTTGGCACCACATTTTTCAAACCACCTAATAATTTGAGGTGTTTCTTTTTAATTCCAGATGCTGTCTATGTACTGTGCTACTCTTTGATTCTACTTTCCATTGACCTCACTAGCCCTCATGTGAAGAATAAAATGTCAAAAAGAGAATTTATTCGAAATACCCGTCGTGCTGCTCAAAACATTAGTGAAGATTTTGTAGGGCACCTTTATGACAACATCTACCTTATTGGCCATGTGGCTGCATAAAAGCACAATTGCTAGGACTTCAACTATTAACTTCAAACTAAAGTTACCCAAGGACTTATTTAGCAGATATGGGGGTTACATTAGTGCTGGTCATTCTAGCCTCTGTATACAATCAAGCTCGAGTGTACACCTTTTTTTTTTTTTTCTTTTACTGTTTTCTTTTTTAGTAATTTCCTTGGGGAACTAAAGAATTTTGCAGAATTTTTCTTAATTTTGCTTATCATGTTTTGCACAAAGCAGAGCCATTGATTGTCTGACACAGCTGTTTAAGTATGTTCAACTGACATTATACTCTAAAAGATGGTATATTTGTGCACTAGATTTGCTTGAAAAACTACTCATTTTCATTCTTTTTTAAAATACCATGTAATGTGTACATATTTAACTGAAGAGATTTATAATCATAATTATTTTATTGTAAAGATTTTAACTAAAGCCCTTCCTTTTTCTCTCAAACTGAGTTCTGAAATTTATTTGATTCTGATCTGAGCTTATTACTGTCTTCATAAAAGTTGGATCTGACTTGGATAAAGACCAATACCAGTTTCTCTTTCCTTTGAACTTTATAAGAGTATAGATTTATTACTAGTAATAAGCAAAACAGGCACTTATTTTTATAATATAAATTCGTCAGTCGACTTTCCATTTTTAAAAGTTCTGAGTTAGTCATTTCTCAGTAAGTCCTTTAAACTATTTGAGATAGCAAAATATGTTGAAATCTAGGATTCCCATACATAGGAACATGTTATTAAAACTTATATCTCTTGTAATTAGTCAAAATTTACCATTCTCTTAACTTGATAATTTCTGTTTACAGTCAGTTGAGAAAGGGGTATTATGAGTCATTCATCCAATAATATTTACCAAGAACCTTTTGTGTACTAAACACTGTGCTAGGTAGTAGTGATACCTAGACATGGGCCTTGCCTTCATAGATGTTACATGATTGATAAGGAAAAATACTGCTTCTTAGAGAGCATATGTATGAAGCATAGCTTAATTAACAATTATTTAATTATGAAATACTTAGCATTGAAATGATAAAGAAGAGTATATTTATATGGTAAGTCAAAAGTTTCCTGGAAATATTGCTAAGTGAAAAGCATCAGCTTTGAAATGAGACACTATGTGATGAGTAGAGCTGCTAGTTTAGGGGGTGGAACTTGGAAGATTAGAAACTTTTTACTGAATGTGTACAGTCCGAGCTTCTTTCCGGATCTGGTCCTAAGTAAATAGTGGTTGATAATATTACAACTGCAAGTGATGTCCTATAGAATTTTCAATGGCAAGACATAAGATAATCAAACAATTTTGGAAGTCAAAGGGACTTTTAGACCGGAAGTAAACAAGTTTTCAGATCTTGAGGAAAATACCTAAATTTTCACATGTGCATAATTTTGAATTCCATAACAAGATACTTCTTTGTAATTTTTAACTTCAAAACTAATTTATTGGGAAGTTTCAGAAGATCAACAGTAATAGTAACATTTTATCATTTCCATTTTCCCATGAATCTCCTTGTCTTTCTCTCTCTTTCCCCCCCCCCCATCCCTATCTCTCCCTTACCATTTGGTTCTTTCTACCTCTGTTTTAGTTTTACTCTCTTTTCTTTCCTTCTATATAGTTTTTTGTATCCTCCATTTCAGTTTTCCCCTTTTTCCTGTTTTGTTTTTTTTTCCACCCTGACCTGATTACAAACGTAGATTGGCAGTATTCTTTTTTTAACATTTTCTTATGAAAATTTTCAAACATATAAAAGTTAAAATATATATTACAGAGAATGTGTATATAACCACTATGTAGATTCTACAATTAAAATATTACTACATTCACCTTAGCACATATTTATCCATCCCTCTATCCATCAATCCACCTATCCTATTGTTTTAATACAGGTAATACAAGTTTCGGACATCACAGTACTCTTTCTTCCTTCAGAATTCAACTTGTATATTGTATATTGTTAGCTAAAGATCTACTTTTTTTAAATTTTTTTTCTTTATAGATAAAATTTGCATTCCATGAAATACATAAATGTAAAGTGTACTAATCTATGAATCTTAATAAATGCATACACGTGAGTAAACCAAGCCCGTATCAAGATATACAACTTAACACAACCTATTTACAGTTAATATTTGTACCACTTCACATAAAATATAGAAACCTTGTAACCATACAGGGTGTTTACCCACTTCCTCCATTTGTTATCTTAGAGTTGTCCTATGAATTGCAGATAGCGTACATTAGAGACTCCACATGATAATAATTTGCTTTGAGTAGTCGTGTATACTTTAAACAAGGGGGGAAAAACCTCATTTATATTGACCCACATTATCATTTCTAACACTTTTTTCCTTTCTGAAAACCCAAGTTTCCTTGTAATATCATTCATGTCAGCCTGAAAAATATTACCATCTATATGACAGTTCAGGTCTGCTGGCAATGAATTATCCTAGTTTCCTTATACATGAAAATGTCTTTATTTTGCTTTCCTTTTTGAAGAGTGCTTTTGCTGCATATATAATTCTGCACTGACAGTTTATTCCCCTCTTTTGCGCTTTAAAGATAGTCCACTGTCTTCTGACCTCCATTGCTTCCAGAAAGAAGTCAGTATATTCAAATTGTTTTCTCCCTGTGTGTATAAAAAATCCTATTTCCCTCTGAAAATGAAGATTTTGTAAGATTTCTCAATCTCATTTTTCTTTCCTCCCCTTTTACATATGTGCTAGAACTTTTGATATCATCTCATAGATTTTTTTTCCATCTTTTTTTCCTCTTTTCTTCAGTTGGATTATATCTGTTGATCACTGTTCTAGGTCACTGACTTTTCTGTAATCCCTTTTAAGCTCATTCAGTGAACTTTTTAAATTACTATACTTCTTAGTTCTAGAAATTCCTTCATGTTTTTATAATTTATATGTCTGTGCTGCTGTGATTTCGTATCTTCATTTACTGCGAGCACATTTTCCCTGACAACCTTGAACATAGTTAAATAGATGCTTTAAATCTTTATCTGTTCATTTCATCTTCTTCAATTGCCTCTTCTTTTGAGAATAGACTATATTTTCCTGTTTCTTCATATGTTAGTAATTTAGACTTTGTCCTAGACATGGCAAATAAAATATCTAGAAACTCTATGTTATGATACATTTCTCCAAAGACTTTTTTTTAAAGCTGGAAGTTAACTGGCAGAACTCAGTTGCAAGCTCTTGCTCCCCTGAAGTAGTTCACTTCTGAAGTCTGTTCCCTTCTTAACCTGGAATCTTTTGTGTGTCCACAGTTTAGAGAGAAGCCAGAGTGTGTGGCACAGTTCATACATAGAAATTAGGGAGCTCGCTCTTCTTTTCTTGCCATTATTTCTTTCTTCCTTTTCTTGCAGCTACTATTGCCCCAAACTCTGCCCCAGGGTTCTTCAAGTCTATAAAATTAAAGGCTCCAATGATGCAGCCTGAGGGCAGCCCTCAGGCAAAAACTGTAAAATGGGAAATTCATCTCCTATCTTCTTCTTCCAAGTACTCTCTTCAGTGTCAGCCTGAAAAAAATATTACTGATCAGCCTTTATTGGGTTGCTTTCCATTTCTATACTTTGTCCAGAGTTTGTGGTTTTATCTCTTCAAGGACTGGTCTGAAAGAGCCATCATTTGAAGTAGACCCCTCTTGAATTGGGAAGTATTCTTTTTACTATCTATACTTACTGAATAGGGATTTATTCCTGGAATTTTAAAAACTAGGTGAGTATAAATTTAAATGTTTATTTTTTAAAACCCCATCATAATAAACATTTACTGAATGCTTAACTCGGTTAGAAATTCAGTGTTTTCCAGTGAGGTCCCACTGGCTTTTGGGGAAGGATGTTCATTATGGGAGACTGCTCCCTACAGCAGAGAACATCAACGTACCTGGATTTTGCCTGCTAGACACCAGTAGCATCCCTCAGTTATTGTGACATACAAATAATGTCCCCTCATGTTTCCAAGTGCCTAAAGTTTGGAACTAGTGGACCTTCTTTCTGATAAATTCATCTTTCTAAAACACAAGCTCCTTTTGACACTTCTGTTTCAAGTACTCAATATCTCCCTTTCTACAAAAGTAAGCCTACTCAACATGGCATAAAAGGCTGTATGATCTGGGGGCACCTGGGTGGCTCAGTTGGTTGAGCATCTGACTTGATTTTGGCTCAGTTTGTGATCTCAGAGTCCTGGAATTGAGCCAAGAGTCAGCAGGGAGCTTGCTTCTCCTGTCCCTCTGCCCCTCCCTACCCAACCACACACACACACACTCTCTCTCTCTCTCTGAAATAAATAAATCTTTAAAAACAAAAAAAGCTGTACAATCTGGCCTCAACTTACCTTTCTTTAAAGCCTCATCTCCAACATTCCTCAAATGTGATGTGATCTGATCTTTGTCTTTTACAAGCTGGTCTTTCTGTGATATCTTGCTTTCCCTTCTGTATCTAAAGTTCCCCTACTCATCATCCAAGATCCACCTCAAATAAAGCTTATTCAGCAAAGCTTTCAAAGACTGGCTTTCTATTATAAGGGCTAAAGTAGGTAAGTGGCAGAGGACTTAGGAGGAATGAATAAAAAACAAAAACAAAATTGATGGGGTTTAGTGATTTTGAAGGAACTAGTTTGATGTAAGGGTCTAGTTTTCCTACTATCAAAGGTAGCTACTAAGAGAAGCAACCAGTGGAGTGATATGGAACAGATGTGATCCCAATTATTTTGAATTTGAAAGTATCAACAGAACTTTGGTTGCAGCTAGAGAATAAGGCTAGAAAAAAAATCAGGGCTGCATAATGTAAGTTTGGAGGTCTTATATTTAAAAGGTGTTTTGTTAAGTGAAAAACTGGAGAAAGTTCCTCTAGAAGGTTTGTTGAGTAAAAAGAAATGTTTGGGAAACAGAACATTTTAGGTTTGGGTAGAGAAAAAGAGGGTTTGTGAAGACTATAGAAGGACCAGAGAAGAATGTGTCCTGAGAGCTAGGGAAGCCGAGTTTCAAGAAGGATGCTGAGTTTGCATTTGGTGCTGCTCAACCAAGTAGTTTTTTTTCCCATCCACACTCAAGCTTCTTTGTCTACCTTTTCCACTTAAGGCTGAGTTCTTTCGTTACAGTAGTGTTAATGGCTTTTATATTGTCTCTGACCAAATATTCTCTTACCCAACATGTAATCTGAGCTCTGCTGAAACCCACAAGAGTACTTATGGTCCTCCGCAACTCAGGCCTGTCTACACCTTCCCTCCCCACTAAGGGCTGTGCTGTTTCAAGGCCAAAACATACCATACCAACTGGGTACTGCTAGTGCATTTTTCCTATGCATGATTACCAGTTCTATTTTCTAATATACAGGTTAGATTGTGGGGTTTTTTTGGTTTTTGTTGTTTTTGTTTTTGTTTTTAAGAAAAGAAGGCAAAGAAAAAAAGTGCTCAAAAACTTTTGAGTTCTCCAGATTTATCATTAGGATTTTTCCCAAGTACATTTTTTAAAACTAATACTCTCTAATCTCAATGAACCCTGCATTTTCATTCTTCCATTAATTTTGCTTTTTTTTTTTTTTAATAATTGTAACTTCTCCCTCACATTTACCTGTTGAAATGTTATTTGCCCTTCAAAGTCCTCGTAGGTTCTTTCCTCTCCAGGATAACTGTTCCAGTTCTTTCAGGTGGAAATTTTATTCTTTTATCTCCCTTGGTACCTAGCATAGACCTTGGCCAACTGAATTATTTTAGATCTGGTTTAGTTTGTACATAAGCACATAGGAAGATGATTTTATTATGTCCATTTTTGAAAAATATATTTGGAGCTTTCAGTTGTATACAACTTATAAATTGGAACATATTAGAGTTGACTTCTTAAAAATATTTAAAAACTCATTCAACCTCTGTTTTATTCTTGATATAAATTCATCTCTAGAGAACTTCTCATCTTAAATATTTGGATGAATCACTACTTTAGGACTGTCTTTTTTTTAATTTCAAGAGTTTAAGCCATTGATCTTTTTACTTCTCTAAATCGATCTTTTACATTTTTTACAGTATGATTAATATGGTGCTTGATAACAGTAAGCCTATTCAGAAGTCTTAACATTTAAGATAAAAATTTGTTTATTGTAATTTGAGTCTGTTTTCCTGTGTTTAAAACGAACTCCTTAAATGTCATACTGTTAACTTCCTAGTTCCTTTTCAAGCATTCATAACTGAGTATGTCTACTGTGAGAAGCCATCCTAAGGAAATAATCCAAAATAAGCAAAAGGCAATACTTATATCATTAGTTCTGCAATTGTTTTTAATTTAAGGGGAAAAAAAATAAAATAACTGGAATGTCCAAAACTTGGGCTGTTCAAGCAAATAACTAGCAGATATTTAAGAACATGCTATGTATGAGACACTGTGCTAGGCACTGGTCAAGTAGACCAAAATACATTCTCATCATGTATTATCGTGAAGCTATGATGTTTATAAATAATGTAGGAAAGCAGTGACAAATGATGAATACCAGAAGGATATGAAATTATGCATATATGTATGTATGTGTATGTGTGCACTCACACATTACAATTACTACGTAAAACACCACAAAAATCTGATTGGAAAACAGACACTAGAGTAAAATATACCAAGATATGGATAATGATCTCATTTCCTCTTTCAAATATTATTAAGGATCATATATTTTCAATAGAACTAAATAAATTCCCTGAACTATTCAGAAAATAAAGATAAATGGTGTCCCCAAATTAACCAATATAGTTTCCCCCCAGAATGTTTCCATGTATTTTTATTCAAAATTTGTTTTATTTTTAAAAGACACTTACTTGGTTGATCTGTTAAGTGATTTCTGGACAAATGTTTTGTTTTCAAGCTTCGAAAAGTGGATTGTTTTATATTATTTTTGTCTCATCGAATTAAAGGCCAACAAGAGAAAGATACCAAATCTTTACTGAGGAAATTTTCATTTGTTTAAAAAAAAAAAATGGCTTTCTTCTTGGCGCGGTTGGACAGGAAGGTTGGATTTAATTTAAAATGATTAATGAGATTTTGTCAGGCTCCTTGACTTTACCACCACTGCAGTTCGTCAGTGCAACAACCCGGGGAGCCCGGACGCCACTCTGTCACCCAAAATCACTCTCCAGGGAAAAAATTAACTGGCAGAAGTAGTGCCAGGTACACGTCAATGGCCTTGTCTCCTGGGTATCGACAGTTTAAAAGTCTGAATCAGAAATATGTAAGTTTTGGGGATACACATACCTAAGATAATGTTTTCACTCATAAATATTTCAGTGGGGGAAAAAAAGAAAAATTTAAGTTGTTGATGCTTTCCAAAGGAAACTGTAAAGCCCCGCTCTTCACTAATGTCTCTCCTCCCTAATTTATTTGAAAAATTAAAATAAACGAGGATTCAATGATCTCAGGATACTTTCTGCTTTTCTTTCTTTTTTTTTTTTTTAAGAATTATGGTGAAGCATTCTTAGAAAGTGAAATCATTTTTCACTTTTGAAAACACGTCTTAGCCTTCAGCATGACCCAGTTTTATTATCAAGTTTTTAAATTAAGCTGAAAGGTTGTGATCTGACTTAACACGCCCTTTTATGCTTATTGTGTACTTAAGTTTAAAACTAATCAACATAATTAGCTAAAGCCAAATTACTGCGTGTGGTTAGTTATGGATGGTTAAAGCAATGCGTATTTTTGCTTTGGTGTTAAACTGCAAAAGAAAGCAATACCAGTGTTGATGATCTTCTCTAAAAGCCTGTCTGAAAGAGTTCAGGCAGAAGGAATTTCTTCCAACAAGATCGTAGTGAAGATTTGAGGATATGATAGACATCTGAAGACTACCTTTGTAAAAGTTTAACATAATGAATATTCGCCCATTTTTATCCAAACAAAACATGAACAAAGAATGCTTTCATGTTAAAAGTTTCAGAGGAGTCCTCTCTTCTGAATGGTGAATGTATGCAACGGGAGGAAACAGACCCTCTATCAGCACCAGACTGCCAAGGAATCTGCTTGCACTTCTGCTGGAGGCAGCCTGAGAAAAGCACAGAGGAGTGGAAACTTCTAGAAACGTTGATCAAGGCCACTGCTCTTACTGAGAAGACAATAAAAGGACCAAAACAGAGTAGCTCTGAGTATATACCAGCACACTGTCACCCATCACGTTGTCTCATAGTGAGTGTCTGTTACGGCAAATGTCATTTTCAATTCTGAGGCCATCAAATCGTTTATTGTATCTCTAAAACACTCAGAAATTATATGCACTGTTTTTAATAAGTATCAATTTTAGTGTTGCAATCTAGCTGCTTCATTACGTGTTTTTTCCCCCATAAGTGGATTGCAGTATCCAAGGTAATCATGTTTCTGAAGGGATTCAGTTATTCATTTTATTTTACTTTGGAGATATTTGTTTTTACTACATAACTCAAATATACATATCTTCTCCTTCCCTTAGTTAATCTTGGGACAAAGAAAATAATGCATAGTATTTTCTGAAATGCTACCCAAAAAACATTATGGGCCTTGTCAATAATAAGCCAGAGAAATGAAAAACCCTTGAGTGAGGCCAAGCTCAGATTAGATGAGGAGAAATCAATACCCTTGTAACAGCATTCCCTGGGTAGCATTTATCACCATGATGAATTTGTTGGTTCTGGGTTCTCAGCCTCAAAATCTGATTTTATCAACAGACCTCAAGCAGTGTATTTTTCATGGCATTGATTTTTAAATCTAGAACTGAAGGAAATGTTACAAAGACAACTTACTGAGCGTGATCAGTACATTCTCTCTCTTTATCAGCCTCCAGAAAGTTGGTTGAGGATCATGGAGTCAGAGCAAGGAAAGTTACCAGAATCAAACACTTTATGTTTTGTATCAAACAGCATAGTCTGAATGCATCACACTCTCAATAGAGGTGATTTTTGCACATTTAGAGTTTGATAGCTGAAGTGACTTTGCACTAGGTAATGCCATATTTTTTTTAATATTTATTTATTTGTTTTTGAGAGAGAGAGAGAGCATGAGCAAGAGCATGAGCGGGGGAAGGGCAGAAGGAGAAGCAGACTCCCTGCTAAGCAGGGAGCCCAACAAGAGGTTGATCCCAGGACCCAGAGCCAAAGGCAGAGGTTTAACCAACTGAGCCACCCAGGTGCCCCATATTTCTTTTAATTTTAAACCATTAAGTGTAATAATGCTTTAACTTTTCCCTCTTCACTGGTTTCCCTTTTCATTGATTCAAAGTGTTTCTAATACTTTTTTTTTTCCAAGTTTTTATTTAAATTTCAGTTAGTTAACACACAGTGTAATATTAGTTTCAGGTGTAGAATTTAGTTTCTAAGACTTTGAATTGTTATTACATTAATTTCTTTAAAACCTTATTACAGGCATGGCCTGCTTCCTAAAAGCCATTCTCATGCATTTTGTGCTTTTCTCACTCTTTAAGGGAAATCTCATTCCTCACTGTATTCAAGTTCACTATACCTCCCCTCAAGTACCTATAACGTGGCATAAATTTAGGACATTGTTTTACATTATAGTGATGTTTTAATTTAAATATCCAAATAAGCATTTATAAATGGCTCATTTTTTGTGAGGAAGGTATTAGCCAGGTGCTATGAAAAAGACAAAATGAAGAAAACTGTCCCTTACCATCAAAGGCTTCAGAGGGAAGGCAATCATAATCTATACAGTTCTATAATATTTTATATATAACACCACAATTCTGCAGTGGTCTGAAGAAGTTATGTGACTTTTGGAGGTTCACATGAACATTTACAGGGATCAAGAGAGGCCAACTCCCAAGTACATTAAGTGCATTATTAACCTTAACGAACAGTAGGAGAAAAATGTGCTAAAAGATCGTAGAAAAGAAAAAGACAATCAGCACTTTAGAAAGAGTGAATAATTAACACTTACTAGCTCAGAGATGTCAGGGTGGCTCAGTGAGTTAAGCATCTGCCTTCAGCTCAGGTCATGATCCCAGGGTCCTGGGATCGAGTCCTGCATCATGCTCCTTGCTCAGTGGGGAGCCTTCTTCTCCCTCTTGCCTCCTGCTCATCCTACTTGTGCTCTCTCTCTTTCTCTCTCTGTCTCTGACAAATAAATAAATAAATTCTTAGAAAAAAAAAACACTCAACTAGTTGAGTGTGAAGGAGGAATGTTACTTCAATAGGTGTGTTACTAGTTCCGGGGGAACAGCCTGATCCAAGCCATGGCAACACTGCCGAGGAGGAGTGTGGAATGGCCAGTAATCTGCTGGAACTGGAGGATAAGGTGCGAGCGATGAGTTAGTAGAAGAGATGACCAGAAAATATACACTGAAGAGAGTAAGCTGAAATAGAGAGTTAGTACTTTAGTTTTGTAGGCAATTGGAAAGTTTCGTGAAGAATGGTGTCATTTCCGATCTGTGATTTAGGAAGATTCTTCCAAAGCCAATTTAAAACATGCAGTTGAAATGCAACAGAATGTAGAGCATTCAAGGAAATCAGTGAAGAGGTCCTAGTACTTAAACAAACGAAATATGGAAAGCTGACCTTCAGCATCGATACTGGACATGGAAATGGGGGAACGTTTTGGGAGACATTTTGGAAGTAAACCATCTTGGCTACTAGAGGCCATTGGATAAAAAGAGGAAGTAATTAAAAAGTACTCCAAATGGTCTGAAGGAGGTGTTGCCATTACAGATAGAGGGGCATAGTTGAAGGGCAAGATGTAAAGTATGTAAAGTATGTCAGATGTAAAGTATGAATAGGACAATGATGTGAATTATTTTTTAGCAGTTAGGTTAGAAATTTACAATAATGCAAAGATTAGAGATGAATGCTGAGATAACATTTTGGGAGAGTACTTAGCATAGAAATGTAGAAGAAATAGCAGGAGAGGCACATGTATTGTCATGATCAGTTAGCACAGTGCGTGAAGAATTGTAGGGTCTGCAGGCACCTGGGTGGCTCAGTGGTTTAAGTGTCTGACTTTGGCTCAGGTCATGATCCCAGGCTCCTGGGATCCAGCCCTGCATCGGACTCCCTGCTCCACGGGAAGCCTGCTTCTCCCTCTCCCACTCCCCTGCTTCTGTTCCCTCTCTTGCTGTCTCTCCCTCTGTCAAATAAATACAATCTTAAAAAAAAAATTGTAGGGTCTAAAGAAGCAGTTGTTGAATGAACACGATACTGATAAGTGTTCTCAAACCACATATCCAAAAATCTCTAAGTACTTCAATACCATGCCTTAGACATAAAACATTCAACCTGTTTCAATTTAAAAATCTTTCCCAGTACAGTTTTAAAACTAAATAACCAAGGTACTGTCTGCTCAGAAAATATTCCTCTTGGACATGATGTGTTCCACTATTCAAGAATTCTTTGTACATTGATAGACTGTAATTGATCCTATAATTGGAATACTCAAAACTAAAATTATCCTAAAGCAAATTAAATCTTGCCCTGGTGACTAAGACCCATGCAAATCCGCCCCTACGCCCTACCTGAATATTTCTCAGAAGGCCTAGAAACTCTGATTAATTGTTTTCACACCTCACTGGGGCTAAGGGTTACAAAGCTTCTCCTAGGTTATGGCTCACTGCCTTCATTTCTTCACCAGGATACTGCCCGCTAATACATTTATACAAGCTGTCACAGAGCCAAAATATTTCTGTTCTCTGCAGTCCTCACCTCACTGTCTTAGAATAGGGGTCTTCTTGGCAGAAATAGGGGGTGGGGGAGGAAGAGGAGTCCCCTCCTCACAGGGCTTAGCCACAGTCTTTGAGGCCCTCCTGACTCCTCCACTGCTTCTGCCTTCAGTGGCTAACTTTTCCTCCCAAAGCCCTTCTCAGTGTGCAGATCAGCCAGACATCTCTGAGTCACCAGCCTCACCAATTTCTTCAGCTGGCCCACACTCAGCTCAGGACCACCCCAGCGTTCCTCAGCCTCTCCAGCCAGGCACCTGCCTCATAACTTGGGGGACTACAGAGTTTATTGTCTAAGCCAGGACACTTTCGAGAGTGCTAAAATGCTAAACCAGATGGTACTTCAAGACAACAGGCATAAACGAGGAATATGGTCACCCTAGCCATGACTATAATAGTGTGATAAATACAATAATAAAAGTGTAAACACTTTTCAGTGGAAACACTGTGAATGTAATATGCCAAAGGGCCAAAGTTTGTTTCCAATCAAGAACATCCCTAGATTATTTCTCAGTTGGCATCCACGATAAAAGCCATACCATTGGGCTTGTGCCATGCTTCCCAGCAGAACTGCAGCTCAGGGAGGAAATCACCTTTCAGCATCTTGGAAATGTATTTTGTGACTAGGATTCTTGTCGAAAAGAACTCATTTTGTAGTTTGGTCAGCATCTAAGGAATGGAGTCTCAGAAATCTCTGGGATGATTGAGCAAATATTTAATTGACAATACATATGACAAAATCAAAATTACAGAGAACTTTTATCTTACTGCCCTATCATGACTACTCTGCTAACGGCTTTGTATTCCTGAAGTCATTTGCTTTCACAAGTATACTCAGAAGATAGACGTGACTTTAGAGGTCACCATATATTGGCTATAGTGACATAGATGTACGTGCCTCCCTTTATCTGTCTAAAGGCAACCATCCCTGAGAAGATCGGGGGAAGAATATTCCAAAGCAGAGGGAGCAGCAAATGCCAAAGCTGTGAGACAGAAATATTCACGTACAATAGAATGTAAGCTTCAGGAAACAAGACACTGTTTCCTTCATGCCTTGATTCCAAGCAGCTTAAAAAGTCACTGAAACATAAGAAAACATCAGTAAATATTTGGAGAATGCATGCACGAATGAATGAAGGAGAAATTTATTCAGGAAGGAAGGCCGGTTTTGAGAAGAAGGCAGAAGTCCTATCTTGCCTGGCCTGGCAGGTGGTAGTAAGGCATTTGGATCTTATCCAAGTACCATGAATAGTTACAGAAGAATTTAAATAGAGGAGTGATGTGGTGCGATTTATGTTTTTGAAATGATACTGTGACTGCTGTGTGAGGAATGGATCACTGGCTGGAGCAAGAATGAAAGTAAGGAGAGCAGTTCTCTCAGGCTTCTGAGGTTGGACAGGTGAAAGCTGGGAAGGCTTGGAAAAGGATGGTGGCCAGAGGGATCTTTTTTTTTTTTTTTTAAGATTTTTATTTATTTATTTGACACAGAAAGAGACAGAGAGAGAGGGAACACAAGCGGGAGGAGTGGGAGAGGGAGAAGCAGGTTCCCATGGTGCAGGGAGCCGGATACGGGACTGGATCCCAGGACCCTGGGATCATGACCTGAGCTGAAGACAGACGCTTAACCCAGGCACCCCTGGAGGGATCCTGAGAACTGGATGCTGCTAGGGTTTTGGCTTTAAAAACTAGGTAGGTAATGGTGCCACTCACTTGAGTTGAGGAACACTGGAAAGGACTATGTTTAGAGAAAAAATCCAGGGGACTTTATCCATTAGGGAAATATAAAAACTAGCTAAGAATTAGGGAACTGTTTATGATTAAAATGTTAAGTAAAAAGAAGCCCATACTAATCGTATACAGTAATTACAACTCTGAAAAAATATGTTCGTGTACTGAAAAAATGAGTAGAAAATACGATTGAATGAAAACTTTGATTTATTGATGTCTTTGTGGTTTTTAAAAATTTTAAAGTTTTACTCTGCTTATTATAATATTAGAAAAGTAAAATTCTGGTTAAGAAAAAAAACAAACAAACAGTAAGTCCCTAAGAAAAACCTAATATGAATGCAGCCCAGAATATAATTTCATTATAATAAATTCATTAAGGAATTTTGTAATGGGATTACATTAAAACCACTAAAAGCTGTATTCCCAGGTCTGAAAATCCAGAGCAGAAGTAATGAGGGGTCAAGGGAGAAGGAAGAGGTAGAGACCAAAAAATTAAAAAAATAAAATAAAACTCAGATTATTGATATAAAATTCTACTGGTGGGGCACCTGGGTGGCTCAGTGGGTTAAGCCTCTGCCTTCAGCTCAGGTCATGGTCTCAGGGTCCTGGGATCGAGCCCCATATCGGGCTCTCTGCTCAGCAGGGGACCTGCTTCCCCCTCCCCCTCTGCCTGCTTCTCTGCCTACTTGTGATCTCTCTCTGTCAAATAAATAAATAAAATCTTAAAAAAAAATTCTACTGGTAAAGACTTGAAGAGAAGGAGATTCCATGAGCTCCCATTCTAATCCAGTCCATTACTCATAATTCTAATTTCTGTAAAATTTTTCCACCTTTTTTTAACATAAGTTCCCCCAAGTCTCTGTGCTAACTTTGAGGCTTTTTCTTGTGTCACTGTCAGTAGGGGTAACAACCAGCTGCCATCTTCAGTTTGGGAGCACATTATATACCTGAACCCCTCGTAACTGTCCCCCTCTTTTGTTCATACAGAGAAATTCGTTTACAATTAAAATTATATTAAGACTACATTGTGGGGCCCTGGATGTCTCAGTCTGTTAAGCGTCTGCTTCCATCTGGTCCTGGGAAGGAGTTCCGCATCAGGCTCCTGCTCAGCGGGGAGCTTGCTTCTCCCTTTCCCTCTGTGCTCTCTCGCTCTCTGTGAAATAAATAAAGTCTTAAAAAATATGTATTAGGGGCGCCTGGGTGGCTCAGTGGGTTAAGCCTTTGCCTTCGGCTCAGGTCATGATCTCACGGTCTTGGGATCGAGGCCCGCAACGGGCTCTCTGCTCGGCGAGAAGCCTGCTTCTCCCTCTTTCTCTGCCTGCCTCTCTACCTACCTGTGATCTCTCTCTGTCAAATAAATAAATAAATAAATCTTAAATATATATCTATATATATATATATAGAGAGAGAGAGACAAAGAGAAAGAATAGATCCTTCACTAGGAATACCATGCCACACCTTGTCTTGACTACATTAAGAGTTACAAATAAATTTTATACAAATGATTTCTGCATGAAATAATCATTGTTATCAGTCAATAAAGTTATTACAATTCAAGTATACTGGAAGGCCCCCCTGGGCCAAGCAGAGCAGATATAAATTGATGTCCAATTGTGTATTGAAAGCACTAACCTTCACTAAATGTTTTCACTTTCCATCAAACAACAGTTAGCCTAGAATTCAGGTAACTCTAAAACAATTACATCTACTGGAAAACTCACCCATATTTCCAACTTATGTATTAAAATATTCTCTCTCTCTCTTTTTATTTGCAACTTTTGTCAGACCAAATGCCCAAAGTGTGATTCATGCATTTCAAATGTATTGAGAATCATCATGGCCAAAGTGAAAATGTAGTGAGAAAAATTTCAGTTATGCATATTAACATGTTAGCATTCTATTAATTCCATCCTTAGTCAAAGAACACAGAGGGATGCCTGGGTGGTTCAGTTGGTTAAGTCACCGCCTTCTGCTCAGGTCCTGATCCTGGAATCCCAGGATCAAGTCCTGCATCCAGCTCCTTGCTTGATAGGGAGTCTGCTTCTCCCTCTGACCCCCCACTCTCGTACTCTCTCTTTCTCTCTCTTTCAGATAAATAAATAAAATATTTTTTTTTTAAAAGGAAAAGAAGGGGTGCCTGGGTGGCTCAGCGGGTTAAGCCTCTGCCTTCAGCTCAGGTCATGATCTCAGGGTCCTGGGATCGAGCCCCGCATCAGGCTCTCTGCTCAGCGGGGATCCTGCTTCCCTTCTCTCTCTGCCTGTCTCTCTGCCTACTTGTGATCTCTCTCTGTCAAATAACTACATAAATAATAAAATTTAAAAAGGAAAAGAACACAGAGACTTTCCTTGTGTGTTGGAGAGAGCATCTTCACATAGACAAATGCTTTAACATCTCACTTTCATATTTAAAGAACATTCATCTGGAAACAAAGATCCTGACTTCATATAGTAAAAGCACAGGAAAACCTCCAACTTTATGTTTAAACAACACTAGAAGTATTTTCCATGGTGTATAAACTATTTTTTCTAATAAGAAATTATTTTTATCTCCCTAGGAGATATAAAGATGAATAAAATTCCAATTTCACTTGGGAATAATGTCTTAATTCTATCCTAAAGAAGAGATTTGATTAAATGAAATTATTTTATTTCTTCATGGTAAGTGTGAGTTTCATTTAAGGGGTCTCTGAAAACAAAACATGCATGATTGCATGTATGTATATATTGGCATATGTGTTTGACTACTTAACATGGATGTTTTTCCAATATGTTAATGTTTTGGGTGATAACATCCTAAATTTGAAATCGCAGTGTGATACCTAAATTTATCTCTGTAAATTTGAATAAAATTGATCTTAGGCTTTGTGGGAACCTTATGCAAACCAAGTTGTTTAGACCCTTAGGTAACTTTCTATAATCCACACACCTGAGAATATAGAGAAATACGCAAAAGAGAAAAGCAAAATTTCTTAAAGTAAGCTAGGGGATCCTGTAGACAGACTTCTGTGGAACGTAGCCAGCATTGGAATGCCATGTAAACTGAAAACAAAATGTATTCTTACCATTAGCTGTTAGCTGTAATGCTCAAAAAGAGACATTTGAAGCAAAATATGGTGGAAAGTTTCATAGAAATAGGCTATTCTTTGTACCAAATTTTACTCCAAGTAGTCAGTTTTGCACACTTTGCCATCTAGTGGACAACGTGAAAACTACAGGATTTACCCCCACCCCGGAGCCGATCGCCCGCCCCAATTATTGATATCCTAACTCTTCAGAAAGAATTGCCCAGCTACCTAGGGCAAGGATTTTGCTTGTTTTGTTCATTGGTGCTCCTAGAACAGTGCCTGGTACTTGGTGGATGATCAATAAATAATTGGAAGTAACTTCATTTAAAGACTATTCTTATGGAGAATGTAATCGAACATATATTTACAGTATGATATTGGCTAAATGTGTTTCCTAACTAAATGGAAAGTTCCAAATTTCCTAAGTAAATGGTGGGTTCTATGTTGTTAGGTTAGAGGTATATCTACATAGCTCATTAGGAACAGGAGATGTCATCACTGAATCCAGATAATTTAATTTAGATGCTGAGAACCTACTTCTCTTTTACCCCAACAGCTCCAAATAAAATTAAATATGGCCTGGAAAATGCCCTTTCTTCTTTGTCTAAAAACCATGGCTGGCTTTCTTCTTGCTTTGGGCTATGATGTTTGCTATTCCATTTTTCTGCTGCCCCAAATTATGAAGCCCTTCTAGCTCTCTACTCAAAAAGAGTACATAGGCAGGCAGAGAGAGAGGGAGAAGCAGCCCCCCACCAAGCAGAGAGCCTGATGCAGAGCTTGATCCCAGGACCCTGGCATCATGACCTGAGCCAAAGGCAGAGGCTTAACCCACTGAGCCACCCAGGCGCCCCTCTTTTGGAAATATTTTAAACAGTAAAACATATCCCTATGTTTTAGCATCTTAAAATTTGGGCCGGAAAAAATTCATTAAGTAATCTACAAATTTCTTTCTCAGAAGGATTATATTCCATTCTAAAACAGCAAAATATGTATACACATAACGTATGGCAGTATGTTAGTAGTTCATTAAAACACCTTAATCATTTTTTTTCAAATCAAGCTAATCTTAAACTGACAATATCCTAACATAATAATAGGTTACAAATCTTTTTTTGGCTAAAATTCTATATTCCTTATATAAAACTCATTTATATTGCATAGAATTAAAACTCTCTCAAGGGCTTATAGTTTTAAACAAATATGCACACACATTCAAATAAATATTATTCTAAAGCAATAACTTTACTTTGACCCAGTCAATAGGAAATGTGAGCTTACATACATAGCCTAGTACAGAAGACATGTTAGAATAACAGCTCTGATAAAGCACAATATTTTTGGAATGATAAAGATAGAACTTATGAATTAAAATACTCCAGTTTCAAAGACTTTGAAAATGGAAGTTACAATGCAATTGCTTCCTAAGGTGTTTTTGCTCTTCTGAGAAAAAAAAAAAGGCTTAAGTAACATTTTTATAAGTATAATCATTTCTTACATAAATGTGTAACTGAGTATAACATTCATATGCACATACAAAATAACACACACAAGAAAAAGTTTAGAATAGCATTTTAGTTATTTTTTAGTGTACGTGAAATCGTTTGCTTTTTCTCAGCTATATCCCAGGTCAAGGTCTATAGCACATAGTTGAACCAGCTATCTATCTTATTTTCATAAAAGTCTCAGGAGGCAATAGTCAGACATTGTTACTTCAGCCTTCACCAAGGCAAAACAGTGCAGAGCCCGGGATTGTAACAGACAACATGGCCAGGGCCCTATTTCAGTTCCTGTTACAGTGAAAAGACTCCCGCAGGTAAAAGACTAAAACGTTCTTCCATCATTATAAGGTTAGTGACCATTTTAATGGAATAAAAGGATTATTCCTGCTACATTGGGGATAGGAGGTTTAGGGTGAGAGTATATAGGAAAGATGTCTTTTCCTTTTAGGCTTGTGCTGTTCACAAGCTCTCCTTAATTAGAATAAAGCTACCTCTAGGATTTCAATATTAACATCTATAATAGAAGCTAGTGCAGACACAGATTGTATAGACAGCCTGTGCAAAGAATTCAATGGACATTTTTGTAAACATCAAGAGAAGGCAGGCAGGTGATTTTCACAGGCTGAGAGGTTTTGCCTTTTAACATCAACAATATAGTACCATGTATATGTGCTCTGTCATTGTGACTGAAATGAAATTTTACATTTAGTTTACTCACCTCACAGGGATGATATGTAACATTTTTTAAACAAGTAGGGGTTTCTGAATTAATTTGCTTGCCTAATGTGCAGGATTCCCAACTAAATGCAATCTTTCTTAGTTGTGTGTTTTTTGTTTGGAGATAGTTATAAAATGAATTTTTGACCTGCTAGGTTGAGAAACAAATGGGAAGGAACCTGGAAAGGTCAAGGGAAAAGACAGTGCAGGTCAATTATTCACACTTGTAAATTATGAAAGAGAGAGACAGAGAGAAGAGATAACCCAACAAATATAATCTCTAGAGTTTTTTAAGTACTTTCAAATAATCTTTAGATTTTATGTTTTGATAAAATTTGCTCTTTCAACAAAAGCATTCCTCTTTTGGGAGGGAAGCTTTTAAAAGTAAAAGTAAACTAACAGTAGAGATATTACAATAGTAGCTTACACTAAAAAATAAGGCTTCCTTTCTGCTGCAAAATAAATATAACACAAGTAAATTATATTTCATAAAAGTGTAAAATTTACAAGTGACAGTTTCATATGGCCGTATATGGAATGTATGAAAATTATGTTTTACAAGGAAGATTATACAGCATTTTAATCTTGATTTTTAGTGTTTTCTGGCAAATATTCCTTTGTTACTTGCCAATCTATCTCTAGGAATAAGAAGAGGAGATTGTTTAACCTGAAGAGTTAGTTGTTATTTCTTGGTTTAAGTGAGGTAAATTCTGATTTCATTGAGGAGAATGTATTATAATAATTTCTAAAATATAACCAAGTTTTTAGTGACTTGTGTATGTGCCAGGCAGTTAAAACATTTCATTTCAAAATAACCAGGTATATTTAAAAGTCCAATATACTATTTGCTCTCATGGTGTTATAATTTGATCGGGAAGCAATATTTTTTCCTGAAAAATAAAGTTTTATAACCAAGCGTCGTCGATGTAGGAAATCTGTGCAAACGACTGAAATAAATTTTATTAAATTGAAAATGCAATTTCACTTTAACTATTCATATAACCCATAAAAATTATGTGAGCGTTTTGTACATGGTTATCTTAAATATTATATGTGTCCCTCTAAAAACTTTCAGTTCCTTTTTCCTTTTCCTTTAACGGTGTGTTGGCATGTGACTAGCACAAACCATACCCAATCTTTTCCTGCATCTTACGTGTACCACCGGAGATTCCAAATGGAATAAAAAATCAGTTAAAGTCTTTGACACAATTGGACTAATATTTATGAATAAGGGAGAGTTGTCGCCTTTAGATCTTTTTTGCGGTGAACCGTTGATAGATCTTCTTAGCCTCTTAATTGACTTCCACCAGACCTAAGTGGATTGTGTGGCCTTAGAAGATTCTGGTGGTGGAAGTGGGGGAGATGCAAGTCTTGGGCAACTACCTCTCCCGGCCCCTGGTTCTACCTGTGGGGGGATGAGGGGAGGAGAAGTGGGCGGGAACCGGGCGGTAGAAAAAGGAGCAAGTAGGGAGGGAAGCGGGGCTAAATTCTTCCAGGATTCTGGGACCTTATCTCCGAGGAGCACTTAAAGCCTCCCTTATCTCACGGTCTTCCTACTGCAGGGCCTGGTGCCCAGAGTCTGGCAGCTTTTCCCGTGTCACTGCTCCCATGGTGGGTGTGGGGGTGGAGATGGGGTTCGTGCACTTAACACTAAAGGGAATGACAGAAACCTGTTACGTCCCAATCCGTTTCAAGGCCAGGTCTGCGTAGCCTTCCGGAACCAAGACAATCAGAAAGTTGGAAGAAGTAGCGCGAACTGCAGTGGGGGAGGGAGAGTACCCCGTGTCCGTCTCCAAAGGAAAATCCAGAACACTGGTGCCAGTTTAATTCTTTAGCACCTTCCTTAGTTGTTTTTATTTGGAAATAGTTATGAAATGAATTTCTGAGCTGAGAAA